>CM021706.1:20118018-20163240 GCA_011074415.1 Stictonetta naevosa | reverse complement strand
ATGGGATGGGATGGGGATGGGGATGGGGATGGGATGGGGATGGGGAGCTGCCAGAGCACCCGGCGCCTTCTGCCAAGAACTGTGAGGCCCCAAAATCTCATGGGGGGAGCACGCGAGTGGCACATCTGGCCCTGTGTTGGTGCAGATGCCCGAGCAGCCCTGCTCGGGGGAGCTGGAGCCCCTGAGCTCAGCCCCGAGGCGTTGCTCCAGAGCTGGCCGGGATTCACCGCAGCAGCGTCCAGCCCACACTGGCCAGAAGCGAAGTTCAAAGCCGCTGTCAGGGCCCAGCTCCCCGGGAGCTGCGCTTTTACCGAGCGCTGCTAAATGCCAGAGAGGATGAAAAAGGAAAAATTGGTGTTTGAGCGTTGGCCAGACCCTGCTGCCCGGGTCGCTCAGTGTTGGAGCCCCACGTGGTTGGGCACAGGGAGAGATGCTGATCTCAGGGTGCACTACGGGCAAAGGGCACCCCCGGGAAAGCACCAGGCGGGTTTCGGGGACCCAGCTGGGGCCAGCAGGCAGCTGCTGGGAGCTGGGGTCTGAGCGGTGTCGGTGGCGACATCCAGGGCCTTGGGGACAGGGACAGGGACATCTCCACTGCCAATTCCCCGCCAGCCCCAGAGCGCCGTGCGTCCTGGGCAGCACCGGGCACACACATCCCTGCAGATCACCCCCCAGACTGACAGCACCCCATGCAGATGTGCACCCCAAAGCACCCCCGTGCAGCCCCTGCACAGCCTGGGGACAGCCCGGGGCAGCGGTCACAGCAGGCACATGGCCGTGCCCGAGCTCAGCAGGGCCGTGCTCTGGTTTCCATCACTTCCCAGCTGTGACTTAGAGGCAGGCAGCAGGAGCACGGAGGTGGCTTTTAGCAGCCCGTGGTACCGCGGGACACGGCGTGTGTTTGCTGAGCGGCGGTCAGACATCCGCTGCCCAAACGTGACTCAGCCGGGAGCTGCGGGGACGCGGCCGGGGTCACATTCGGACCCGCGCCCGAGCTCCCAGCAGCACGGGACGTGGCCACGTCAGGGCGCTGAGCTGCCAAACGCCCCCGCGCAGCCCCAGCCGGGGACACCACGGCTGAGCCCAGCTCCCTGCTGGATCACAGCAGCCGGGGTGGGCAGAATCCGGCCCGCACAGGGACCCCGTCCCACCGCCCCCTCCATCCGGGCCTGACGCAGATGCTGGTGATGGCAACGTGCTCTGAGCATGTTTTTTTTTTTACTTCTATTCTTTTCTTTAAATTGATTGGAGGGTCTGGGCATGGGTTTTCCCAAAATTTCAGTTGACAGGGTGAAGACCAAGCGTGGGAAGTTTTCTCCCCAGCGCTCACAGCTCCCCAAAACCTCCGAGCAAGAGAAAATGGTCTCAGGGGAGAGCCGAGCATCCCTCGCCTGCTCCGAATCACTGCGGCACGGCCGCAGAGCTGCAAAGGGAGAGCTGGTTAATATTTAATTTAGCCCCGAGCCTGCATGTTTAATTACGCACGTTTAATCCTTCTCCGCGTCACTCGTGGCCTGCCTCAAGCTCCGCGTCCGCAGCGCTGGGGCCGGATCCTGCCACGCAGGGGGGCTGCGGCCCCTGCTCCCCAGAGCCATCCCATCGCAGGCAGGGGGCTCGGAGCAGCAGCCGAGCAGGATCCTGCCTCACCCCGTTCTGTGTCAGGTGGGAAAAGCCGGGGACAAGGAAAAGGCGAGGACAGCGGGAACAAAAGCAAAGGATTTGGTGGGAAAGCGCTTCGAGAAATCATCCCAAACCTGGCCGGGGCCACCAGCAGGAGCGAGGGTGGAAGGGGCTCGTGGGGGTCCCTGTGCCCTGGAGCCCGGCACAAGCCTGCCTGCTACTTAAATAAGAAATAGGGGGCATCGGGGGGAGCTGGTGGCCCCGTGGGGCTGCAGGGGCCCATATGGAAAGCCCCAGCCCCCCCCCCCCCGGCACATCCCTCGACCCGGCACGCAGCTGGACCCGGCTGCTGGCACCGCGCAGCGCCTGCGATGGATTTCTGGCTCCGGCCTGTCTTAATTAATATTTTTAATTACAAAATGGATGCGCTGACAGGTTCTGCTCGCAGGGCACGGCAGAGGGAGGACGGTGCCAGCGCGGGCGCTGCCGATGCGCCGCGGGAGGCGGGGGGGTGCTGGCGCCCGGCCGGGAACAAGTGCTGCCCGCGGGGAGCGGGTGCTGAGGGCGAGCCAAACCCTTGTGGAAAACCAAGAGCAAAAACCCTGCGGAGCCAAAGGATGCAAGGCTGCGAGGGAAAAGATCTCCTTACACCCTCCTCATCCTCGCTTTCCTGTAGCGGCTGCGTGCCCGTGGCACCAAAAAGGGCACGGCTGCTTCTGCCCCACCGCGCCGCGCGCTAGGGCACCGCCTCCACGTTCAGTGCTCATCCCTCCATCAAGGGCACGGCCGCCAGCCCCGCGGTGCCCGGACGGAGGGAAATGGCAGTTTACCACCAGCTGCTTCTGCCGACGTGTGATTGTTCAAACAAGGCCCGGGGAAAAGAAAAAGACAGTGGCAGAGCGGAGCGTCCGGCAGAGCCCACCAAGCCCCGCGAGCAAGGCAACGCCATTTGGGTTTGGTGAGGTTTTTTTTCCCCGGTAATGGGCTTTGCAGCAGCAAATCTAGTTCGATGCTTCCTGCACACAAGGGGCCACAGGTGCCTGCTCGGTGCCGGAGCCTCCTCCTGCCTCCTTCACCGGAGCCCCGATGCGCGTGGAGGCAGCTCGGTGCATTAGGGCTGCCTCGCATTTCCCCACCAGGGTGGCAGAACGCCACTAAACCGCGATGGATCCATTTAGAGGGGAGCGCCTCGAGGCCACGGCATCGCTTCAGCTCGGGAAGGCAGTCAGATGTCTGCAAACAGCCTCAGAGCGGGCGTTTCTGCTGACAGAGGGCCAGGAGGCTGGCGGGGGGAGATGTGCTCTGTGCATTTCCAAGCTGGCCTCGCCGCCTGGCTTTGGGGCTGGAGGGATGGGGGCACAGGAGGTGCACGCGGGGCGTTTTCCCACCACCCCACCAAATCGAGCCTTGCTTTGGGGACACACCTCACCTGCACCGCCACCAAGATCACGACATGCTGGCAGCACAGCGAGGGTGAGACCTCACGTGCTTGAGGCTGCACCCCCGGTGCTGTAACAGGGGTTACTGCACGGGTGCCTGCAGGGCACGTGCTGCTCGCGGGACGGATCCTGAGCTGGAGGCCAGGGCAGGGCAGGGTTCGGCCACTTCTGGACAAGATCAATACCTGCACGTGCTCCTCCTCCCTCTGCTCCTTCTCTTGTGTGTCTCACATCGCAGAGGCTACCCCTGTGCTCTTTATCCCATTATTGCCCTGCGCCAGGTGCCGCACGCTGTTCGAGGGAGAGCTGTTCATCTTCACTCAAACCAGCCGAGAGCTATTCAGAAAGTTGCTCAGAGATACAAATTCAACAAGATAAGCTATTAAAATATTCACCGTCCTCAAGACTGAAGACAGCAAGTGCCAGGACGCCTTTCAACGTTTGCACTTCACCGTAGCAAGACTCAGCCCTGTTGAATACACTAAATGCCGAGTGCTCGACACTTAAATAGCTCCTTCCATTTTGGGAAGAGATTAGTAAAGTATCGAAGCAGCTATTTAACATTCAGGAAGTGCAATGCATACAGGGGAGTTATCAATCACTCCCGGCAGATGGTAAATGTATCTCCTTTCACCACAAACTGAGCAGCAAACATTCAAATTCATCACCAAGACAACATATTTAAATCCTCTTCTATTTTCAATTCATACGTTTTTAAACTGCTAAGTAATGAAAATCAATATTTTCACCCACGCTGCTGGGAGAGAGCCTCGGGAGCTCTGCCCGGCCGGGGAAGATGTGCTCCGCGTATTTCAGTCACGCAAAGTTATCCACGACAAAGTCAGACGCGGGCAGGTCGCGTCTGAGGCTACGGCAGCGCCAACTGGCCACAGCCCAGCGAGCTCTGGTGGAACAGCAATTTAACAGCACTTCTAACAGCACTTACACATCGAGGGAGGAGGCAGTGTGTCCGGCACGGAGTGGTGGAGATGGGCTCAGGTGACCTCAGCTCCCCTTCAGGGGGGAATTTTGATAGAAAGTAGGACTTGCACACTTCTAGCTGAAAGCAGGAGTTGAGACTGGTGCTTCTCTTGTACAGATCGTTACTAAATCTCAGCTTCGTTAGGGCATTTCTTCAGTGACCAGTTATTTCAAACTTCACAAAAATTGGATGAACTCCAAATGAGATGCGTTTAGCAGAAATAACTCACGTCAGCAACGCAGTGTGCACTTCACTTGAGCAGTCAGAGAATACACACCTCTGGTCCTTATCCCAAATCAGGAACTCTTAGCTGCTGAAGTAAAAACATTTTTCATCTTATTTTGGATCAAAAACCTTCCAGAATTCCCTAAAAGGAGACATCTCAAAAGACACCAAGACGACTGCTTATCAGCACTCACCTGCAGCCACACGTAGGGGGAAGGTATGCACCGAAATAACGAAAACGCTCCGTGTTTGTCTTAAGATAAAAAAATTTATTTTACAATCTTATAAAGCAGCTTTACATTAAGCACAAACGTTGATCCATTTACTTTGTATATAAACATAGTAGAACCTTTCCTTCTGCAAAAAGTCATGTCTTGCCGTATATAAAACTAACATGTGCACATTGTGCTTAAACTGCAAAGTCTGTACAGCTTTACAAAGGACTACCCTTTACAAGAGCATCCTGTAAACAATTTATTGCATATTTAACACATGGTGTATATCCCACATGTAAAAATGTAGAAAAAATAAAGTACAATTACAAGGTGAATGAAAATAGCAGCTTTCAGTGAATGTCTTGCACAATGGCTGAGAAAAACAGCACTGCCACACGTGTACAGTTGTGCTTGTGTCACTGGTTTGCATATACCCATGCGTACTACGTCTCCAATGAAGTCTATGTACAGTAAGCCTCATGGAAAGGTTAAACAGATCTTAGTCTCTAAGACCTTTGTCAGCTTGAAGACTGAAAAAGCACAGGAATAAAAATTTAAGTGAATTCAATGACATTATGGGCACTGATGTCCGATAATCCTCTCCCACTGCATAACTCTACTCAAAAAAACCCCACAACCAAGCAAACAAAAAGGAGAAGCCCACACGCTAATTCTCTTCACTTCTACAACCTCTGATGGTGGGTGGTTCAATTTGTACATGTGCAAAGGCCAACAGAAAGGCAGTGGAGATATTAAGGATAAGGTGGTCTGACACGACCGAGTGCGCTGGCATTGCCAGCTATCGCTTCTGAGCTCATCTACCTGCCGGGCTGATTCCAATGAAGCATCACTGCACTTTTAAACTGGCATTGTAAAGGGGAAAGAAAAAACCTGACAAAAAAAAGAGGAAACTGTGGCCTCAGTAAGGCACCGGTACTGTCTCTTGAGCAGTACCCAAATAGTCTCTCTAGATTCCCCAAATCCAAAATGGGCAAAAGATGGAGCAAACACGCAGGAGAAAGATGTTTCTGTTTGTAGACCAGTCATTTGGAAAGGAAGCACATTTTTCTGGGTTGTTTTCGGTGTGTGCACACACATGTAAGTAAAAAATAATAATAAAAATTCACCTCTGCTAACTTTGGTATTGAAATTTCTCCTGTGACATCCACTTTTCACATTAATTGATATGATCATATAGCATGCGTTTGCAGAGATCAAGTAATTATAAAGTTGCTTCAAATATCTGCAAGAAATAGAAAAAAAGCATTATAAAAGAAAGAAAGCAAACCAAAAATCAAGATGCACATTGTCCTTGTGCCCAGCGCTTTTGTGATTTGAATCAGCTTTGTTCTCCATACAAACATCTTAAGCTCAACCCCCGCCTACACATACGACATGTAATAGGATCAGTGGAAAAACCCCAAAGCTAGTACATGTCCTTACCACGCTGGTGCATGTCGGGAGCTTCCGAGCCCGGGACTCGGAAAGCAAACACCAGCATGCCTGAACAGAGCTGATGACCTGACATTTGCTACGCTACCAAACTAAACAATACCGATGTAGTGATGCAGTCAGTTGGTTTTACTCTTCTGGATCAACCAGGAACCTCCATGCTGAGAAGGCAGACCCGTGGTGGGTGTAAAGGGTTTATAAATACGAGGAAGAAACCGCCTGGTTTCTCCTGCATTACGACAGTAAAGTAAAAGTGTTTGGGTTCTGACGCGTTTGGTTATTGCACAGGTCCCCTTGCTCGCTCGGCAGAGCCACGACACCAAAGCGCACCGAGTAAACCAGGGCTGGGGACGTGACGACCCCTGACGTTACGAGCGAGACGGCCGGCAGAGGCGAAACTTGATGTCAAAGCACAGACGGAGCTGGAAAGCCCTAATGGGTGATTTAAATTTTTAAAGTGCTGGATATACTTAAGCAGGTTAAAAATGAAAATCACCCTAGGACAACGTTAACTATCTCAAATTAAATTTCCTGTGTGCTACTCAAAGTGAGCTCCATGTCACACTCAGGAATTTACTACAGGTCTCCCAGCGAATGAAGTTGCCAATGCTTACAGAAACCTCTCGGATGGAATTAAAAAATACAGTACAAAACACTGGGCTCCACGACACGAGATTCCAGCTACCAGGGAGGACGTGACACCAGCAACCCTTGTAAATTTGGCTTCATAAAAAGGGGGTGCCATGGTTGCAGGCTTTCTGCAGCCCACGTGCCCCACTGAATTGTGCTTAAAGTGACGTGACTTTGAAGCCTGACCGCTGTCTGTGGGTTTTCTGTCCACACATCTTTAAAGAAACCATACAGATAAAGGATCTCCGTATAGAGAATTTTAAAAACTGTGTGTTTTTCACCCCAAGAAAAGAATCCATATAAAAAGAAACACCTTGAAAAAGCTACACTGTCCACTACCCAGGCTACAAGGAAACACACGTTTACTGCATTACACCACATGATCCGTTACGCTGTCCCAACATATACACATAGAACTCCGTTTTTAAAGAGGCCACATACTAACTTTTCAGGCAAGTGCTGGACTTTAGAGACCTGTATGGCTTCTGTAAATATTTTCCCGCAAAACGGAAAAACAAAGACATCCCCCAGTTCAGGAGCACAAACGGGTTTTGCTTCGTGCGGCTAACTTCACGGTGGAGCACTAAGGACAGGTGAGCGAGCTGAAGTTCCCGAATCCTACCCATCAGACCCAAATATTTTCACACTGGAATGCAATTATTTCAGGAGATCAGTTCTAAGGATCACTTCTTTGAAACGGTCTGTAAAAACGTAGTATGCAACCTTTTGAAATGTACCTCCGCCGAGCTCCGAGGAGCCAACCCTTCCCGCCGACAGCAGGCACGGGGGTTTTGGTTGTCAGCTCTAGTTGTGCTTTGCCCTGCCGCCCCGTAGGTAGCTCTTCCACCGCTTGACGAACTCTTTGAAAATCGGGGCCTCGTCGATGGTGCTGAGCAGCTGGAGCTGGTTGATGTGGGTGGTGTGATAGTCCCAGCGGGCCAGGTTGGGAGCGGTGCCGAGCATGAAATGCCGGAGGTCGTAGATGGTCCCTGAGCCGGTGTCGTAGAGGGGCAGCATGGCCTTCAGGGACTCCATGCCCCGCTCGTAGAGCACCCGCGCCTCCTTCCCCAGCTTCTCCCCGGCCGTTTCCTTCAAGTCATAGAGCCCGATCAGCGAGTACATGAACCCGTTGAGCACGAAGGAGCTGGGCGAGGTGGGGTACTCCTCGTACCAGTCGTGCCTGTTCATGAACACGGCTTTCACCCCGTGCTGCTCCGACGGCAGCTTGTAAGGCGCCGTGGCCCGCAGGGCCGAGCTGAGGAACGTGTGGTCCTTCGTCAGCAGGTAGGCCCGGACCAGCGTGGAGATGGCCTGGCCCTGGGCCATGGCCGAGTACCAGCCCGGGTCCAAGGACTTAAAGCCTTCCCCCAGCTTCCGCGTCACCATGATGGGCCAGCCGCCCCGCTCGTCCTGGTTCCTCACCAGCCAGCTGCTCGCAGCGAAAAACGCTGCCATGTGAGCCGTGGCCGATATGGTGACGTTGTCGAGGAAGCCCCTTCCCTTTGCTACCAGCCTGACCACCTTCTTAGGCATGATTTTGGTCTGCTTCACGGCCTTGGTGTTGGAGAGGCCCACTCCCTTCCGCAGGTCGGTCACCAGGTCTCTGGTGACGGTGCTCCAGCTGGTCCGGGGCCCGATGCCGTAGTAGATGTCCCGGTCCTTGAAAGCGATGAGCTGCGTGTTGGAGACGTAGTGCACGGTGAAGAGCTGGTTCTTCTCTGTCGTCTCCAGAACCACAGAAATGCTCCCGTTCGTTATGAATTTGAGATCAAAAGAGATAATAAAATCTCTGCTGTTCCCAAGCTGCAGAGACACCCCCTCGGTATTTTCTGCAGAACAAACAAACAAAAAGCTGTCAGCGGTAAAGCCCTCGTTTTTTTCAGAAATATTTAAGATAGCAAGAGCAGCTTCCGGAGCTAACCAGTTACCAGACAAAATCCAAACGCTTTTAGGGTAGCTGATCAATAATTCAAGCGGTCTCTTCTTTCCATACATGTATTATTTAATTAAGCATAAACGTAAATCTGTGCGCCACGGCTGACTCCTGCAGCAGCAGGGAGCATCCCACGCTACCGCACCGAGCAGCAGGAGCGCCAGGGGCTCCAGATTGCTTCATCCAACTCTTCTGAAAAGTGGATGATGGAGGGCAGGGACTGGCAGAATTTGGGGTAAAGGAAAGATAAGGAACGGCAGGATCTTACTGCTGCCTTCAGTGGGTCCTGGGAGGACACAGAGCTGGACTTCTACATCACTCAGGGACAGGATGAGGCTCAGCAGCCACGTTGCAAGAACAAAACCCCCCACCAGGCATTAGGGTGACAAGAGAAAGACCAGGGGAGAATAAATTCCCCGCTTCGAGCGTGCCGGACACCTGAAGTTGGTGTCTCGCTGCCTCCTCTTCAGTAGTTCAAAATATAAGCCAACAACCACCCTTTTGTTCCAAACTGGAAATTTAACTTGGCAGAAAGCAAAACAAAACCGGGGCGTCGCTCGTAGAGCCGCATTTCTGAATAAAGCTCTGCTTTCAGCAAACAAGCTGGGAGTGCTGAGAAGCAAGTATTTAGGATCCCGCTAGGACTAACATTTACAACTGTGATTTTTTCTTTCCCAACGTGTTCCAAAAACCAGTGCTCTGATTATTTTAACGGAAGGAAAAAGAAAATATAGAAAGACTAATGTGTTAAAATTATTTATTAACCTCTCCATTGGCAAAACTCAGATTAATTAAAATATATATTTTATATATATATATATATATATATGCATATATATATATAAAATAAAGCTCCTAGGCAATACCACGTAATGAAACCCGGTGTTCTCTCTCAGGCTAGATTTTAAAATGTAAAATCAACTCCTCCCCAAAAAACCTCCACCAGAAGATCAAAGGGCTAATTAGTTTGTAAGGCTGTGCGCAAATCCTATAGCTTTGAAGGCACAGAGGGATGATAAACACTTAAAGACAGTCATTTTGAATTAACGGCTTTTCATGGAATAAAACTCTCCTGTGTGAGGCAATTGTTTTCTTGTTTGCTACTTCTTGATGCGTGAAATATCCCATAAATATTTCTGTGCGCAGAAAGTGGGTTATGGTCAGCTCTCCCTGAATGGCAGAGGCTTTTCCCCATCTCCCCAACAAATCTATTGCATTTTGCATCACCGCCGTTTCCACATCTCGCACTGTAGGCTGCTATTGTAGTGTACCTATTATTTTGACTGAATGTCATGTTTTCAAGTCTTTGAAAGTAAAAGCTTCCCTCCTTTGAGTTCTGGAGATCAGCATCTGCCTTTGGAAAAAAAACAGAGCGCTTTGCCACACAACATTTTGCTCCGATGAAGAATCTAATTAAAAAAATCGCACTCACAATTCCTGTCAACCGAGTTTTATGGCTCCTTGTAAATAAATGCCTGTGTGATAACGAAGTGAATTATAATAGAGGAAAAGTTTTCAGAAGCAAAGGAAAACCAAAGGCTGCCTGTTCTCTGTGCAGCCTTAAGCGCCCATAAATCCATTACTTAGGGCCATCTAAGATGAGTGGATGCATACTGTGGCCTTCGAGCCCCGCAGATTACTCTGCCATCAATAAAGGATGAGGAGAGAATACATAACAGATCTTTTAGCCTTTCCTCTCCCTGTATTTATCTACTACAAAGACACGAGAGTGTTCGACATTTTTTCCCTAGAGACCCAGGCCTAAGGTGCCAACTGAAAATTACTTCATTGTCTTTTTAAGTAATGGACTCATTAATTCTAATGGGTATTGATTGAAGGAAAATACATTACTTCCTTATTAATGAGCCTGTCCTAGCACAAAGGAAACTCTTGCATGAAATAATGAATTTCTCAAAATAAACCCCTGCTAAGTACAAAACAGAGTATTTAAAAGTCAAGAGGCAGCAACAAAATGCACCCCGTGCCTCTATGGGTGCGCCCCAGACCTCCAGGATCAGCTGGGACATGGTGGACGCAGCTTTGAGCAGCACCTTGAATCACAGCAGCTGCCACAGGGGCGCGGAGCCTCACACCGGTGAGCAAAGTCCCTTCAACATCACGTCTGGGTTGGCCAGGAGTCACTGGAGGAGCTTGTGGTGCCCGTCTATCACAAGGGTTGCTCTCCTCCCTTACAGAGGGGTGTAAAAACCCTTAGAAAAACATTTGTTGCCTATGCATGATCGCTCCAACATAAAAGCTGGTCTAATTAGGGAGACAGATCCTTCCTGAATCAGCGATAATTGCAGCCCAAAAAAGAGAGATACAGGGTCCAACTGGCCTGTCACACGTGCTACATTTGCTCAAGGCTGAAAATAGCCTTTATCTGTCATCTCTCAGCACAGGCTTACCACACGTCAGCACCATTTCCCAGCCTTCACAACTGGTTAAATATTTTTGCTTCTATTTTGGAACAGAAGCTAAAAGGCTCAGGAAATGCGAGCCTAGCTTCCCTGACAAGCTGCATTGCCCTCCGTGTGTACATCCACGCATTTTTTCATTAAAATAACGGTATTGCAAAAAGCAGTGCTGGAGACACAACAGAAGAAAAGAAAAACTCCAGAGGTAGCGGAACAAAACGGCATTTTCGGGAGAGGTATTAAGGGTGGAAAGTCACTTAGGATGTACAAAACCCCATTAAACGTGGAAAGTTAAAGCTCCCTTGGTACCATCTGAGCAAACTAACAAACGTGGCTGAGCTGCTACATATTTATGATAACCCACCTGGAGCAACAAACTGTTTAACACTTGTGAACTTGGCTTTGTCGGGCACTGTGGAAAGAGAACAGCCCTTCGGTACCGTCCACTCCGCGGACCTGCCGGCTTTGTCCTTGTCTTCAGCTGTTTCGTACACCTCGATGTGAGGTGGCTTCTCCGTCAGGTTCTTGCTGTAGTGACTCAACCCATACTGTGCAATCTGGATGGGGTAGAAATAGCCTTGAGGTCCCCACTGCGTGGATAATGGTACACCTAGGAGAGAGGCAGAAAATGAGTATTTTAACAGCACGTTCTCAAAAAACAGCGTTTGCAGCCCCGCACACTCCTCCTCCTCCATTCCCCATCACTGCTTTACTTCTGGCAGATGATATTTGTAGGCGTCACTATTATTTAGACTCAAGGAAAGTCCATCTCAAGGAACAAATTACTCCCATTTACACGGGGATCCGTGACCAGTCAGAACTGAGCAGAGGGGAATGGCAGAGAAGTCCTTATCATGGCCTTCCATGCATTCTCATTTAATTGTTTACTGAAGCATCATACTTATTTTAAAATACATTTAAAATGCCCTAATAGATTTTTCCCCCTACCCTGGGGACCACTAAATCTCCAGGCGACGTTACGTATAACGCAATCCCTTTAACGCCGCATCAATCTTTTCAAATTAAGTGTGTGCACTCTGACTAGATTTCGGTTAGAGCTACTCGATGCTCAAAGAGCATCCACAAACTGCTCCAATTACCCGCGCCCTAAGAGTGCAGGCGGCGATGATGCTTGAGCCCAGGCATACAAACCGCATGGAAGAGACTTGTTTACGCACACATCTCCGTAAGCGAGCAATCACAAAACTTAGGGTAAAATGGATAAAAACAGGATTCTCCCCAAGTCTTGAGTTTTATTTGGAACAAATACCCAACCTCAGCATATAAATCAAAGTGGGAATCCATCATCGCGACCCTCTTGCAGGAAACCGAGCATATTTAGCACTGGAAGCCTTTGCACGCACAAAAGGAAGATGGAAATAAGCAAGTTGGCATTTGCACCATTTTCCCCTTTGGCAATGTCAAGCTCAGAAACTAATTTTGCCTGAAACCTGGTGCAATGAAAATATTGCTTAAACTCAATGGAAAAAGATAGATTTTCATACATATTTCTGTGCTTCGTGTTCCTAATAAATATTACTGATGGAGGTGTGATGGTTGACTGCCGCTTGAAGAGAAAACCATCACAGGAAATGTTTAAATATCGAGTATTATCTCAACTCCTGAAAGCCAGCTCGCTCATTAACGTTAAGCATTTTCAGTTAAAGAGTGCATTCATCGAGACTGAAAGACGCAAAAAAAGAAATCTGCCGTAAGAGCTTTACTTGAAATTTATACAAGATGACAAGATTAAATTCTCCAGGTCATAGGACATAACAACACATTAACCTTGCAAAAAGAGAGAAGGTGAAAACGTAACACGAGGCTTTTATCACGCAACAATATGAGAATTTCTGGGGCTGGATTGATGCAAGGCAAGAGCCTAAATCTACCTGAGAAAATGTTTTAGTATTAAATCTCCTTCTCTACAATACCCAACTATTTCTCAAACCTATTTGCTGGATGCCAATAACTCTCCTGCCTTTACAAAAGCCAGGCTCTGGCACCGCATTTCACTGTGACAGCTCTTAAATCACATGCTACAAAAATGCAAGGTTTATAAATGACGAACCAAAGTGTCCAGCGTTAGCCCCGCGTGTTTCTCGAGACTTAAGTGTAAAGCAGCAAAGCGCTGCGCCTCGCGGTCCCCAGTGTGCCCATTTGGCAAGGCTGCAGGATCCACCGCCTCGGAATTAGTTCTTACGGGATTCAGGTTTTTTGCCGAAGCCCAGTTGCAAGAGGCACTCCACACATCTTCCCCCTTTCATATAAAAACTGGGGGTGCTTCAAGACCTACGTCCTACTCTACAACAACAGCAAAAGAAACACCCGTAGCTATTATTTATATTCCCAAGTAGTATTTAGCCAGCAATTACCCCAGCAATAAGCAAGGGAAACCCCTCTCCTCAGCCTCTTGCAGCCCAAACCTGAGCAGGACAACACTCACACCAGGGGTTTGTAGGTACCAGGGGGAGTTTGCACCTTTGGTAACAAAGAGCACGGGGAAGTCCCTGCTCAGAGCAGGCTCGTCCTGCTCTCACGGTGCATGCCCTCAGCACCTCCCTTCTCCTCCTGTGTAAGACTGCTTTCAGGGTAATTCCTTCAAACCCTGCCTTTATTACAGGAGCAATGGAAAAACAGCTGTGATGGTGTTCTCCCTCTCTGCTGACACTGAAGTTGTAGTAACAGAAATGCTGAAAAACACGGTGGTGAGGCTCTTAAAAACAAGCGTAGGTAAGGTTCAGAGGTCAAACTAAGAAATTATCCCTTTTACTACCCTAATTTAATCGTCACAGTGTATCACATCTACCAAAAAGTTTATGAGCTTCCTTCCTCCAAAATGTACTTGAAATTCAGACAATGAATACTGAATGAGGAACACTCGTTTGAGTCATCCTCAAGCTAAGAAAACAAAGAAACCTTAAAAAAAGACCAGCATGCCTTGTGCATTTGTTTGTGTGAACTCTTCACAGACAAATTAATTGCTCGACATGGCAGCTCTCTGCAGTTGACCGCACCAGGGGAAGAGCTCACATCAACACTGCAGAGTAACACCAATCATTGCGATGCATGAAAATTAATGTGTTTTAGTCCTTAAGCAAAACCTGGTCTTCAATTTACAAGGGGTCACAGTATCACATTCTATATTTTTTTAAGTCATTAATTTTTTAATTTGAAACCCAACAAGCATTTCCTGCGATTAAATCCTTGCCAAGACATGGGAAGACCTTGCCTACTAATTACTGATTGTGCAGTTTAGTGAAAGCATGAACTGGAGAGGTGCTTTAATTTGCTGCGGGGACTTAGGAGAGGAGGCTCTACATGCTTTTCGGCCCACGGGCAGTTCTTCGAAACCTCCCCGCATTGCTCAGGGTAGCACAGCCTTTCCCAGCCCCCGGGCAGCAGCGCCCATACCCTGATTACTCAGAGCTTACACAGGACCAGGCTTTGACAGAGCTAATCCCACGCTGAGCAAAACATCATCAGCTTTTCCGGAGCAGCCCACAGCGGACGGATGGTCTGACCGGTATAATTCGAGCACCGCCCTGGCCGCACAGGGAGAGTGGATATTGTTAAAGCACCGTGAGCACAAAGACAAAACCCGAATGTGGAGCAGCCGGGCGGTGTCGCAGCTGCCACAGCAGCCGTTTGGCTCAGTGGGCATCAGCCCTGCTGCTGCATCCGTGTCTGCAGGGAGGTGGGAGTCTCCGCAGAAAGCAAGGCCAGGCCTGTGGGTTTTTTTTGGTTTTGTTTGCTTGTCTGAAAAATACTTTTGGCTCCCTGACAGATGCTGCAAGCGTCAATGACCATGCCAACACCTGACAGCAGTGCTGCAAGAGAAGTGTCCTGGCCCTCAGGAGATGGCTGCAACCAGTAACACTGGTGGGGCAGGAAGGAAACTGGTAAAATAGCTAAACTTGGTATGGTGTTGGGACTTCCACAAGACTTCTCTGAGCAAACGGATTTTTATCTGGACCACCATGACAAAATTAAGAGCAGTGTGCATCTCAAATAACAACAGTAAATTTAAGAAGCATTTCAACTATAAAAAAAAAATGCTGAACACAAACCTTCAACACCACTTATGCACTTCACTCTGTCTCGAACCTCTACGTTGTAGCCCTCGAAGGACATAAAGACCCCATCCGGGTGGTAAGGTGCTCTTTGTGTGTATACTTTGGAGTAGCTATGAGAGAATTCAAACCTGTCATAACCATCGTACTGAGCAATTTTCCCATAAACCTCAAAGTATTTCTCTACCCAGCTGAACGGCAGGAAGACCTCGCTGCCTTCCCTCCTCCCTTTGATGGTGTGCTCGTCGTTGATCAGACAGTCAATCTCCTCATACTTCGGCCCCGGGGCTTTGTTGAAGCCTCCCACGACGGGGGGAGCCTTCTGCTGCTCCTGGGGCGAAGCCTCCTCGCTCTGCCGGGCCGCGTCGCGTGCGGGACCCTTGCTGGCAGCGGCCCCACGGCGCTCGAGGCTGCCGGGGCTGCGGGGGAACGGGCCGGCACGGTCCGAGGAGCATCTGTTCCACAGCAGCACCGTCACCAGCGTGAAGAGGGCGCAGATGATGATCAGAGTCTTGTAGTTGACCCGAGCTGCCAAGCAACGCATATTCACACCATACCTGAAAAATAAAGGAGAAATGTGGTTAGGCAATGGTGCTGAGCGGATCTGACACCGGAACTGTTCATAGAATCACTTAGGATAGAAAAGAGCTTCAAGATCACCAAAGCCAACCATCAACCTGACCGGAATCCCATCACTAAACCACTAAACCACCCCGCCACAGCTCCGTGCCGTTCCCTCGGGTCCTGTCGCTGTCCCCAGAGAGCAGAGCTCAGCGCCTGCCCCTCCGCTGCCCCTGAGGGAGCTGCAGGCCGCCATGAGGCCTCCCCTCGGCCTGCTCTGAGCGGAGCAAACAACCACAAAATGGCTGGGGCTGGAGCCACCTCTGGCCCACCTGGCCAAGCCCTGTGCCTTGAGCAGGTTGCCCAGGACCATGTCCAGGTGGCACCAAGGATCCTCAGCCACTCCTCATACACCTCACCCTCTAACCTTTCACCATCTGTTGGACACATCCTGCTATTTCTACATCCCCTGACATTGTGATCCAGCATTTGTTCCTGCTAAGTTTCATACAGCCGGTGATCGCCCCGCGGTCTGATCCATCACCATCTCCCTGCAGGGCCTCTCTACCCTCAAGGGAATCAACGGCTCCTCCTAATTTAGCATCGAATAAAGCACCAGCAGAGCCTTGCTTCAGTGTAAGGTGCTGCCACGTGCACCCCATGACAGTATTTTGCGAGAAGAGGACAGGTTTGGGCACCTAGGAGAGAATTTGGTTGTGTTTTTCTTTTTTTCCCTTCATTCTTTTTGGTTGCTTTTTTTTCTTTTTCCCTTCATTCTTTCTCCAGACCGTGACAAACGTACCGAGCAACGATTCACCCTGGGCTGTGACAGCAGAGCAGCACGTCACGCTCTGCCAAACGCAAAGGGCACATCGGAAACAGCAGCCACGGCCGGCCGCGGCACTGGGTACGGTGCTCGACGTTGACGAGAGGCTGAGAAATCCCCTGGGGATCGCCGAGCAGACCCTCGCCAGCACAGGAGGAAGACAGGCCCTCAGCAGAACGCCACCACCTCCAGCGAGAGAGGACTTCCAACAGAGCAGCCCTACCACCACAACCCGAATCGAAACCAGCCACAATCGCTGACATAAAAAGGGATGTGTGTTTTCCCTCTTTATTACTTTTTAAAAGCACAACAGCAAGCTATAAACAGTTTTGGAGATGAAACTCAGTGCGGGATCGATACACACCTCAGATGCACTTCCAGAACAGCAACGTGCGTGGAGAGGAGCACGGTGCCGGCACCAGGCACCTACGGTGCTCTCGGCTCCCGCAGCCCCCGCAGAGGCTGAGGACAGACGGAGGCAGCATGAGGCTGTCCCAGGGACGGACAGACTTCCACAGATGTGCTGGGGACTCACCATGCTTGCTCCTCGAGCAGAAGCCACAAAAAATCTCTGTGCTTTATTTTTCCCTACGAGCTGAATCTCCTGCTGCATGCGGTGTGCCCCAACACCGCTGTCGCACCCCAGCAAGGAGCAAGGCTGAGCAGCACGAAGACAAAACCCAGAAGTTTGAGTGATTTTAGACTGATTTTGCACAGCCCCATTGACCCTGGGGAGAGGGACGAGGAGGAGCACCGAGGGCATGGCAGAAGCCACGAGATGCCCTCCACCAGCCGTGCCCACCCACCGCTGAATAAGAAGACAAAAAATGAAGGATTAAAAAATATTCTGCCTCTCTGTATTTTCTAACCGCATCAGCTGCCATGGAGAGCCAAGCCCTGAGCTTTTATCAGCTCCAAGGCCCATCATCAGATGCTCACCATCAGATGCATTTGGGTTTCCCACACCGGAGCCAGAACCGAAGAGGGGAACCAAAACCCTCTGAGCTCCTGAAGCACAAGTCCCCAGGGTGCCGTCCTGTTAAATGAGGAACTCCAGAACCCATCCAAGTCCGGCCGACAGACACACCAAAGTTCACCACACACGAGGAAGAGGAGTTTCACCTCAAGTTCCCCCCCCCCCCACCTTTTAAAAAAATTTTAAAATGGAAACAATTTTATGCTTTATGCTTCCACACCGTAAGCACCATCTGGTCATTTAAAACTGGACTTTAAAAGATAAGTATCTTATTTTCTGAAAGCCCAGTTTACTGCAAGCTTTTAGAGAACATAAATTTATATCTAATTGTATTTTTATGGAAATGCTAGCATAAGAATAAATCCAATTTTCTGCATCAGCAGATAATTTTTAGTGATGATGCTTTCAGGATGACCCCAACAAATACGCTCTGCTCTTTTTACACACAGGGATAATTCACTTTTAAATAGAGAATAACATTTCTGACACACTTCACCCCTACCTATAAAACTCCAAATTAATTAAACCATCTGCATGGGGGGGACAGCGAGAGGGAAGGGGGAACACCATCGCCATGCTTTTTATGCTCCTATTACCCCATGTTTTTAAAGCTGTGCCTGGGTATGGTGTTACGATCAGCTCTGATTTTATTTGGGTTGTGCTTGGAAAGCAGAGATGCAATTCCTCACCCTCAATGAGCAAGAGAGATGGGGGCACCCTTCTTGCCCTGGCTGCAGGGGTGCCACAGCCAGGGCAGGAGCCCAGCACTCCGTGGTAGGTTGCTGAAATATTTAGCTTTTATCAACTAAAAACAAACTAGAGAGGGCTCGGAAAGAAAAGTGGAGTTTTTGCAGAGACCCATCGCGTTCAATCTCACCAGTCACCGAAAAATCTAGAACTATCAGTGCAGGAGGGAGGCTTATTGCATGTTAAATGGGTAGCTGGATTTTTTTTTATTCAACGGCAGAAGAAAGAATTCAGAATTTCCACAGCAGAAAGAGGTAATTTAAACCTGCAAAGGGACTGTGTTAAATTGCTTTATTCCCTCGCTGCTCTCATGAAAAGGATTTCATCACATAATACTTAAGAGATTTAAGGAGTGCAAGATGGGAAAGTATTTTAAGGTATGAAATAACAAATCCATGAGACCCAGGTTTGTTTTCTCCTCTTTTTGCCGGACAAGGTAAAGGCTGAGGCTGCGCACCCGAACACCCCCAGCCTGAACCTCGAGGCGTGGGTTGTTCATCACCTCGGTCCTTATCCCCCAGAAACGCTGGAACCACGACTTCTGAAGTGCAAATGCTTCAGTGCAGAAGCCTGGCAAAAATTCCTCCAGTTCCTCTGCTGAATTATGACTCAGGGCTACAGGAGGGCAGAGGCAGCAGGACCCGGAGTGTTGCTCTACGTGGCACAGCCCCAGTGCTCACGCTCCTCCTGGAAGAAGCACCCAAGCAATCTACAAATTACTCCTGGCTTAGTTTTCCACTGCTTCTGCACTTGCTGTACAAGCCATCATTAAACTAATTAAAATGCAGGAAAATAACATTTCTTACAGAGCGAACGGGTTTGCAGCCCCCAAAAGGGATGCATTTAGAGACGCTTATTTTGCCAACTCCAGTGAGGTGTCAAGGCCTCAGAAACGTCGTTTTTAGCATAAAGAACAACAGAGCTACATAAAAATAAAGCCTTGCTACCGCTGCTTTCTTACTCATGCCTGGGAAAAGGACAAACCTTGGTGCTCCATGCTGTGAGGTAGGAACCAGCAGTCCCTGCGCGTATCTCAGAGTGACAGGTTCAGCTCCGGTACGCGTTTCTTAAATAAAAACAACTTATTTGCTGCAATATTTATTACGAAGCCTCTTTGTAAGACAGCTTTTTGAACTGCAGAACTGTGTTGAATATATTAAAAGTAGGAATTTCTCTGAAGCCCAAATCATTGTCAGATTTCCGTGTATTCAAGAGGAAACGTTAATATATACACACATTTTTATATATGCAGCCAGTATATAAATGCATATAGAATTGTCAGACTTCCCAGGAAGCAGGGACACATCTGGGGACACCTCCTTGACAGCAGCTGGCCATGTGTACCCTCACTCCTTGACGGCTAACACTAGTTTTTGCACTTATTCTTTCCCCCGAGCACAGACTCGACGGTTGCCCTTTGATCATCACCCGCACCAGCTGAGGAGCCTCCTTCTGCAGTTCCACACCTCGCTCCCGGGTCCGGGAACCAGCTGGAGAACTCCCACGACACTTAGCATTTCTTTGGTTTTCCAGGAACCATTACAAGAAAACTATTTCAACTCTTCCAGGTTTTTTTTTTTAAGCTCAGTGGGAGTTACACCGGAGTGTTAATCCGCAAACACTGAGCTATAGCAGATGCCACATCACATCCTCCCACTAAGTTTTCCATTGCAGCACGTTCGGGGATTGATGCGATGCTTCCCAAAGACGTGTCCACTGAACCCTTCCCACTTTTCTGTAGCGCTGTTTCTACACACACACTGCCTGCATCTATCACAGATCTTCAGCCAAGCCTAATTCTAACTGAATGTCAGAGCCTCTCGTGAACTTAGCTGTTCACCAACATTTCATTCCTTCCTCGAGGGTTTGTGGTTTTTTTTTTTTTTTTGGAAGTCTGTACTATCAACACCAAATTGTCCTTTAAACAAGAGGCAGTATCTTATAATGCAAACCTAACAACTATTGTATTTACTGTCAAAACCAGTAAGAGGACTCCTTCTGTTTGAAAATCCCAAGGTGACAGCGCAGAATTTCCAGCCCGGGAACTCAGATGCCTGTCCTCCCCCGTCACCGTGCTCTCTACGAAGCACCCGGTAAACAGGGCAAGCCTTTGTATCAGCACCAACATCCCTGGAAGAAAAAAGGGAAGCAAACAGAAGAGTGGAATCTGAAACCAGAAGAAAACGGGCACAAAAATGAGAAAATGAGTTTCTGCAAGAACCCCCAGTTTCCTTCAAGGGATCATTCTGGTTAAACCCTCTTACGAGATCAGAACGGCGCTGGGCACCGCGGGCTGGAGGCAACTGCTCTCCGCAGCCCCATGGAGCAAAGCTGTGCCCCCCTGGAAATTAAAACACCCCCAGTGCCAAGTAACTTGTGTCCGTTGAAGGACCAGCCCTTCCCAACGCCTTTACGAGGTCCCTTCTCGTGTGTTGTGCTCCCACCCCAGGCAGTGCCCTCCGCAGCTCACTTTGCAGAGAGCCGTGCTCAGCGGGACGCCCGGCGCTGTGCGGCCAGCGCAGCCACCTGCCAATTCCCGTATCACACTTTCAAAACAAGAGATAAAACAATTGACTTATTATTTCAGTCGGGAAGCTTGCCTTTCCATTGCCCTGACGCAAGAACAAAATGCAAAATCCCTTTTCCTGCAGGAAGGCAGGGCCAGCCGTGGGCAGGCTGGGAGCCTGGGCAGGACGGTGCCGCACGCGCTCCGCAGCCGCTCGCCTCGCTGCCTTTATTTTCGCTCGACACCACCCCGGTGAGCCTGGCACCCACCACTGCTGCACCAGCCCTCAGTCAGAACAACAGGTGCCTTCCCGAGCAAGTGACCCAAAACCCAAAATAATAAAAAAAAAAACCACCCCCAAAGCACCCTTCTCGGAGCAAAGCCGGCAGCAAGCGAAAGCACCCGCGTTTACATTCGGTGCGCTTACCCAACAATCGGCACGCAGCCGCCCGCTGGGACCCGGGAGGTCTCGGAGCAGCCCAACGCGCCGGCTCTGTGTTTGCTCGGCAGGAAGACGGACAGTATTTTTACTTAAGACCAGGGATTTCTGCTGAATAGCGATAAGCTACCTATTTACTTTGAAGCCTCTACGCCGGGCTAAGCCATTTAGCGCAGGGAGAAAAAAAACCCGAGCAGCAACTGCCAATCCGAGATACGTTTAACCCGATATTTAAAGAAGAGACGCTGGAACTTCAATAAAAGCCTGATCAAAAAGTTATACTCGGCTACACACAAACCTCAGGCAGAATTTTCCCCCCATTTCCCGTTCATTACCCACAGCAAAATGCTATTCGGTCCAGTCATAGACTAGCCCAATGTTTTGTAACAGAGAGAGAAAAAAAAGAACTCAGGACTTGTTTTTAATAACTGCGGAAAATTAAATCTTTTGGATAATTTACTATCAAAACTTCTCATCCTTTGCCAAAGCTTACTTATGCCTTAAAATGAGACATTTATGGATTATTGAAACTTTCTGACAGCTCCACGCTTCCCAAATGTGTTTCGCCGGCATCCTAAACCTGCCCGTGCTGGCTCCTCGATGCCTGGCTCCTCGATGCCCTGCCTAAAACCCACACCTGCTGCCCCGTGCTGCTGGCAGGCTGGTGGCATTTTGCACGATGCTACACACCAGGGACAACCACTGGAAATATTCTGACAACACATGAATTTATCAGGACCCAGCCAACTGGTCTGAACAGCCAAGCCTTGTTTCTAACGTTTTGTGTATGCTTCATTTGTACAGAGCTCGTACTCAGCCGGTATTTTAATACACGGTGTGCTGCCAGGGTGGCTTCTTTCTTCCTTAAGCACGAGGAAACTGCAGCAGTGTACAAACAAATGAACGGATCTGCCATAATTGAACACAGATTACCAGCCTCTGCCGCGGCTCTTTAGCGCAGATTTACTGCCTAATCCTCGCTGCTTCCAACTCTCCATCCATGGATTGCTGGACAGAAAGGACCTAAAATACGGGGAAGAAACTTCATCCAGAAATATATTTCCAGGTTTCCTTCATGCCATGTATAACAGTTAACTGCGGGAAAATCCCAAAGCGACAAAATCTGTTTGTGTTTCTTGTCCTATAGAGCGAGCATCGGTCTTCCTTCTTACTCCAGGATATACTGCGTGCTTTGTAAAGTATTTATCAGGCTGCACTAATTAAAAAGAAAATCTACTACTGCTCAGAGCGTAGCTGCAACCTCAGCTACACGTAAAATAAATAAATAAGTGTCAACGAGGCTGGGCAGGCAGCCACTTGGCTCGCAGGGCAGGCGACGAGCTTATCGGGGTTGCTGTGCACACCCGCTCGGTCTGTGTGCCCCAGCCGGCCGGTCCCACTGCTCAGGGAGCTCTCACACACCCAGGAAGGACTACCAAGGTGCCTTTCTTTTTAATTTCAGTAAATTTAGTACAGGGTACTGCTACAACTGTGACGAAGTTATTTGTGCATACCATACTTTTCTGCCTTATCAGGACAACCAGTTTGTGGGACCGCTGCTGTAATTACGAGCCCATTCATCGTACAGCCCAATAAATCTACTCACTTTGCAGATGGATTAAGCTATTAAAGCCCTCACTAACGGCACAAACAATAACTCTGAAGACTAGCTGCTGCTCACAGAGGCATTACGATGCCTCCTTCCAAGCTATCAAGTATTACAGTGTTACTACACAGATTAGCGAAGCGAAAGACAAAACCGTTTCATCAGTCCCCTTACATTTAGGCTCTGGGAGCAACGCGTAAATGCCCTAACGAGTCTCGAGGCAGCAGAACTAAGGGACGGGGCTCTCGGAGGAGCTGCTGGTGCCATGGCAGGGAGTTGGGCTCTCTCCTTGCCAGAAGTGAGCAGTCGGTGCAGCTCCTCCGGCAGCACTCGAGTCCCTTATGTGGCTGTGCCTGTTGCAGACACTTGTCCTGGGTGCTGCTGCTACCAAACCCAGCTCAAACCACTTTCCAAAGAGCCTCAGCACGCGTCCACTCCAGTAGCTGTGCCCTCCTGGAAGCCGATCGCAGCACCGAGGAGATGCTGGCAGGGAGGAAGCAAGGCTCAGAATGCTTATTCTGGGGATGGAGCCGGTGCCTGGGGAGCTCCCACCGACAGCCCCAGAGACTTTCAACCAGCACCTGAGCTGTCGGCTCTGCAGAGAGCCTGGGACCTGCAGGGAAAGGTACTGCGACTGCCAGCTGTGCTGAGTTCACAGGAGCCAGCAGGGGTATGTGTGCCAACCTCACCGCAGGCACAGGGGTTGCAGCTGCTCTTTTCTGCCGTGCCCAGCACATCCCTGGCTTCTCACTTCCACATAAAACGCGTCATTCCGACCATTTGCCTTCATGACATAAAAGCCCAACCCCAAAACAAGGAGGTGAGGCCACTTGCTCGCAGCTTTTCCCCTGCAGCGCTGCTTGGTGAGATGCGACGAGAGGGATGCCCGCAAAGTTATCCCCGTTTACCGCTGGGTTAACATCCCAGTTAACGTCCCCATAAATCCACTGCGGGCAGCGGCGCTGCTTTGTGCACGGGGACGGCACCTGCTCCATCCCACAGCCCTACAGCAGAGAAAAGCAGACTCCACACGTCCCTACTCACACTTTACTTTACCTCCCGCTGCCCCACGGCCCCGGCGACGATGCTGCAGCCCCTTGCCAAGGAGCAGCACCCTGCTCGCACCCCACACCTGCAGACTGCTTCAATCCACAGCTGTAAGCTCCCGAAGAGTAGCACGGAAGGTTCACGAGGGTGTATTCCACCAGTTACTTCCATCAATAAGCCACGTGTTTTTACCTGAGCACCAAATCTGGCTTGATTAGCACAGTTTTTGTCCCCAAGCCCAGCCTCCGTGGTACCTCTGCCACCGGCTTCTCCGACGCAGCCATCGCTCCCGTCCCACCGTCTCAATACCGGTCACATTTAATCACCAGCGCTGGCAACTATCACATTCCCACGTCAGCTCCTATTTGTTACCGCCTTTGTAAGGGAGACACGTTTCATCCTGAAGACGGAGAGCGGCAAAATTTTAAATGCCCGTAAAACCCCGTCCCTGCCCGGCTCCCGCAGCACTTCTCACGTCTGTGTCATGGGAGTGCTGGTGGCTGCTGTCACCGAGCAGCAGCGCGGCGTTCACTGCAACCGTTTGCCTTTCCCAAAATAAAAGCGTCGGAGCACAAAAGTGATTTTGGTCCAGAAGTTATTTTAAGCGCTGTTTGGAAGCGGCGTGGCACAGAACGTTTAACAGCTGCGGTCCTCGCAGCACATCACATCCCCAGCACCCGTGTGCAAGCTCTCTGTTAGGCGGAATTATTATGAAAAAGTGTTAACGGATAAAGAGTTTTTTAGTGTTTTTTTAGCCACGCTGTCTCTAACATCCGGGCATCGCCACTGCCCCACGGCACCCCGGTGCAAGGGGAAGCTCGTGGCCAGGATCCCAGCTCTCTGCTGGAGGGCACAACCTCATTTCCCGACAGCGAGGATGTGAGGCCAAATTCCTTTAATGCAAGGACCAACCCAGTACACCAGCAGTCATTTAAATTTTGATCGTGCCGCTGGAGAGAGGATAAACCGCTAAGTCGAGGTCTATTTAGCTCTAAGAAGTCAGAACGTAGCTTCTGCAGAAATCCTTCCTGCAGCTCAGCACTCTGCACGTACACCTTAGAGGCGGGTAAGACAAAAAGCCCTGGTTCCTGCTCCCGCTCCCCTTCTGACGGCATACATACCTGGAGAAAGCAGGGAGGGAGGCCAGAATGGGAATTTATTACCAAAAAAAAGGATCTCTCAGTATCAGCAGGGTCAAGACTACCATTTTTATAGCCATTTTTATTATCTATGGTAACAGCTAATCTGAAACAATAACGTTTAAACCAACTTCACCTAAGGTCTACCACTGAAAAGTGACTTAATGTGGATTATGAACAGGCAGAAAACTTACCATTGCTGAACTTGAAACTACTAGTCTTTGAGAGGAAAAAAACTCGCTTTTCAAGCCACAAATACCGGATTTCCAACGTAATTCTAGGCCAGATTCAGGAACTGTACTAGAAAATTGTATTTAAGGTGTGCAGACCACAACAATGCAGGAGAAAGCTCCCGGCCACACCACCAGGTTATACTTCTTAGCATGTCGAGGGCTTAGAGCAATACTCAGAAATACAGAAATGCTTAAAAAACAGCAAACCCCCTTTGCTTAGCGATGCAGCTTTACCAAAACACAAAAGCCACGTCTCCCTTGGGTCTGGCATCGCCTGCTTCAAGACAAGGTCTGCACGTCACGCGTGGCTGCCCTGATGTGGCTGGGGAAGCCATCCAGATCTCTCGCTTGTTTACCTGTCTGTACTGAAAACACTCACTGAGCAAGCTAAAACACGAGCCTGAAGCTTTGTTTTCCTCATTTTTGAGGGGCGAGGACAACATCAGAAACGTCGCTCTCTGACAGACCCAAAGAGCCAGGCTGCTGCTGGAGAGCATTGCCGCTGCTGCTTCCCTCAGCAGATGTGTTTCCCCTGTAAATTAATGGAAAAATACGTAACTTCGGACCAAAATGAGATTTTTCACTTTACATTTTCCTGGCTTATCAGAGACGTTTGGAGCTGTCTCACGCAGTTCCATACGTGTTAGCAGCCACAGCGAGCCGCTCGGTTCCTTCCCCCCGCTGCACGACGCAGCCCCCGGCACGGAGCCCAGCCAGGCTCCCTCCTCCTGCACCTTCCTAGGAACTGGGAAATCACGGCCCTAAGAACCGAGCAGCCAGAGCAGCACAGATTTCCTTCTTTTCTGCAGAAAACTGTGCTCATACATTCTGTTCTGACAGACCTTTCAATGCAAACAGACGAGGAAAGCCTGCTGCTCCCGTTCCAAGCTCCTGCCAGAGCCCCGAAGACCCCTTCTTGCCGCCAGGAAGCCCCAAGTTGCTTCGTGCTTTCCACTTTTTCCTACCAGGATCCCCTTATAGCTTCGGCTAGAAAACCCCAATGATCCAATACATGATAGTTTTCTCCCACCCATTCCAAGCCCGACAGGCAGCGGGTTTCAGCAGGAACTACGGCCCCGTGTTTTCCTTCCCAACGGCGCTCCAGCAACAACAAGAGAGCCACAGAGCAGCGATGCCGGCGCTCCTGCTGCCAACTCATGACAATGCCTACAAGAATCCCATACAAAGCGCGCTCCAAAGTATAGCTCAGACATCTGGCATGTATTTGCCAAGCCTGCTCACATGCAGCCTTCAAGTAAAAATAGAAGAGCCTTTCTAGTTCGAACACTGCCACCATTTAAAAAGGAGCGAGCGTGATGCTTCGCAGGATGCACAGCTGACCCTAAAAATCACACGAGATTCATATTAAGCGGATGAACCTTGAAGGCTTCGTCCAACACCCTCAGCAGAGCACAGTTTTGCTTGCTAATAACCAGCAAGCCTCGTACAGCTTCTGTAAGGGATCTCACCTCTCAGCGAGCACAGCCGTTCAGGGTCTGCAAAGCACAGCATGACCAGCACCGGTTTCAGGGAGCAAAGGTGCTGGCAGCCCCCTTCCACCACCCCAAAGTGCTGTCCTGGAGGCTTCAGCACTTGCCAAGCCCAAAACCCTGCTGCTTCGCTGATGTCTGTAGCTCGTTATCGGCATAAACCACTCAGTCGCATTCCTACATGTTATGCAGGTAGATTCCCTCTTCCTTCTTTCACTATGCAAAAAGCAGAGGTTAAAGAAGCAACTCAGCTTACAGCAGATAAATAAAATTTGCTCTAAGTCAGAGAAAGTGCCTCCTTTTTATTCAGCAAACCCCGATGCTGTGTGCAGATGGTTCTTTGGGAAGGAGTCGCTCACCGGTGGCAGTCACCCAATTGCTGAACTAAAGGTTTCAGCAAAATTTTGCTGCTTCCCCAAGTACTTCCAGAGCAAACGAGCTGCACAACAACAAGCAATGCCACTGACAAACTTCATTAAAGGGATTTTCCCAGGAAGCCTTAGAAGCTGGGATAACAATCACTTTCACTGCTACTTTCCCAGTTTTCACATAGAAACGAGCCGGCCACGAAACCCAGCACAAGCACCCGACAGGAGCCGAAGCAACAAAGCACAAGCACGCCCCTCTTCCCAAAATCCCACTTTCAAAAGGCAAAAGCACACGTACCACACGCTGGGGACCCCAGGCAGAGCCTTCGGGAGGAGGTTCTGGGCTTCTTCCAGCCCACCCCTCCTACCCAGCGCTGCTCCCAAAAACAACCTGTCCCGGCAGAGTTTCTGTTTAGACTCTGGCATTAACCCTGGCAAATGTGTTTGGAAACCTTCCGTTTCTACATTTTTTCATATTTGGCAAGCCAGAGATTAGGAGGAGGCAGCGGGGCTGGATACTAGGGAGACCAAGATAATGCACAAATCCTGTTTTTATTGAAGCTCACAACAAAGGCAGAGCCAGCTTTTACAGCAACTTGAATTCTGGTTTTTAGAATACAGCCCACAACTGCATACAGGCAGGTAACAAGGCGTGCGATGGAGTTAGCCTTTTATTTATTTATTTTTAATCCTTTCTACTCCAGCTCCTTAGAAGAGCCGACAAAAAAAAAAGCAGGGCGGAATAAAATCGGAAACAATGTAAAAGCACACCGAAAGCTGCCCGACAGCAAACTGCTTCAGCTGCGAATTATTCTGTACAGCCGTGACAGTGAACTGTTTATTGCTGTTTTTACTACAGAAGGTGATTACTGTTAAACAGCCAACACGCACACACATTTCTGAGATTCCTCCAGTTTGTGCTTCCAGCAGGACTGGGACGCGTACCTACAATTACTGGTACAGACTTCCACGCGCAACCGTAACGCGGGCTTGGCAGGATTTATAGCTTTCAAATTCCACGTGGGTTGTTAGAATTTTAAGTCTACCCATCGAGGCTTTCCTCCGTGAGAGATAAAACTGTAAAACCTCAGGGTTTGTGTTCGGGGGTCGCAGTCCCGGCCTGGGGCCGGAAGGCCTCGCCTCGCTTTAACGGGCTTTCGCCAACCGGAGCAATCAACCGGCTCCGTTTTCGTACAGACAGCAGGAAATATCAACGTTCGAATTCTTCTGCGGTTTCAAATTCCTCATTTTTGTGACCTTTGTACACCCATCCCCACTGGAAAAATAAATACGCGTTTTAGAGGCGTTCTACCCTGATCTTCTCAGGGCCGGGATACGTCAGGCCTTCCCATACCCGCAGACATTTCATCCACGCCTGTAACCGGGCACAAAGGAGCCTGGGGGTCACACAGCATTGCAAATTAAACTTTAGCAGGCCCATTTTTGACAAAAAGGGCAAAGGGACGCGGGCCACGGAGCAGCCCCAGCACCAGGACCGCAGCAGCAGGATGCAGGCGGCAGCAGGGCGAGGGAAGGCAGGGCTGTGCTGGGAGCTTCCCCAGGAAATAAGGATGCTCAGCCACCAAATACTTGCTGGGAATGGAAATTGGGGGGCAGGAGAAGGGGCAAGAGTCCTTTCATGGGGCAAGTTTGAATACTAGGGCACAAGTAAGGGGGCAGAAGCGGGACCAAGTTGTCCACAAGAGCCCCTTCGAGGCCAGGTCTCCTCTATCCGACGTCTCTGTAAGCGCTCTCTGCTGCACTGCGTGGATATCAAAACCAGTTGTTACAGTTGGACGGCTTTTTTTTTTTTTTGATGGAACGTTTGTCTCATTTCCTGGAGCAGTTGATTTAATTTCATCCCTGTCTAACGGGACTTCAGCGAGTGTAGGTGGTTTGTCCTTAGGAGAGGCAGCACAACAGCGCGTCCATGCCTCCCCTGCAGAAACTCCCTTTTCCCAGTGTCATTCCCTAGTAAAGTGGTAATAATTGGACTGAAGCAAAAAAAAAAATTAATATTTCACTGTGCTCTACAACATTTAGAAACATTTAGCTAATGGAGGATAGATGTTAGGCTAATGGCTCTATTCAGTTTGTCTAACAGCTTCAGGCAGGAGCTTGTAAAGTTGCTTTTTGTACTTTGGTAAAAAAAAAAAAAAAAAAAAAAAAAGTAAAATCCAGCAGCAGCAGGAGCGTGCCCTAAAGCACTCCACAGATGGGATGCTCCCACCCAGAAGGAAACCGGCTCACGCAGCCAACAGGGAAGAGTCACAAGCAGAAAGGTAAAAGGGCAGCCTGAGGAGCCTGTTCCCAAGTGATGTCCTTAGAGCAATTCTCTGCGCCTCGCCAAGTTTTCAGCCTGCAGCCCCCTCCAGACCGTGAGGCTTCACTACAAGAAGCATCGATCTTTGAAACATCGCTGCTGCACATCACATCCATTAAATCGAGTGCACCCACGGAGGAGCGATTTCCTCCGAAGAAGGTTTTCCTTTCCTAGCTCAATCCTGAAAACGGTACAGGTCTTCGCCTCCCCAAAAATATAAGAGAAAATTGACTTCATCTGGATTCCTTGGAACACCAAAGATACCCACCAAAGGACCCCCATGAGGGGTCCTCCACACGCTGAAGGACTTTTTGCAGGCTGGTGAAATCACTCCAAGCCGTCCCCACTCACACCAGAGGACACGGCTTGCACAATTCTCACGTGGAAGGAAAAGGCTTTTGACGAAGTGAACAGGAATAGCAGCTCCCGGCCTGCACGCACGGCCCCGGCCTGCCCTTCGGGACCAGCAGCCTCCCCACGGTCCCTCCCTTACCCCACCGCTCTCCACAGTGAGTGCTGGACCAGCTGAGTCATCCCAATAAACACAGCTCTTAAACCCCAGAAATCATGAACTTACACGGCTATCTCGGCTGTACGCAGCAGCTCTTGCTTACGAGACTCTTGTTATCCATCAGCCTCTGTGACCAAGGTTCCTCCCTGCTTCCACCTCAATAATTAGGGGGGTGAAGATGTCCCGACTGCAATTTCTTATATTCAGGAGAGGAGAGGTTTTACAAAGAGACAATGCTCGGCTCCAAATTTGTATTTATGGTCATTGCTAATCCAGAGGGAGCCTCCAAAGACCTTTGGCTCCGCTTCTCAAAATAGATTTTAGCTGCTCTTCCTGTTGCGATACACCAAATTAAAATCTTGTAACAAGACACTCGGTATTTAAGAAGTTGCACTCAAATTTCTTTGAACTCTAGTTAATAAGCACCCTGCAGAACAGAGAGCTGCAGCCCAAACTTACTGCTCTTGACAACAAAATCTTCCCAATTTTCTGCTTGGGATCAGTCCCATGAAAAAACCCTGGAGTTGTCCCTCATGTCTAGCTGCACCATTAAGCAAAAGACGCTGACAGAGACTTCATGTGTCTCAAGGGAAATTATTGGCAGGGGAATAAACTTTATGGAAACACTTTCTGAAACACTTTTGAGTGCCCCAGACTAGCTGAGCCCACGACCTGGCTGTCAGAGGGGTTTGCACATAATGCTTCTGGGTTACGTTTGCGCTCATCCAAACCCTTGCAGCCACCCCACTATTATCACCTGGCATGCAAGTCACTGCAGGACTTGGAACCTGGCATTGATCTCCTCAGCTTTTTAAAATCCATTATTTTTTAAAGGTGGAGCAGAGAAGAAAACAACCGGCTCCGTCAGCCAAGAACACCGCTTCCCTGGGAGCGGCTCGGCACCGAGCGACGCGCTCGCCTTTCTCTCAGGCGAGCAGGCAGCTAAATGTAAGAGCCGTGTTACAGAACAAACCCTCAAGGAAACCATCATGCACTTTTTAAAAAAAAATCTTTGACTCTTCAGCTCCATTTACTGTAGACTCCGCACTGGCCTGCAAGCTGTTGTTCGAGTGAATCCAATTTCAGTGGGATCCTGGCGAGACGCAGTGATGGGAGCAGACCACTGCAGGCTGCCAGTGTGCACAGCTTCAGCCTCCCATAGGCAGCTCCTGACTTCTCACTGCACCTCCTCCCCACCCCACTTTTCTTTTTGTCCCTTCTACTCTCTCCTCATGTCTTATTTTACACAAATTAACCCATGGGAGCTTTGCTACAGACGCCAGGAGCAATACAGTTTCACTGCTGGATTGCACATGCTTACCACAAGCCTGTAGCACAGTCACATTTTACGGTATTTCATTCAAGAAAAAATAATTATTAACAACATGACAGAAGCCAGATAAAGGCATTTCTCATATTCAGCTGTTCTCCTCCAAAAAGGCCCCAATTGCACCTGTCTCCCAGTGCCCCAGGTGAAAGGTAAGACTTGCAGTAGATGCGTGCTCTTTGATCATGACTCAGACTGAGCCTCGTGGACCATGCACCAGCTATGTGTCAATAAATGATGTATGAATGCGTATTTGTATAAACACACAGTGCGTTTGGACAATGAGTCAGAACTGGTAGAAAAGCATTCTCTCTTCCAAAACAGGTTAAGTCATTGCCACTCTGTGCGTTTGTTCCTGTTGCTAGAAGAAATTGTTTTGTGGTTTACCTGTTTTTTTTGTTGTTTTTTTTTTCCAAAGCGACTTCAGCTCTGCAGACGTAGGAGTTGATTTTTTCTATTTTAAATAAACTGCTGTGAAACATCAACAAGAGCAATTCTTCCTCTCCCCCGCAAAGGTAGGCAGCATTGCTACCGCAACTTCAGCAGCAAGGAAGATTTCAGAGAAAGAAGGAATAAACAGGAAGGATGCAGTCAGGTTTGCTATTCTGGGGAGAAGCAAAGCAAGCTTAAAGAAGCTTTAAAAAGAAAAAGCTTAAAAATTAAGTAAGTCCAATTTAATTCAGAATTCCTTCATTACAAAGCATCTCCAAAGCAATCTGCATATGCAAAAATTTACATGCAAGAAACCACGAAGCCAGAAGCCTTTCTCAATCATTCCGAAAATGAACCCAGCCCCAAGGACACTCACGTGCTTAGCTACAGACCAGCACACTTGACCTTTCAAGTACGACTTGCAGCAAATTAGATACGACTACAGCAATGCTTTCTTTTTCCAATGGCAAGAAGTGCTGTCCAGGACCCTGGGGCAGAAACTAAAACCCACGCAGAGGATATTCTCCACAGCCTCCCAGTGACTCTGTCATTCAGCAAAAGCACAAGTTAAAACAAGTGCTTAAGCTGAGCAGCACATACCGAAGCAAAGGCACAAGCAATGGGTCACGCAACGAGCTCTTTCCTCACCTTTTCTCCTCCTCTCTACCCGGTCTGTTCTACACCATGAAAAATGCAAGGTCACGAGGGAGGAAGCAGGGAGGAAGAGGCAACGACAGAAATTAAACCTTAATCCGAATTAAACCTTCTGATCTGAAATATTTTGATTTGAGATTCCACAGAAGACCTTTTATTGTTGAAGCAGGGAGCACGTTTTGCAGCAGGAATTCCTGAACTGCACATCTAAATACAAACTCCACCCTTATTACCAATTCTTATTTTAGCACAAATATGTTTTTGCTGCACAGATTTGAGAAAAGATGTCAACCCTTGGACTACACAGCCTCTTATGCTAACTCCCGACGCGCAGCAACAACCAGCACCGTTAGCTGCCTCCCGGAACACCGCATGTTACAGAGACGCAGGCTACAAGTCCCATTCTGCCGGTAGTTAGCAGACAGATTGCAAGTGTTTTGAGATTTGAACAGCTCTGCCTCTTTGGAGGAAGAACGATTACCAAAATAAAAATATCCTTAACAACAATACAGGACAGCACAACTGCTTACTTTAGGTCAACCTGCACTCAACAAGCTTCAGGAAATCTCCGCTTAATGGAAATTCACTCAACAGGTTTGCTCCTAGAGCTGTTATGAATGTCTTCGTGGTTCAGACATTAACTGAGCTCCAAAATGAGGAGAACCAGAGGAGACTTATTTAGAAACAGTCCAAGCTGGCCTCAAAGCCTTGCTCTTACCAAAGAACGAAGACTTTGCTGCTTGGGAAGATGGACACAGTGGAAGTCAGCGCACCTAACACCAGTTTATCCCAGTTCCCTGCTAGCCAAGGTGCAAGGTGGCAACGCTGGACACGTGGAGCTGCAAGGAGAACGGCCGCAGAGGGAGAGGAGCTTTATCCATCTATACACAAATACAACGATTGCTTTATAGACAAGTTACGTCTATCCCGCGACGAGGCCATTAATCTAATGAAAATAAATTAAGAAAAATGTGCTGAGACTGACAGCGCTGCTACACCTAATCATTAATCCTGACCAGATAACATTGCTGCAGGCAAAAGAGCTGTGGAGATGAAGGCTGTTAAATCACCCCACGAACCGAAGCCATCACGCCACTGTAAAAACGGTTTATTAGCAGAGCACTTCAAAGCATTGTCTGAAACTTCACAACACTTACTTAGTAGGTATTTGGTATTTGTCGTGGGTTTATTGTTGCATCAGTTATTTTTAAAAGTTTGTGCTATTAATGCTAGATTGCCATTGACAAATGTAGCACTGCAAGCACAATCTTCGCACAAGTGTTCTTTTAATGAGCAACTGGCGACGGCGTTGCCAAAAAAATCTGCAAACATGCAATGATCCAGCTCGCAATTAGACCTTAACAATAGTTTCGCTGATTATACTTTTTATGCTGAACGCATTCAGCAATGTGCACTGCGGGAACAGCCTGCATACAGACGAGCTGAAACGATTCACCACGTTTGTGTGCGAGCGGCTTTACTAAAAACTTAAATAAAAGGAATTTTCAAAGTAAACACTTTAAGCGAAACAGTAAGCTCTCACTAATCTGTGCATACAGACATCTGCACAGGAGTGTTGTAAGCATTTACCAGTAATGGAAAGAGCAGGTTTGAGTCGACCCTTTCCTACGACCGGGGATGATTTTCGGAAAAATCAGTGCCTGGAAGATTCAGAGCAAGGCACAAAAGCTGCCACCACTGCTCACACCTGCCCGCAGCATCACCGGCACGGCACAGGGCAGAGGGCACGCTGGCCGTGCAAAACACGGGCATCCAGACCAAATTTGTCAACGTGGAGACGTGTCAGAGGGCTGCCCACGTTTACACACGCTTGCACACAAAAACCAGGCAGCAGAACCAGAGACCAACGGGTTTGATCCGAAACCATTTCAGTTTTGGCTGGAGCTAGCGCTGCGTTACAGGAAACCCGCCCGAGGCCTAACGTTGTTAGACGGACACAAAGACAAAGTGCTTGCTTGCAAGACGTACCGAATGCCATTAGCGAAGCTGCCAGAATGCTGATGCCACATCCATCGCGGGAGGCAGTCGGCGGTGGCCACGTCTTCCTGCTGGAGCGGGCGCTCGCAGAACGGGGAAACCCAATTACAGAAAATAGCAATATCTTCGTCAAAAAACAGCAAGCAATTAAACGTCTCCCACACACGGAAACATGTATTAAAGCTAATTATTGTACATCGGTCAATGTAATTGCGACTCCGACCCAACGTGGTCCATGTAATTAGTTGGCACTAATGGAAACCTCATAACGCAACAAATTGCTAAGATACCCTCCGTCAAAGGGTATTTCCCCGGAGTGCCAGGAAGTCAGGCTAAAGCTCTTGCCGACTTTAACGTGCACTTGGCCAGAAGACAGATGGATGAGCTCCCTCCTTCCCCGTTACCAGCACCTGGGGACGTGCCGAGGTCCTCACAGCCAGGCGAAGGCACCCATTTTTTGATGACCAGGTACAAGCAATACTCCAGGTGCTGAATGTAACCGTGCCCACCTGGATAGAGAAAGGCCAGCGTGCGCCTGACATCATGCCAGTGTCCCTCAGGTGTGTATTACCCTATGGGCCAAGTTGGCAAGAGAAAAGCACAATGGAGAATTCATAAGAGAAATACTGAATTTACAAGGAAATCCTTCCTGAGGCAGGTTTTCCAGGGAGCAACTGGTTGTCACTTTCCTTTCTGTGCTTCCTAGCTTTGAGATGTGCCAAGGCAGATTGCTCGCAGGCTCTAAGAGTAAGACAGTTTAGCATTTTGTCTGGCTTTGCCTTAGATGCAGGCACCTCCCTGGTTCCTTGGTGGTTTTGGGTTTATCCAATGTCACCACTTACCCACCAGCAACATGCTCTGGCCTCACAAATGAGCAGTTTAAGGCACGTTTAGTTGCTTATTTCAAGTAGGTACAAATTAACCAAACCAGCTTTTTACCATCTGCTTGGAGAAACAAATCCCCACGTTAGGATAATAAAATATGGTGATGTGACATTTCCAGGGCAGCTACAGAAACGTGTGCTTGGACACAGCCCCTGAAACTGCCCGCCTCACCTCTGCAGGGAAACAGCCCGAATCCGAGCTCGAGGAGACTTCCAAGCTGAAGCTGGTCCTTCCCAAAATACAGCGCGCTGGCGAAGTGCCTGTGGATGAACCAACCCAGCGTCTACCATGATCGTGGAGGGAAGAGGAGGAAGGGAAAGCTCAAGCATCGATTTCCAGCGAGGGAACGGGGTCACTGGAGGAACAGCTACGGGGCTGCAGCCATCCCCTTCCAGCAGGTGACGGGCAGCAGGACTGATGCTCTGGATGCATGGCAGGGCTCAGAAGAGCCTTCTGGAAATGGTTTTTGCACGTGTTGCTAGTGAAAAGTCAGCTGAAGTCTTAATTAACACAAGGCAGAAGTAATAAACGAAAGCTAAAATCTCCTCCATAATCTAAAGGCCATCGCCGTCTCACTGAGCTGGTTTTAAACTTCAGTAGGTGTGCTACAGACACACGCTCAGGTATTTAAAGTGTATGATAAGTCAAACAAACCTGGAGGACTTCATCCTAATGGTTACAGCCAAGCAGCTACCACCCAAGCGCAAGTAGAGCGAGAGGCGATCACAGAACTACTACAGGAAAATCCAATCTAACAACTAGCTCTGGAAACATTAACTGAGGCCATCAAGAAGGAAGAAAGGACTTCAGTGAAGGGCATCTGCCTGCAGAAGTAACCTAGGAAGTCCTTGCTGCATCGGAAGGACGCGGTTTACCTGGAGCTGCTCCGAGACAAACACCCAAGCAGGAGGCAGCTGCAGCACGGAGGGACAAGGAGCACACAGCTCAGGTTGGTGTCAGGGCAAGGTTCTGCACCCAGAGGTGGTCGGGCACTGGGACAGGCTCCCCAGGGACGTGGGCACAGCACCGAGCTGCTGGAGCTGAAGGAGCCTTTGGATAATGCTCTCAGACACGCGGTCTGATTTTTGGGTGGTCCTGCGCAGAGCCAGGAGCTGGACTCGGTGATCCCGGTGGGTCCCTTCCAGCTCTGTGCTTCTATTCCTGCCCCAGGTGCCTCTGGTAGTGAAGGAGAGGAGCAAACGTGCAGGCTGCTGGAAGTGGAGTGTTCTGCATTGTAAAAAGTTTCTTTTACAAGTTGTACCCACGTGCACCCACGCGCCTGGCTGCCAGGAACAGAATTTCCTCCCGGTGCTTCTGTCCAACAGCTGTTCGATATTGGAACATAATTAATAGGTCTACAATACTGAGCTATTTTCTTCTGGATGCTACGGACTCTTTTTTCATCCAGAAATTCAATGCATTCACTCTTTATTCACTTACAACCCCACTGAGAGCCTATAAATTATTACTTTATATTGCTGTGCATCCAGAGGCTCCAGCCAGGGTCACGGCTCCGTGCCGGAGTGGAGACACCGGCTCCACAAAGCCGCTCCGTCCAGGTCGATCAAAATACCCTTTTAGTGGATGCTAAAATGCTCCTTGTTTGTATAAAATAAACTGTTCAGTCTATGTCAACAGCTTCTCTTCTGCTGTTCCCCCTGGCAGATTAATTATCAGTCCGCCCAGATCTTCTCCTCCATCGTATTAACTGATTCAATGTCATTTAAAACATATTAAATACAGCACTACAGCAGACTTGAAACACTAAATAATTCACGACAGCAAAATAAGGTCTACACGGGGCTAGGAAATTTTACAAACATCGCTCTTGTATCCAGTGTTTTTCTAAAAAAAATAAAAATAAAAAACAAACTTGGGGCAATTAATATCCAATACAGTTCTAGCAGCAGCAGAATAATTTTTAGCATCTCCTTCAAAACACCGTTTCATACCATCCATCACTTACAGGAAAACACGATCAAGACAGGAGTCTCTGAATACCTCGGCGTTTTCTCCAGGATTCAATCTAGTCTGCTTCTAAATATGTATAACGCCTAGGCTACATTAACACATTAAAGCTTTGTAGATTGCCATCACTGCTTCTGCTGCTTAATTTCATCTACCCCTCGCAATTCAGATCTCCAACTACTTTCATCCTAAAAAAAAAAAAAAAAATCATTTCAAATATAAAGACTCATGATGCTCGCATAAGCAGATTGCCAAGCAAGTTTAAGAGAACATATATTTAAAACCTGGCAGCAAAACTTCACTCCCCAAGTCAATGGGAGTATTCTCTCAGATTCTATTGCCTCGATGTTAATAAAAAGCATACTCTACGATCAGTTAAGCTTGAAAAAGTCTGGGCAGGATGATGAGTTTGACAAGTCAAACAATTCAGGAGCACACTTGCAGAATACACGAGCTGATGGAAGAGGGAAGGTTCTGAGCAACCGGTAAAACCTCCACAAGGGATTCAGAGCGTTTGTTTTCCACCAGCTGCACAGAGAAAGAAGCACAGCACAGTAACACAAAATGGATGCTTTTTTTTTTAAAAAAAAAAAAAAAAAAACACTGCCTTAATTTCCACACAAGTCTGTCTGCCCAGTTGAAATTCATTTGCTACTCCAGACTATTTGAATTGCTAAATGCTCCTTTCCGCTCGTTTAAGAGTAAGCGGAGAATTTAAAGCACTCCGGGCTCGAGACCGTCCTGCTGCACCACGTATCCCAAAGGACAGATCCCATATGCCAGCACGGGCTGGGTGCTTACACACCGGGCTCAAACCCCAGCAGGATCCCGGGGAGAACACCCCAGGCTGAATTCAGCTGCAAGGCTCGGAAAACCAGAACTCACCCAGCGCCGATTAAGCCCACGAGAGCAGCATGTATTAATTATCAGGCAGAAGTTTAAAGTTTCCTTTAATCATCTTGAAATGCTTTGAAACCACTTTTCTGGTGTACCAGCTCCGAAAGAGCTTTTATCTTTCAGCTGTGACACAGGAGGCATGCTGGAAGCCCCGGAAAGCTTTCCAAGCCTCCAGTTCGGGCTGCTCTCCTTCTGAATCAGATTTCCTAAACCCGTGCACAGCGAGGTGTACCACGACTAGCAGAGAAACTGTTGAAGACCAAGGAGAAATAAATCACGGCATTTACCACGAGGAGAAACTTTTACCTCTGGAAAACCAGAGCGTCGTGGAGAGCCAAGCTCCAGCTTAACGCCTGTGTTTTATCCAGTACCCTAAATCCACCCCGCACGTACAACAGGTTAAAACCCTGCCTCTTCCACGCCACAGACCTCGAGCTCACAGCGCAGCTAATTGCACGGCACCCGAATCAAGCAATTGACAGCTTTCTCACGCAAAACGAAGCAGCCAGGCTAACAGCACGCAGACCTGGCCTCACGCGCCGCCTCCTCCGGAATGATCTTCCCCTGGAATGATCTTCCCCTGGAATGATCTCCCGGCACTATCTGCACACACTGGCACCCTCCGCGCATCCCCTGGCAACAGAACCGCAGCTCCCCACACCCCCCCCCCACCACGGCCCCCCCGAGCCTGGCACCTTTCACCCCGGGCTCACTTACCGGCCACGAGGGGCTGGTAAAAGCCCCCCCAGAGGAGATTTTCCAGCCGGCACCTCCTGCAAACACGGCTGGCAGCTCAGCTCGCAGCTGGACGAGCGTTATTGGGGCGGCTCCAGCCCGTCACAGCCCCCCCAGACTCAGCCCCAGGTGGGTATTCGAAGCAGGGGATCTGCTCCTTGCTTACCTTAAGCAAAGGGAGGTCTCCGAATTCTAACGCAGCTCAGGTGTTTCAGCTTCAAAAATACATCGGCGGGCAACCCAACGAGATTTCCCTCTCTGATTTCCTACAGGGGAGACGGGGAGAGAGGAAAAAAAAAATTGGAGTACTTAAGGATCCGCAGCAGCCACTGGAGTTGAATCCCTTCCCCTCTATCTGTAGAAATCCTCTTACTCAGTCCTGCCTGCTCTTCAGACAGCACTGCTGACGAATTTCCAGGCTCAGCTCTTGACATGCAGAATCACTGAAGGATCAAGAGCATAAATGTCACTTCCTCCAGGCAGCACATCAGCGGCGAAGGAGCCTAATCTGCTCTCCCCACCACAATCCCACCAATTGACGAGCAAATCCCGGCATCTGCCTCTTGCAGAGCTTTCATTAGACGTTCCCGAAGAATTCCAATTTAAAGCCCGTATTTAAAGGAGCTCACTTTTAGCTGCCCCATTATGTAGTTTCACTTGAGGAACTGCACGAGTGGAAGAACATAAACCGAAAAGCTAATAAAGCACAAGGCAGAGACTAACCTTGAAACCAATTACAGCCAGCTATGTCGGAGCAGTAGCAGAGGCTCTGGAATTATTAAAATGAGCTTCAGAAAAGATTTAACTAACCAAATTCCACCGCGACGCTTTATTTATGGCATGTGTGCCGGCCCCAAAATATTCACCGAGGTTTTTCCATCTCCCTTATTGCTTTTGCATGTTTCCTAATCAGAGCCAACGGGCACAAAGCCTGCGGAGGCTGGAAGCTTTCTGAGGGCGTTTTGTAACCAAAAGTTTCTTGAAATCGGAATTAGGTGCACGGAGGCAACATCCCAAACACACCAGATAAACGTGGATTAAACACAACTCGGGACGCCAGCATCAACTTGACCCACCGTATAATTAACTCCTAAAATGACATTTTAATGGTCTCTGCCCTTCCTCAACTTGGCAGTGGCATGTATAATTACGCTCCTATTAGCCCTCCTGCCTCCTTCCCTTGCATTCCAAATTTAAAATTAAACAAAACCTCTTCTGTTGGAGCTCGCCTTGAAGTAGTCTTGTCTTAAAAGGATTACCCTCCGCTAAAAGCACACTGGATTCCACAAAAGGAGGCTTATTCCTGCATTTGAAGTCTTTTTTTTAATTTTTTTAGCTACCTAATACACACCTGGATTATGTTTTCTAAAATCTATTTGAATTTTCTCACTGAATTAGCTCAATGAAGTAAATTTTATCGCCCATTAAAATTTATGCCAATGCAACTTGAGCCAGCTCAGTATTTCTTCCTATAATCCTCTCGCTGGAGGCTCAATTTAATAAACAAAGGCAGCTCTAATAATTCAAATCTTACTTTCAGAGATGTGATGTGCCTGTCAGAAGCTTTCTGCAACACAGTCGGTACATTTCTCCAGTCCCTCTCCAAGGCTTTGCATACATTTCAGCCCGCATCTTGCCTTTTGAATGCTGATAACTGCTGTGTTTCTTTTCTCTCCTTTAAAGGATTAAAGGCAACCACACAGACATTTTTATTAGTGCATCATGCACCATTAAATTGTCAGCTTGTCTTCCACGATTCTCCTTAGAAAAAAATACATATGTGGCCTTGAAAACATCTTTACAACCAAATCCTCATTTCCTTGGCACTTATTTACAAATCGCAGCAAACAAAGGCAAAGCACCACGTGTATTTTCCCTGCAGCCAGGTTACAGCAGGCGAGCAGCACTCCACGCACAACACCTGGTTTTAAATAGTGCCCGGCACTTCCACAAGGCCTTCCCTCGCTTTCCCCAAAAGCGCGATTTTTATTATTTAACCGTTCGCCGCAGCGCCTTCGAGAAGCGAGGCGAGGCCTCCCGGGACGTGCACCCTCAGCATAGAGGAACAACTCCCAGAGGAGGAAAAAAAGAAGTTTTTACCGGGAAAAAGCAGTGACACGGCTGTCCAGGAGCCTCCGCGCTGAGGATGGGGCAAGCAGATGCTGCCTCTCCCATGGGATACGGCCCAGTGCTCCCCGAAGTCCCCTCCTGAGGGGGCCGGTTCTTCCCTGCCTCCCTCACTTTTCGTCCACGTCTCACAGCTCCCTCGCGTCAAGATTCCTTCTCTTCGATCCAAACTACACGAGAGGTGCCCAGCTTTTCTTGAGCAAAACCGTGCCACGGCACAAACCGAGCTGCTCTGCAGCCATCGTGTGAGCAAGGAGGGCCGCAGCACAGCAGGACCTTTCTGACCCAGTCGCTCCTTTCCACCCGGATTTTTGCCCGACGTTTGGCCGTGCCCCAGCTCGTGCTGACAGGAATTTTGGCTGCACGGGAAGGGGAAGCAGCCCGGCATGGGGAAACAGCCCGGCACACCCACAGGCTGCACAAAGCCCCTGATGTGTGCCAGGAAGGCGGTCGCTGAGGGGTGCTGGTGTTTGGTCCCAGCTCTTACATCTGACACGGCACAAGGCAGAGATTTAGGGCAAGAACAGGGCACACATTTTGGGGTGCTCTCGTCCCACAAGGCAGGCACTCAACAGGGTCACAAGAAATGGGGTCAAACTAAGTGATTTTGGAGTCAGTTCCCCAGTAAGCCAGCGAAATGCAGACGGGTCTGCCTGCCTCTGGGGATGGAATCCCAGCACGATCAAGCTTGGTTTGGAGAGCAGAGGACACCTTTTGGGCTCAAAGCCATGCAGGATTTGTGGCTCCTGTGCCCCACAGGCTCACTCACCTGGTACGCTGCCGTGCCCGGGGCTCTGTACAGACCCGGCAGACACCAGGCCTGCAGCTTAAACGCAGAACAGCAGGACGAGGCATTTTTACAGCGAGCCCCCAAGAGAAACGATCACCAACAGCAGGAGACCAACCCGCACTTGGACCCCCAGGGGTCTCGTGTGACAACACGCAAGTTGTGCCAAAGCTCACCCAGGGACAACAAACCCGTCACTGCAGAGAGGGGAGCGAGCTCCAGCAGAGGGCACTCGGAGGCAGGGAGAGGACGCAGCTGGGAGCAGCAGCACCCAGGGGGGCTCAGCCCGCACCCGGCTGCAAAAAAACCAACACCGGCTGCAGCCCCACAACACACGCGGGTTTGTTTGCCGTTAAAGCAAAGGCTGGAGAATAAGAAAGCCTGCTGCGGGCTGCGAGGAGCCCTGGCACCTCGGGCAACGCCTGGTCGCACACGTCCGCTGCTGAAACGGGAGGAGAGCAGTGCCGGGAGTCACGCCAAGTGGCATCTTTTATATATATATATATATTTAAACACTGCAGAATTTTGTAAAGAAAGCTCGCATCTTACAGGAGAAGTCAGTTACAATAACGGACCCAAGACTCGAGGCTCTCTGGCACGCAGGCAGAACGTGGTAGCAGCGCCACACGTATTAAAATGCCACGTATCTCAGCGAGATAACCTCCTCCACTTACACACATGGAAACCGAACGCAAGGACTGACACCAGCAGGAGCAGTTTCAATTGGAGTTGCTTGGAGAAATACAAGTTCCACTGGACGGTATTTTTTCTTTTGAGCAGAACATTTTACCGCAGGGTATTTACTACAGGTGCCCGTTTTAAAGCAGCAGTCCCAACAAGGATTAAGCTCACTGTTAGAGCATCTGCCTCCAAATAAATTCAGTGAGCTGTGCACCTGGGATTTCACCCCAAGTATTTTGTACTGTGTGTAAACCGTGAGCCCTATAACCCATGTCAGGGAAAACGCAAATATTTACATGTATAAAAAAAAAGAGGGGGGACACTGACAGTAGCATTTCTTTCCTTCACAGAGGTTTAACAGCTGTTACATGGGATTTAAGGCAAGGCCAGAGTGCTCGGCTGAGAGTCCATAAGGTCAAGATCCCGGCGCTCTGCTCTGCCATCACAGGGCCATGCCCCAGCGAACACCCAGAGCAGGGCTCGGACACCTGGGGCTTCCAGGCACTGCTCAGCCCAACGTCTGACCCCCGGTACTTCGCCCTCTTATAGGCACACAGGGCAGGAGATGAAGCAATTAAGTGTCAGAGAAGTGCAGCACCACCTCGGGTCTTCTGAAAACCAGAAACAGCCTTCGGGAAGCACTGCTGCTGTGAGTGACCTGTGAGCTAACCCCAAACGCTGCTTTCAGCTTTCATTTTCCCAAGCCACCAATACCATAAAACAGAAAAGAAAACGTATTTAGGTAAGAGACTGAGAATTCTGTTTTTTAAAAGGTGAGAACCTGATAAATCGCACTCCTGCAAGAAAGCCAATTTTTGCAAATAGCGAAAAACATGTCACAATTCTGCATTACTATACAGCCCTCAGAGTCGTGGCAGCACATTTGCATATCTATTACTCTATAAATTTTACAGCCCACGTATCCCAAGAACACCGTTGCTGAACACTGATGCCAAGAGCTGGCTTTCTAAGAAAACTCAGGGCTCTGCAGAACCCCTTCGCTGCTGGTGTTTGGTTCTCAGCCCCGAGCCCCACCTGCCTTGAGCAAACTCACCTCCTGTATCCGTAAGGCTTCCCTACAATATCAGTCACCAAATATTTACTTCTAGACACAGTTCAAATACAAGTTTAAGAACCAGACGTGCCCCACGTCACACCACCAGGGATCCGTCCCCTCCTGCCCGGAGCTCTAACACACCGCAGGGAGTATCGGAAAAGCACCGTGGGGGCACGTGCTGGAAACAGCCCACAGCAAGTGAAGGGAACATCTGAATTCAGCACAAAATCCTGCTTCTTCTCACCTCCCAGCCAGGCGTCGATCCCGTTCCCACCGCCAAATGTTCCAGTGCTGACACCCGAGGTTACACGTGTGCGTGCAGGGCAATTTTTGCATAACTCAGCTCCCCCCGTCCCCAACGCGATGCTGTTCTGTGTGCTGGGAAAAGGAGCCCAAGCCTTGCATTGTTTTCCATAATTTGTCACTTCGCATGATAAAATATTAAAAATGCCTCTTTTAAAAGCCTAATTCTCAGCAGGCTTTAATATGAACATTCTCCGAGCGCGCTGTTCATGCTTAAAAAACAGGCATTAAACAGCTGAAACGTCTGATGTTTGGAAACACAGCTACCCATCTGCCAAGGGTTTGGGAAGCATTACGTACCAGGCAAGATTTTCTGTTCTAAACCTATTTAATGGTAAAGAAAAAATAAAAAATAAAAAATAAAATCTCCAGACACGCAAAGCTTGGAGCTTAAAAATAATCCTTTCTGCTTACTCCCAGATCTTCCCTGCGAAAGGCTTTGTTTACTGCGAAGCACCAGTTTGCTGCTGCTGGCATTGGGATCTCCCTCGCCTCCACGAAGTAACGGCGTTTATAAATTCATTTATAAATTACCTGCAGTGCTTGGAAGTGCCAGACCTGCTCTCCTCGGCCACCCAGGGCTCGCCGTGTGCCCTGCTGTGGGTTACGGTGCCCGTGGTCCAGCAGGGCTGTGCAGAGAGCTCCCTGCCTGCAGAGAGGTGCTGGGCACCATCTGAAAGCCAAAAACTGTTGCAGGAGATGAGCAAGCGCAGCCCCAGGAGGCTTGGGGTGGGCTCCATCTGTGGGGCTGCCCCAGCAGCATCCTCAGGGCTGGGGGCATTAAGGGGTGTCCCATATACCCGCACCACCGCCACGCCATCCTCTTGGGGTCCCGGTCACGCCAGGCCACGGGGATTACCGCATTGTAATCCTCAAACCAGCCTGAAGTTAGCACTAACATATGGCAGAGCACGACGGAGCTCTTCCTGCCACCCACCCAGAAGCGACGAGCTTCGCTGACAGGTTTTTTACAGTTTCACTTCCTTGGAAATTCAAATTTTTTTTTTTTTTTTCTGGAAGAACACCGACTGCACGAAGAGCAGAGCAAGGAGCCGCTAATACCGGGAGGAACTTGGCTGTCGGGGAGAGCAGGCACGGCTCCGACACCTAACTTGTGGGGCTGGCGAGCAACCAAGATTTCGTCTAAATTCACCTTCTGTGTGGCAGCTCCATGGGGAAAAAAAAAAAAGAAACACTCAAAACCCGTTACAGAAACGGGATGGAATAGAGGTGCACAGCTCTACTTAAAAAAGGATTTCAAAAAAAAACAACCATACAAACGATGCGGTCTTCCCTCTTCGTCCACTGGTGCCCCATCCCTCATCATCTTCACCTGCAGAACCACCGCCCCTATTCTGGGTCCTCAGATACACGGAGAAATGGTACAGAAAAAAAAACAACACACAATTACGTCTCCCCTTCTGCTGCAGAAGATGCTCCGAGCTCACTTGTCGACATTTCTCATTAGGAGACATCTGAAAGCCCCGCGAGGAGAGCAAAGCTTCTTAGGGTTTTGAAGGAAGCCTACATTAAACAGCAGGGATGGCAGGAGCCCACCCGTCCTTCGGCTCGAGATTCGCACAACAGTTAACGCTTTTTTTTTTTTTTTGCAA
>CM021706.1:20101797-20113654 GCA_011074415.1 Stictonetta naevosa | reverse complement strand
CAGCCCCCTCCGGTGCCGCCCCCTCCAGCCCGGTCCCGGTCCCGGTCCCGGTCCCTACCTGCAGCCGCGGGCCCTGCCGGCGGGCGGAACCCCAGCGCCGGGGCAGGCGGGGCCGCACGGAGGGAGCTACGCCGCGCCCCGCCCCCGCGCAGCCAATCGGAGCGCAGTGGGCGGGGCGCTGAGAGCCCCCTAGCCAATAGGAGCGCGCGGCTCTTCCGGTCGCGGCGCGGAGCGGCGCTACCTGCGCCGGGGCGGGGGGAGCGGCCCCGCCCACGCTTCCCGCGAGAGCGGCGGGAGGGGGCGGGGCTTGCCGCCGGCCAATGGGGGAGCGCGGCGGGGGAAAGGGGTGGGGGCGGGGTCTGGAGGGAGAAGGGCGCCGCGCATTGGCTGCGCGCGGCCACGGCCCCCGCCCCGCGGCGCGCACGTGGCGGCGCGGGCGCGGGAGAACGAGGGGCGGGGTGGGGTTAACCCCTGCGCTGCCGGGCCGGGGGCGGCGCGGAGGGGGGGGGGGGGCCGGGGCCTGGGGGGGCCCGTGCCCTGCCTCGGCTCGGGTAGGGGGGCGAGGCCCCGGCCTCAGCTCTGCGGGCTGAGCACATGCACCCCCCCCCGCAGGGTGTCCACAGCCCCATCAGACGGCATTTTGCTCGATTTTGGCTTTTTTTTAAAAAAAAAAAAATATTACACCGATCTGCACGGATTTTGAGCAGTCTGCGAGGCGGGTGCTGGTGGAGGGGAGCTGGTGGAGACCGCGGTGCCGCGGGAGTCTCCCGCCCCTACCTGACCAGGCAGCCCTCGGCACGGTGCCGCTGCCTGCCCAGCTGCAAACTCGGCTTTTTGCAACTTTTCTCTTCTTTTCTTGTTCTCCCCACCAGTTCCGTACCACGGGGACTGAACGTTGCCTGCCTGTGCCCAGCACGCCAAAACGCTGCCTTCCCCGTTGGCTCCTTTCGGCCGCTGCCAGCAGCCCCTGGGACTTTGTCCTGCCTTGCGCAGCCGCACGCGGCCGTCCGAGGGCTGGCCCCTGCCCCGGCCCCCGCTGTGACCTCTTGCCCAAGCCTGCCCCTTGCAAAACCCTCGTTGTGTGCTGCCGACTTCCCTCCGAGCACAGCCTCGGGCTCCAAATCAACCGGCATGGGGCTGTGGTGCGCCGGGGCAGGACGTAGGACTGGTGGCACTGGGCCAGCCCCAGCAGCCCAGCTCCTGCACGGTCCTGTAGGGCCCTGCAAACTGAGCTGCGGGTTTTAGAGAAACCGTCTGGAAACGGTGCCTTGCCCTTCCCCTGGTTTCACGTTAACCGGGTAAATTAACCCAGCAGGTGTCCTAATGAGAGCACCATCCTCGTTGCTCAGACCCAGGAAGGTATTTACGGTAGGCGAGAGCTCAGCATTGCCACGAGACCCTCCCCGCTTTACCCCGGGGTTGCAAAGCACATCCCTTGGCCTTGCCTTCTGTAGCCCAAACACAACCCCAGCAGCACCGTGCCGCACGCATCCCCCCCCCCTTCTGGACCCAGCACCGGGGCTGGGATGCCCGTGCATCGCTCAAACCTCACCAGCAGCACATAAGCCAGCAAAAACGTCGAAGAAAAAGTGCGGAACGGGGTGCTGAGCTCCCCCTCCATGGCATGTTCATGGGGACCCCGCAAATGCTGTGCGAGGCGGGACTGGCCCAAAGCTTGTCTCCATGGCGACACGAACACCTCCTCCGTCTGTGTTATTCATTAGCCCTGTTTGTCACACGCCGGGAAAACAAAACCGCAGGGCGAGAGGCGGCGAGATGCTCAGATAATGGCAGGTTATTGCTCTTCCCCCTCTCCTCTCCGCGCGCGGAGGGCTCGCGCCGCCCGTGCCCGCGAGGGGCCGCGGAGCGGAGCAGCCCCTTGGTGCCAGGGACCCGCACAAAGCCCCCCGGGAGGGTTTCGATGTCACCCCGTGAGCCCGGTTCGGATGCTCACCCTTCGAAGAAATGCCACTTTGGGGTCCTCAGACCCACAGCGGGGACGGGGTGGCTCTGCTTGGGGCAGGGCAGTGCAAGGAGGGAGCGTGGCGAGGCGCCACGCCGGCTCCCTGAGCTTTCCCTGCGTGATTCGGGATGGAAACGCGTGGTTTTCACTCTCCCGTTCTTCCAGGAACTGCTCCTGATGGTCTAAGGGCCGTGTTAGCAGCCCGCCTAACAGTAAACAGCGTCCCCAAAGCGCATTGTAAAGAAATACCAGGGACGCTCTTGTCCCAGTACCGGGCAAGGGATTTAGGCGGAGGCCCCACGCCATAATGCATTTAAATAGAGCTTGAAAGACGAGGTCCTGATGCCAGTGTAAAAATTTACACTGCAATTATCGTCGTGTTCCCGATCAGCCGCCGCGCTCCGCCTGCGGAATCCTTTATTTCCGACAGCCCAACCCCGAGCCCCGTGGTTCCCCGCTCAGCCTTCCCCCGGCCCGGGCCCTAAGCTGATGATTCAGGGATTAATACGTGGTTATGAGGTGACTCCTCTACCTCCACGGCTGCTATCTGTCTTTGGCGGTGGAGGAAGGAAATGAATTCTTAAAACCTCGGGAACAAACGGTACGCGCGCGGAGATCAATCCTGCTCCCGCTGACGTCAATGGGAAGATTTCCATCGGCTCCAACGGGGGCAGAACTAGGCGCACGCAGCGGGTACGCGCCTGATTTACAGCTGCAAAAATCCACAGGGCCGAGGGGGGAAAGTTGTGCCTGTTAAAAATAACTCGGGGGAATTATGTCAGTGCTATTTCTCTTTCGGGGGGAAGAGCGGGCGCTGGGCTCCGTCCTGGTGCTCTCCGGGGAGCCGCAGCCCGTCCCTCCTCATCCTCCTCGCCGCGCGGTGCAGGACGCCCAGTGCCCCCTGCCTTTGCTTTGGGGGCAGTGAATGATTATAACGAGCCTGTGAGGAGTTATTGCTCCTTAACTAACTCGTTTGGTGCAAACCTATAACCTCCCCCAGCCCCCCGAGCTGTGCTGCAGCGGACGGCATCGGCGGCTTTGGGTTTTGGGGTGTGGGAAGAAGGGAAGGGGGAGAAGCATCATCACCGCTGCGCACGGGAGATCGTTATCGGTGTCCCTGATAGCAAGGGACACTCCTACACCCCGGTGACAGCGGGTTTCGTGAACAAGAAAATAACTTGGTTTCATATAAATAAATAATAAGTTTAATATAAATAAATAATAGAAGAAGAACAAGAAAAAAAAAATTAAGAACTCGCTTTAATTCTGAGTGAGGACAACGCGGGCCAGGCTGGGACGGGCACACACGCCAGGATCTCACCGTGCCGTGCTGCCCATCAAGGGCAAAAGTGGTTTTACATCAACAATAGGGGAAGGTGGGAGAGAGAAAAGCCCCAGATGTCCTCGCCTTACCGCAGTGCTGAGGGGCAGACTGCTGGGGGCTCGCTGCAGCTCGCTTCCAGCTGGCTGCGGGGCTGGAAACGGCAAGAGACAGCACGAAAAAGAAATGTTCCAACACCCCCAGAGCCACCACCCCCAAAAGAAACACCGAAAACACCACCAGAACCACCACTGCTACCACCAAAATGGTCTCGAGCGCCATCGTCCCACATGTGGGCCCAGAAATCACCACCAGCCCCGGTGTCCCTAATTGGAAGCCACCAGCTAACGAGATGGCAGCCGAGCAAAATATTAGGAGCCGCATAATAATTATATCAATGAAATCAACAACAATTTAACAGCAAAGGTTAATCACATTTATATAAAAATCTGATAGACAAAATGATGCTCAAACAGTTGGGCAGACTAATTGAAAGCTAATGTTGCTCCTAAATTGAATTTCAAATGAATTTTACATCCATAGTTCATTCTGCTAATTTCTTTCCCTGTATCCTGTAATTTGTTGGCAGTGATTGATTACTTAAGTGAATAATATCTGTGTACCAGGGCCACTTAGTGATGGAATATGCCAAATGCGACCGCGCTGTTAACAAACACAGTTCCTTTAAGGTTTCCCTCCCTGGGTTTCGAGGAGCGGGGGCACGGCCCCGGCAGCGAAGGGCTTCTGGTGGCCGCCAGCTCCTGCTGCGGTTCCTTTACCAACAGGTTGTGCTGACGGCAGCTGCCTGCTGAGGTAGCGCAGCGCTCCATCCCCTCCCCAGATCCCATTTTTATCCCTCCAAGTGCAAGGATTCCTACTGGAGGTTTGGCACCAGTTCTCCGTGCCATCCCCACGAGGAGTTCACCGAGCTGGCGTGCAAAACCCCCAGGCAAATAAACGCAAGTGGCCACGGGGGATTGGAGCCGCAGCCCTAATCCTTCCTCCCCACGAGTTTTTGTCCCCAAATCCCGGTGCCCACCCCGACCCCGCGTCCTTCAGGCTCCGAAGGGGCAGCCCGGATGCGAGGAGCGCTGCTGCCGCGCCCCGGCGCCTTTGGAGCATCTCCACCGCTGCAAGACGAACGCAATTACATCTCAATAAAATTTTAATACGGGGAATTATGCTCTTTGCATCCAACCAACAATTAGCTGTTGCTATGCTACCGCCGGAGTGCAATCACAATAATGAAGGCAGCCAGGGGAAGGCATTAATCAGGCGGTGTGTGATTAGCTAACCTCATGCCCTGCCTCCCCACGCTCCCGATCCGGAGCCTCCTGTTGCTTTAACGCGAAAAACAGCCACGAAACAAAGCAGACCCCGGGCTCGGAGCAGCTCCGGGCTCGGCTTTCTGCGGCATCGCTGGCGTTGGGAACGATCCCGAAGCTGGGATGGTTTGGCCAAGGAGCCGGAGCCACCTGCACCCATCGTACGAGGCCCTTTCCCCAGCTCTGCCACCCCTCGGAGCAAAGGCAGCAGCGCTCAGCACTGGGGGTGGCAGCCGCCCCCCTCCCCGCCTCGCACATCTTTTAATCATTTCTCCCTCGGCTCCAAAGGAAACATCTGATGAGCCGGGGAAAATGGCAGCTGGCAGAGCTTCTGTGGATGGAGAGGAAGGAATTCATTAATTTTTCATCGCCGGGGCTGGGACGGGAGCAGCTCAGCAGGCACGGCGGCAGCAGTGACCTTGGTGCTGCCTCCAGCCCCCTCCGAGAGCGCATCCCCACCGTCTGCTCGGCGTCCCCCTGCCAGCCTGATTTTTGGGGTGCGCATCACCCCAAAGCACGGTGCCAGCTCCGCCGTGCAGCCCCCCAAATTCCCTGCGAGGAGCCCTACGCGCGACTGCAAAGGGCCTGCAGGAAGGCTGCCAGCCGCAGAGCGTGCGCGCCATCCGGCTCTGCACCCGCGGGGGTTTCTGTGCATTTGGCACCGTGCCCCCGCGATCTGCTCGGGGGCGCCTGGGTGTCCCCGTCTTCAAAGAGAGCTGAACTTGCTTTTTGTGAGCTGCTTGGAGAGCAGCGGCGTGCTGGAGCGCTGCGCCTTAGTGCCCTGCCGTTCAGCGGGGACGGGGAAGGGAAACGGTTATCAGCACACGCGGAATGATTCATTCTGTTTGTAATCGCTTCAATACATCGGCGGAGCGGGGAGATGTAATTAACTCTTCTTTATGATTGAGATGAGTGTGTTTTCCGTAGCCACGTGACGCTGCCACATACAGCCACGTTGGTTTTTTGTTTTGTTTTTTTCTGGCATCTTTGGAAACGCCTGCGTGGAAGCGGAGCAGCGTGCACATGAATGGGCTCAATCGGGGAGACGAGCTGAAAGGCACCCCGAAAGACCCCGGCTCCCTCTGCAGAGGGTTGTTTTTCCCTCGCCAGCCCCAGGAGGCTGCAGCTGCCCTAATTTTCCCTTGGACGTTGGGAGCAGGAGCTGACATCACCCCCTGCTGACGCAGCCCCCTCGGCGAGGCGCGGGGCCATCGGGGTGCTGCCAAAACGCCCCAGCCCACGCCGACCCGCGTCAAGGCAGGGGCAGAGCCCCAGGCTTGGGGTCACACCCAGGCTCTGCTTCGCAGCACGGACCTCTAGCGAAGTCCCTAATTATGGCAAAAGTGCAGAAAAAGCAGCGCTCGCTCACCGCACTGGTGTGCTTGGAATTAAGCCCACGGTCCCAAAGCTGAGCCCGGGGGATGCCACGCTACCCCAGCGCATCCCCAGGACTGCAGGGCACGTGACGGGGGCACAGCACTGGAAATGCAGCTGGGGAAGCGCTGCTGGGGGCAGAGGGGCTTTGGTTTCCTCGGTCATTGCTGGGGAGAGGGCAGGGAGACGTGGGTGGCAAAAACCTCTCCGAAGAGGCAGCCTGCAGGGCGAGCCGGGGCCGCACAGCGCGGTACCAGAGGGGTGCTGCGGGCTGGGGAGGGAAGGGGCCTCCTTCCCCAAGCTGGCACCAGCAGGAGAGCTCATTCCGTTTCCCTCCCACTGCTAATCAAGGAGGCAAGAAACCTGCATTAGCTGAGGTCAAGAAAAATTGACTCCTGACTTGGGGATCGTCACCTCGCGCTGCGCTTTCGCAGGGCACTGAGAGCTCTCCGCTGCCTGCATCCATCACGCGCCAGCGCTGGCCGTAACCCAACGGGGATCGTTAGCCAGCCCATTTATCACGCTGTCTGAAGCGGATTCAGCCATGAAGTTTATGTCGTGGCCCCACGTCGAATGATTCCTCCTCTCTGGCTCCAGATTTCATGCTACGGCTGGAGCCAGCTGCATCGCCCAGCTCCTCGCCGCGCCCCGAACCAGCTCCGGACCGAGGGGCAGTGATGGGGTCCCTGTGCCTGCACCCCCGTGGTCTGACCCGGGGTTAGGGCACGGAGACCCAGGAAGGGATGTGGTTGCCCTAATCCCCTCTACAAGTGTGCTTTGGGCACGGCAATGGGCTGAAGGCAGACAGGGAGCTCGGCAGTGGCAGCGCAGATGTAAGCCGAGCACTCGCACACGGGTTCGGCTTCCAGGGCCACCGCTGGCGGGGCTGGCAGAGGGAAGGTGCTGAGCCACGGCGCTGTGCACGTCCCCGGGGACACCCTGGGGAAGGGAAAAGCTTCTCCCACCTCACACGGCCGGTGCCTCCTGCGGGTGCTGCGGCTCACGGGCAGGACGAGGGGCACCAGAATGCCAAACCTGCACCGCCCCAAATCCAGGGCTGGGGTGGGGTGGATGGGCTCTGGCGTGGGGCTGGGGCACTGAATCCAGGCCAAAACATCCCCGAAAGGCAGGAGAGAGGGAGCTCTCCCCACGGGTAACTTTATCCTAAGATGAGCGTTTTTTTCTAAATTACTATATATATATATATTTTTTTTAACTCAGAAGCATCAGCGCATCGTGCAGGTGGACGATAAAAGCCCAGACCTGCCTAGGGACACACGGGTTTTTGTTTGGAGGTGCCGTGGGGCCCCGTGGGCAGCGCTGCTGGGGCTTCACCAGCCCCCGGCCACGATCGGTGCTGGGGGGTCTGGAAGTGGCCCACCCGCTTCTGCACGGGGCCGTGCGCTGGGCACCCCTCAAATCGCTCCTTTTCCACCCAAAAGGGCAAGAAGAGGCAAAGCCCGGCGTGTGCTGCGTGCAGAGGGCGGTGGGTGCTGAGCCCCCCCCCGTACCCTGCGCTGCCTCCAGGGCTGGGGGGGCCGGGGCCGGGCTGTGCGGTTGGCGAGGCTGCAGTGCCCTCCTGTGGGCACCGCTCCTCCGGCGCGCCCTGCCGCCCTCAACCCGGCTCCTCCATCCCCAAACGCTCTGGGACACGGGTCCCTACCCCCCCCAAAAACCCACCGAGGTGCCGCGGGACACCCCCGTCCACCCACAGGGCTGCAGGACCCCGTCCCCTCCACCCCAAATCCCTGTGCCCCAGCCCCTCTTGTCCCTCGTCCCGGCCGTGTCACCCGTCCATCCCACCCTCCCGGATCCCTGGGGGGCTGCAGGGTGGCAGGGCCGGGGGACACGGAGCTGGGGGCCCAGGGGTGCAGCAGGATGATGTCCTCTATGGCACCGGCTGCCCCCAGCACCCCCCACGTCAGAAGTTTTCCTTGAAGAAGCGGAAGCCGAAGCGCTCGCAGTGCGCTTTGATGACCTTGGCCAACGCCGGGGAGCCGCAGAAGAAAACCTGCACCTTCCCTTTCCTCTCCTCGGCCACCTTGCGAAACACCTAGCGCGGGGGACGAGGGAGAAGGGGAAGGTGTCAGGATCCGTGCCAGCTTCGGTGCCCGCTGCCCGGCACGAAGCGGCCTCCCCGAGCCAGCCCTCGCCTTGCTCCAGTCGGGGCGGCCGGGCTGCGTCCTGGTGCGCAGCCCCGTGATGGAGTCCTTGTGCTCCTTGGCTGCCAGCAGGTCCAGGGCCAGCTGCAGCCCCACGGCCCTCACGTCGCTCTTGCCGAGGGCGGCCGTCATGTAGAGGTGCAGCTCCAGGAACCGCCCTGCGCCTCGCAGGGGAACCGGGGCTCGGGGCGGTGCCGAGCCCCCCGGGAAGAGGGGGCTGTGCTGGTGCCCCCCGCCTCCCGCTCACCTCCCGGCTCCTGCTCAGCCTGCTCCAGCTCCAGCTTCGCCAGCAGGCTGACGAACCACTCGAAGTGCTTCTGGTCCCGGTTTATCCAGATGAAGTCGACCTGGAAAGACGCAGACCCCGCTTCGGGGCTCACTGGTGGCACGGGGGCCGACGGCAGCCCCCATCCCCGGTGCCAACCCTCCTCCCGCGTGCCCCCAGCCCGCTCCCACCTTCCTGAGCGCCATGTCCTCGTCCCGCAGGGTCTCACACTGTTTATAGTCGTGGCTCTGCTTTCTCAGGCGGTACCTGCTCGGGTGGCACAGTCCTGCAGCCCCCCCGGCATCCCTCACACCCCACAAACAGCACAGAGACCCCCAACACCCCACCCCACAGCCCCATAGCAGCCGCCCGGCCTGAACTCCCCCCAGGGTGAAGGTTAACACCGTAAGGGGACCAAGCTTTGGGTCCTGTGCCCAAAGTTTGGGAGGGAGGAACCCGAAGCATCCTGAGCGCCCGGCACGGCACCGACCTGTACATGATGCTCTGCAGGATGGAGGCGAAGGGGGTGATGCCGATGCCGGCGCCGATGAGCACGGCGTGCTCCGAGGTGAAGATCCTGCGCGTCGGGGTCCCGTAGGGGCCGTCGATGTAGCACTGGGAGAGAAAAGAGGCCGGGCGTGCAGAAACCCAGGGAGCCCACGAGCACTCAATCAGGGGCGCGAAGCCCCCGGCAGCGCGGGTGCAGGCCCACCCCCAAGGCAGGACCCTCCCTGCACAGGGGCACGCCCTTGAGGTGCTGGGCACAGGAGTAGGGTCCCTGCCACGGGTCCCCAACACATCTCTGCTGGCCCAGAGCCGCAGACGGGCCGGGACATCCCTCACCTTGATGCTGCAGAGCCGCCGGCTCTCGCCTGGCCCCGTGGAAACCTGCAGGCACAGAGCGCGGCGTCACCGGCGGGCGGGCGACCATCCCCTCCTGCCTGCTCCCAGAGCCCCGCGCTACGTCAGCTGGGCTCCTCGGCTTGCTTTTGGGGTTTTCTCCTCCCAGCTTGGTGGGTTAGGCGAGCTCTGCTTTATTGGGGCTGTGAACATCGCCCCCAGGCCCCGCTGGAGCCAAGCTCAGCACGGATGGCCCCGGGCAGCCCCCCCAGCCCGCAGCCACCGGGCTGGAGGTTTGGAGATGCCTGGAAAGGGCGCTCCGGGGCCCACCAGATGGGCATGAGACGTTATCCAGGCCCCAATCTCTTTGAGCGTTGCTTAAAAATGCAATTATCCAAATCCTCCCAAAAGGCAGGGAGCGAGCAACGGGTTTACAGCGGTGGCGATCGCCCTGGTGGCAGGAGGGGAGTCTCGGACAGATAACAGCCCACCAGCAACGGGGAGAGAAACTCATTAAAAACGGTGCATATAAATTCGTTATCTGTAACGCCTGCTCCTCCAGCTGTGACAGAATCAATATCCTGAGAGCTTTTCATATCGGGTGATAAAAGCTGCTAAACGTGGCTCCCAGCGCCACGGCGTCAGCACGATTTATTTCCCACTTGGGGGCGGGGAGAAGTTTCCCTCTTAAAAACATCTTTTTAAGAAGTTTTGGCCGATTTCAGAGGGAAATGGGGTTGTCTCCCTTTTCTCTGGGTTCTTCCTCCTGTCTGCTGGGAAGCGCCTCGGCTGCGGGGCCCGGTGGGGACGAGCCAGGGCGCACCCGGGGCAGCACCAAATGCACGGGGTGCTGAGTGCCCGGTGCCATGGGCCTGGGGCAAAGGGGGATGAACGCAGGGGACGCTGCCCCCGCAGCTTTTCTCGCTCAACATCTCCAGGGTTGGGCCAAACCCCAAAGCCAGGGGGCTGTGAGCGCCAGGTGGCAGCGAGGGCCCCCTGCCCTGCCCCTTGGGGGCACTGGGGGGGCTCGGACGTGTTGGTGAGGATGGGGACGGTGCTTACCACCTCTGGTGATGGGTCCTCGTCCGTCCCCCCCTGGGGGGCAGCGGGTGCCCCGGTGGCTCTGTACGATGTCAGCTCAACGGCTTCGTCCCCAGTGGTAGCCACGGAGTCCCCCAGTGAGCCAGGCCTGGTGCAGAGACGTGTCTGCGAGGCAATGGCAAGGGGAAAGGGAAAAGGGAAAAAAAAAAAGGGAAAAGGGAAAAGGAGGAAGAAAAAAGAAAAAAGAAAAAAAGAAAAAAAAAGAAAAAAGGAAAAAAATAGAAGAAGAAAAAAAAAGAAAAAAGAAAAAAAAAGAAGAAAAAGGGAAAAAGAAAAAGGGAAAAAGAAAAAAGGAAAAAGGAAAAATGGAAAAAGGAAAAATGGAAAAAGAAAAAAAAAGAAAGGGAAAAAAGAAAAATGGAAAAAGGAAAAAAGAAAAAAAAGAAAAGAAAAAAGGATAAAAAAAGAAAAAAGGATAAAATAAAAAAAGAAGAAAAGAAAAAAGAAAAAATGAAAAAAAAGAAAAAAGGAAAAAGAAAAAAAAAAAGGAAAAAAAAAGAAAAAAGAAAAGAAGAAAAAGGCATCCGTGGCTGTGATGCCCCGGGCACCTGGTGCTCAGCCTGCTGCACCAGGTCTGGGGATGTGCAGAGGCAGGATCTGGGGTCTAATCGGCACTGCTGCAGGAAGCAGAGCCCCGTGCCCACCAACCCGTGCCCGCCGCCACCACCTCGCCTTGCCGAGGTTCCCGCAGGGTTGCGATGCCTCGGGCTGCCTGAAGTACTCGTGCAGCCTGCTGGTCCACTGCCCCTGCGCCCGCACGTGCAGCCAGATGGTGTCTGCGGGCCGGCAGCACCCGGTGGCACACGGGCACGACGGCGCGGCACCGCGCACCGGCACCTCGGCGCACCGGCACCGGGGAGGCGGGGGGCACCCACCCGGCCGGTGGGCGCAGGACGTCCCCGCGGTGCCAAACGAGCACCCCGACGGGGGACGGAGCGCCCCCGGGCGCACCTTGCTGCTCGGGGGCGCTGCTGATGGTGAAGGGGTGCCACTCGTAGGCGGCGATGGCCGGGACGTTCAGGTAGACGTAGTCCCCGGGCCTGAAGCGGAACGAGCGCGGCCGCTGCACCACGAGGTGCGTCACCTGCGGGGCGGGGAGCAGAAGGTTGGCAGGCCTGGGAAACAGCTGCCCGGCGTTAGCCCCCAGGCAAAGGCTTGGCAATAATTTGCGAAAATAGGTTAAAATAATAATAATAATTTTTAAAAAAAGGTTGAGAATGAAGAAATCGCTTTCACCTTTTGCCGCAAACATTCACTAATGCAGCGTGGGTTCCTGAACACTACCAAGTAACCCCAGAAGACATTTCCATATAAACCAAAGATCTATTTTTATACAAAACCTCAGGATTTCGCCCGTGCATCTGAAGGCAGAAGAGCAGCACGGTGCACGCAGGGAAGGGCCGCGGGGCACTGACCTTCCCACACATCTGGAAGAGCAGGGCCCTTCCAGCCGCCATGCAAACGCATCGGACACATCGCCCCCTTCATCTTTTATCCCCCCCCCCC
>CM021706.1:20069687-20088193 GCA_011074415.1 Stictonetta naevosa | reverse complement strand
CGGCAGCAGCCCCAGCACCGGCAGCAGCCCCAGCACCGGCAGCAGCCCGGCCATGGCGCCGGTAACGGCTTTGCGCACCCCCGGGCGCACGGGGCCGGCACCCGGCTCCACCTCGGCCGCGGATAAAACCCCCTAGAGCTGGGATAGCCCCAAAGCTGCACCTGGGTGAGGATGGATGGATGGCAGCGGTAGGTGGGCGCGCGGGGATTTGCTCCTCCGGGACTGCGAGCGGGGGAAATGGAGCAGATGGTGCTGGGCATCATTAGCTGCTGCTTTTGGGGTGATGGGTCTGGTTAACGCTTCCTTTAGGAAACAAGGTGAACAAGAGGTGGCTGCAGCCTGTATCTGATCGAGAAGGATTTAGTGCCCTTAGCCCTTACCCACAGCCGCTTGCTAAGAAGAGGCTGAAGGAATCTGGAACCAAGAGAGCCTGGGACAGCTTCTTCCTACCCCTAGCAATACCGCCCTAAGAGATTTCCCTGATGACAGGGGAAAGGTATTGAATGGTTAAATAAGATACTGCACCTGAAACGGGAGGAGTGAACTCCGCATCATTTAAACGGCCATCAGAAACACTCACGGAGTACCCTGGAACATTTTTCTTTACAGACCAGACCTGACCTGAGCACCTTTCCAAGAGGGACCACATCAGTATGCCCTAATAAAAAGGTCTCCCCTCTTCCTGCGACCTTTGTAAAGCAGCCCCATCGGTCCGTTCAGCTTGAACTGCTTTTCAGCGGCTGTGGCACGACACAACGGGCAGCAGAGGACTGCTACAGAAACAAAAGCAACTTATGGGCACAAAAGGGGAAAAGACACCATCATGAAAACAAGTTGCTATGCGCAACAGACATTAAAATGTCGATATCGTGATGGCAGCTAAGAGGTGTTAAAGTTAAGCTTTCTACTTGGACAGTCTCAGAAGGTTTGGTCCGGGGGAATTAGCACACCACGAGAACAGCCATTCTCCAGGTAGCGGTGACTGCAGCGGGATCCCTTGGCAGAGAATGCCAGGCTTGCATCGCCTAAGGAAAAATGGACCATGAGCATTCATATTTAAAGAACAGTAGGAATGAAATCAGGGAGACATTAGCAGGAACTGACAGGGAAAAAAAAGCAGTCTGTGGATACTGGAAAAGATATAATCTGGACTGAAACCTGGCTGTGCAGGCGCAGTGACTGAACGCTCCGCTTCTCCCCATGTGGAGCTATTTGTGGGCTTGGAAAGAAATCCTCTAGAGGGAGTTGGAAAATTGTTCAAAGGATTTTCCTCTCCCTTTCAGTCTGATAGTATCAAAAGACCAAGGGACCACGAGCCATTCCACAAAGAAAAATAGTAATTAAAGAGCTTCACTTCATTAAATGAGGAACATTTAGAGCACAGGAGAAGCAAAAGACACAGCACCAAACACACAAAGGCGGGTGCTGCTGCAGCAAACTGCGGGCCAACGGGGAACCTGCTCCTGCGAGGAACTTCAAAGGCAGACATCTTCACCTGTCAAGAGATTCTTGGAAATAAAACCCAGGCAAGCCAGAAGAGCGTTGGGGATGAAAGACGTGCAGCGACACTGCCAGGGCGGCGCGGGGTCGGGTCGCCAGCTCAGGGGCCCAGCTCAGCCACCAGATATACAAGTACAGTAAATATTTAATTAGATCGCAGGATGGCCAACATAACACCGCGGCTTGTTTATGGAAGTGTTCTAAATAATTTTAAACTGGAAAGGGAATTTAGGCCCCTTAAAAACCGCAGTCATCACCAGGGAAACGCAGTCACACTCGTTCCCCCCCCCCAAAAAGTTATGAACAATTTCATTATATCCAAAATTTACAATCTACAGCTTGACTGGATATTTTAAACTTATTACAAAATTCATAGCTCTGATTTCAATAGCACTCTGTAGCTATTTAACTTCATGTGAGCAGTCCCATGAAAAATCAATGGAATCGCACATATGTTAAAACAGGACTTCTGTTCCAGGCAAATGCTAGATATTTAAAGAAAAAAAGGAATCAGGATGAAGAGTTGATATTGCAGAACTAACCAAATGAAAACACTCACTCTGCACATTGCTTTGACTTGGTTTTTGGACTATAGTACACTTGCAACTCTCTTTGAATGGCCTGTCAATCATGCTTCTTCCTTGGAACCTATAGCCCCCTAATCCCCAACCAAAACCAGTAAATAAATCTCTTTACAACCAATTTATTCCCTAAAGTATCTCACACCAACCCTTCAGTTTCAATTCTTGAGGAAGGCAAGTAACATAATGATGCACCTTACCTAACAAAATATGATTAGCAGAAGTGAAGGTATGGCTACGCACAGATTTTATACCAAAAAACCTGTTTGGAAAGAAATACCATTAATTCATAAAACTTGCCAGTATCAGTGTAATCACCTTTGTGTAAACATTGACAGTTCATAAAATCAGTTAACTGCTGAGGTACAAAAATACACTCTCGGGGCTTTGACCAAGCCAGAGTTAGAAGTGGGGAGTGGAGTAAAGGTCCATACAGGGACAAAAAAAGAGGAGAAATGGCCAGTGCCTGGCAGACACAGCTGGCATGGCCTGCACAAAAACACAACAAGCACAGTAATTGCCTGAAAACACAGCCCTCACAGTGAGCCACGAGCAGCTCACCAGAACGACAACTCCCTGTCTCAAAGCATCACCGGGCTGTTTGGCTACGGCACGACCTGAAACAGCTTAACCATAAGGTACCTGCACACCACGGCACTCTGCTCCCGACAGGAAGGGTTCTTAATGCAAGTGCTGAGACCTGCATCGAGTTTCAGGTTCAGAGGTACCCTCCGAACTGCTGGGTGAAGCGTCTTACACGTGGTACCTTCAAGAATGAGACCTTAAATATCTCTGTTTTGGACAAAGCCTACAGAACAAGTGTCAGACATGCACAGCTAAAGGAAAAGTCAGGCTGCTCAACGGAAAGATTCTAAAATCATTTATTTCAGGAAAGATTTTTTTAAAAATTAAGGTTGTGAACATTCCCCACATACTTTTTGTTTTCAGAGTACAGCTGGTTTGTTAAAAGGAGCAGTATTCTCCTGCCTGCTGAGATCTCGCATTGGACACTGGGGTTTACTTTCCTCTGGGGGTACATGGAGGGAAAAAATCAGAGAGATGGTAGCAAAATTTGATCTGCAAAAGGAAATTGCTTTACCACAGGTGTCTTAAAATTATCAGGTTTCTATTTATGTTCATTAACTCGAATACCTAGGGAGAAGTAATGTTGGCTGAGACTTAAATCCCTGCCCTCTCAAGCAAGAATTTCCAGAGCTGACAGCCCCCACGCCTATAGTCTCCCAACAGAATGAATGAATAAATAAATAAAAGTCATATTTCTGTAAACCCGGGCAGTTTTCATCTTGTTTTTAAGGCATGGGGGAAAGGATTTGTAAAAAGTGATGTCACGAAGCACTTCAGCCCATTCTGTTTTTTGTCACAAGCAGAACAGCTGCTTTCTGAGAAATATCCACACAAATAAATAGATCAAAATGGAATGAGAGAACTGGCAGAAAATAAATAAATGCAGAACAACAACAACAACAGAAAAAAAAAAGAATTTAATAGGAATTTTTTAAAAATCCAAAGTTTGTTCCTTACCTGGTTTCCCACCCACAGGTCACCGTTTGCTCCCTTCCCCCCCATTCCCCCCCTCTCTGAGGTCTGAGTCTTAGCCAACTAAAAGCAATTAAATAGAGAATTAGCTTTGGACCCCTGTGTATATTAGAACATCTGAGGGGAAATTAGGCAAATAAGCCCTTTTTATTCAGAAGCCTAGCTCCATTTTCCTATTAGAACAGTACAGCTTCCAGTCCCACCAGTTTTCCCAGAACCTCCGCCTCATTAAACCTGCCCGGCAGGACGCTGACTGACACCACCTTTCCCCAATGAAACCCGAGTTAAAAATCACTCGATCAGCAGCACATACGCTGGCAGAAGGTTCCCGAGAGCATTGCACAGCCTGCTGAGGACTGATCGGCGCTTCCTCGGGTACTACATATACCCCTTGTGGGACCAGAGGCCACCAGTCACTCCCGCAGGACTCTTGATGCTCTCAGATTGCTCCATCGCTCCGTTCTTTCTGCTCATACTCGAGGGCTATGGCTGGTGCTCCTGTCATTCTCAGGTCTTTTGCATCTAGTACGTGCCAGAGATCACTATCAGAGGAATGGTAAACTTTGTACAAGGTGATGCTGCTGCTAAATAACACTACCTCTGCATTTTCTAGCAGTAGCATTACAAAACAGTCAAGCTCGTTATTTCTGCTGAAGAACACATTTGCAAATCGTGGAGCACTGGGGTAAAGAGAAATTGCAGTGTGAAAGTCCTAGGAACATAACTATATAAAATAAAGTTATAATTTAAAGAGCCAAAACCACCTTTCTTTCATCCAAATTTCACGGTATATGAATTCTTCCTGGCCCAAGCTGGTGTACGCTAAGAATTTTACCCTATTCTTAATTCCTTCAACTTCTTAAAGTCACATATATCTAGCCAAACTTATGCTGTGCTCTACACGCATAGTCCCCAGGCAAAATACAAAGTCCAGTCTGTTTTGGGGTGTGTATTTACTAAATTCATGGAAGATCAGCAAAACTGGTTTCTAGAAATTCAGACACAGAATTCCAGAGCAGTTCTGTTGCTGTCTGAGGTTCGGAATGGGACGGCCTGGTTAATTCAAATCCTTCTGTGCCTCCTTTATTTATTGCCTTCGCCCTCTTTGGTGGGGTCCACATATTCCTGAGGAATACAACATTATGATTATAAAGTGGATTTGCCATAGAAGCAGCCCTTCACAGAAATACCTGTATATCTGTATGTATTTCCACACAATACCTCCCTTGGTTTAAGTTTATTTCCTACTTCCAGCCCCAAGTCCCACCCATGTTTCCTTTGCATTCAGAGATGCTGAGAAAGACGTTGAGAAAGACGTGGCTATTTACAGAAGGGAGGTGGAAAGATGGAACAAGCTGCAGATTAAATCAAGGGGGAGATATTTTGCTGGCAATTCTGAAAACCAGAGGTTGGTGAGTCACTGTCTTAATTTTAGAGAACAAAAAGCCACCCCTAACACTCACCCTACGTAGTAAATCATACACCAGAGTCCCTCTTTTCACCTCACAGAATAAAGTTGATTAACTTAGATCACAAAAACCAGGACTTCCCTTGCACTAACTTCTGACACTAGACCGTACATTGGGTAACCTGCATGCAGAGATGTGTCTTTTGAAACATAACCACATTATCTGAGTGGGTTTGTTTGTTTTTTAAGTTCAGAAACGTTCAACCGAATACAAAGCACTCGGGCCTTTTGACTTCTCCTTTGTATAATCATTTATCTGGAACTGGTGTGCGAGCTAGGTGCAGACACAGTGGAACAAGCAGAGCTCATCTGCATGCACAGCAGCTCGATTTGCATGGTCACTGCCAATGAGGACACGCACTTGGAATGCGGCTCCACATACCTGCACATGCTAATTCAGGCTTTTTGTGTTTTCGGAACAGCTCCTGTCCGGGTAACACCCTCCCTTCCTTACGAACACGCACGCACTCACACTAGCTTTCTGATGCCTGTATTAAGATATCCCACAACTGCCAACATAACTTTTTTGTATGTTTTCATCACAAGTTTTGGTCACCCGATTGACCTCGGAGAAAATAGGTGGTGGCCACAGCATTTGCACACACAGGTACAGTATTTGAAAACACAACTCTACTCGTTTTGACCATACTGCTGTAATTTCCACATCTTTCAACTACTAGAACTTAAAATGTTAATAAGCCACAAACATCCATTTCCTATGGATTGCCACTCATAAGGCTATCTGAGATAGGAAAGCAAGTATTTAAAGAACAATGACCGAAACTGAACATTTTTAAGATGATTGTAAAAACAGCACAAGTGGTTGTAAGAAAATAAACAAGGTTATATCACTTTCGGTTTTCAGGAAGGAAGCTATTCATGAGGTACGGAGGAAAAAAAGAAAAATGTATTTTATTCCTCCCCTCACGGGGCTTTTATGTATACACACACAACATATTGCAAGCTCTGGGAATTTTCAAAAAGAATAACGCAGCACATAGGCAGTAATAACATTCAAAGCCTCCGAGCATTTCCCTAGCTCATCTCCAAACGCACATTCCAGCGCGGAGATCCGTGTTCCGAGCCTCATTCAGAAGACACACAGCATGCTGAGGCACTTCGTACAGCTATTATCTGAAAAGTCTGGCCCCGCAACAAATGGCACTATAAAAGAAAGCTAAATTATCAAAACTTTCTTTCAGCATTGTACGCTCACCAGTGTGCTTTGCATATCTGACTAAGCAGCCAATTTGCTGCTAGGTAAGCAAAGAATTTCTGATCCTGTTTGTACAATGCTGAACTCCAGCACACAAGAGGGTGAACTGTGAGTACTCAGTGAAACTCACTTGATTAAATCACTTACTGGTTTTTGTCAGGGCATTTCTGCTAAGGGGAAGTGCTTCCATTTACCCAACTGTTAACTTAGCTTAAGCAGAAATGGGGATACATGACCTATGTGGAAAGAAAAACAAACAAACAAAAAAAAATGTAGTGCCAAGCCAGCTTGCTTCTTTTTGGAGGGAAGTCATTTTATGCTTAGCAGATGACAAATCTTTTTGGAATATTCAATATTTAATACCCACCACTTAGTCCTAGGCTTTGCTTTTGTCATATTCAAAAGGAAAGGAAAATAGCATGTCATTTTCCGAGGCCCAGAATAGTAGCATTGCACTCATTGTGGATAGTGATTAATAAGAAGAAACCCTCTTTCTCTACCTAGAACTTTTTCCATCGCCTCTGGTGTTGCTTTCAGTCTGAGAATCCTTGGGAGATTTGGCACGGTCCAGCGCTGGCATAGGCTGCTCCTCACCCATCGCAGCACTCTGGGACCTTGTGGACAGATTTCAGCCTGAAGAGTCACTCTTCGCAGCATCATCTGATATACTTCTGCTTCTTTATGTTGTCTTTATTCTTATTATTATTCTTGTTAGAAAGGAACAAGTTGAGAGAACAACAACAAAGATTATCTTGGTAATGGATCTCATCAAGTGCACAGGTACTTCACTTGTTCAGGTTCACAAAAGCAAAGGTTGAAAAGGGATAAAATCCCTGCCTTTACATACCGAGGGGATAAACGTCAGACGTAATGCTATTTGATGTAGCAGGTATTGTTACTGCAGGGGTAAATCCAAAGCACCACGAAAAAAATGAGATGCCTGATACCCAGCAGGGACTTCCGAACAGCCTCAGCATCTTTTCCAGTTGCGTTTCCAGTTCGAAGTCACACAGCTTCCTCATGCTGATCACACGTCCCTCTAGTAATAGTTTTGCATTAGCACGTTGACCATCCAGACCTGGATCCTTGTTGAGGAAAAACCTGCAGCTACATACCATTACTGCCACTTCAACCACAAACATATAGAAACTCTGCAGGAAAAAAAAAATCTAATGGTTACAGTGAAATTACAAGGTGAGCGTGAGTCAGCAGCGGTTATTTATTCAGTTTGACAGCAGCGCTGCACTTTATGGTGATCAAAGACAAATATAACCCAGGTCTCACTCGGAGTACAGCACCCAGCTTTGGAATGCTGTGCCCTACGAAATCTGCCTAGTAGAGGCTACAGAAAACGGGAAACAAGTATGAGGGGGACTGGAGAAATCAAGTTAGATGCCCTGACAAAAAAAAACATGAATTCTGTAAGTACTTTAAAAAAAATGCCAACAACAACATAAGGAAATCTTTTCTCCTTTCATGGCCCATATGAAAAATAATGGGCTTACGCTGCAGCAAGGAAGATTCAGGTCAGACATTATGACTAGCAAGGATGGCAAGGTAATGGAGCAAATTACTGGGGAACAGTCATTTCAATACCACGTACCTCCAAAGCAGCCCACATAAACATCTGTTAGGAAGAACATTAAGTGTGGCTGTCCCTGCCCTGAATGGAGTTACAAACTAGATCACCTTCCATACCTGTGAGTCAATTATTATTTCATATTCCATCATTATTTGTTTTACTATCATGTCTATAAAGTCTAGCCACTGACTCATGTCAAGTCCTGGGACAGAATAAACATGCAAGAGAAATTCCATAATGGGCACAAAAATGTGACATAAGAGTCAACAGCAGAACAGGCAGGTAGGGAGGGAGGCCCTAAGAAACATCAGGACAGCACTGATCATCCCATCGACACTCAACAAATAACTGAGGGCCTTTGCAATTCATTACAGGAAAGTTATGGGTTGTTTAGGAGATATTCCTCCTTGTATGAAGGTAACGATCTAAAAGCAACAGGCAGACAACGGAGGCTGGCACACTGTGTCTAGCAGTCTGGGATCTGATGCAAGGAAAAATACTTCCTATTTGAAGCAATAGAGCAGAGCACAAGAAAGGGGTGCAATAGCAAACCACCACCCTGTGCAACACCCTCCGCAACACCACTCGGTAAGGATGCAACACACGATGAAATCTGTCAAGGTAGAGAAAACAATATTGGAAGGAGTGATTAAATAGCTGGAGAAATATTGCAGAATTTTACATGTGCAGATGGCCAAGGACCTCATCTCTAAAATCTCACATTGGAAGAAATATGGAAGTTTAGACAACACTATTGAGGATTAGAGGGAATCTTATTTCAAAGACGATGCCTGATTTGAATTTGCATGATAAGCAAATAAGGCTGTTTCATCTGCTGTGCCTGAGACAGTGATGAAGGAGGACTGGCAGAGGAAGATGAGAATCTCCACTTTAATTACGCGATGCATAAGCTGATGCTTCATTTACACAGACCATTTCAGAAAGACAACATGAGATTTTAACTTCTGACAGAAAACAGAACTAGGTAACACCAGAACTGCTGGTACGACCACTAGTTTCGTGCTCATGCAAAAAACAGGAATCAAGATGACTACTCTGGTCTTTGATCGCCTACAGAAACCCAAAGAGGGACAAATATGACATGGTAAAGAAACACCTAGGAAGGCGAGGAAAAAAACAAACACTGGTGGCCACCAGTTACAAATACCACAGGAAAACAGAGGTCTAAGAATGAGATTGCTTGTGGGAGAAGCAAGATGAGTAAGGAAACCTCTGCTTCGAGGTAGTGGAGAACCTTGGTCAGGGAATAAACATGTTAACGTTGGCTTTGCACCCACCGTATGTTGTAGACTGACAAGTGTAGATGCAGGAAAGCAGCCATCATAACCTTTTCGGCTCTAAGATGAAGTTAAAAAATTAACTTGTAACATCATTTCAGTTGAGCTGTGAATCACAACCTCAAGTGATTCATCAGAAATATCATCTGCAAACGGCTATTACAAGATCGTCTGTCTCAAGACAGAACGGATGACCGAGCCGCTTCCCAAATTTAGCAGTGCGTTACGTGTTAAACCCCGGCATTCAGCGGGCTTGCCCACACGAAACACAAACATTTCTTTTTGTTCTCCAGTGGACCTCCAGTTTCACGAAAGGCTAAGGCACCACATAAACCTCAAGTAGCAAAATGTGGTGTATGCCAGTAAACTTCAAAATGCATTAGCCCTTCTGGAGGGCTGGGGACAAGACAATCGTATCAGCATTTATATATTCCTACACAATTAAAGCAAAATCTTTTGTTCAGATCACAGAACTCAGCTGTGTCAATTGAATTGCTCTGATTGAACTGATTGAATTTCAATTGCTCAAGTCTGGTTTTGAACAGTTTTGTATGACATTCAAAAGACTGAAGACTTCATTTATAAATGGAAGCGTGTGTGGGGAGGGACAACAAACGATTTGGCTGTTACCCAGAAAGTAACAAATGTGTAATATATTTCACTGGAAAAGCATACTAAGCCTTATCTTCCTGTGGAGGCCTCCACTTACCACAGTGGTGGATGAAGCACCCCGTTAGCATCCTCTTCCCGTAAGGAAGGAGGTAGGGATCTTCACCCCATCCTCTACTAAAATAAAACTGAGTGTTACTTATCCAAGTCCTACTTCACCCCTGTAGCTCCTATTGTTTCAGCAGACATGAAACACAGCTGAATTACAGCCTTAGAGGACACAAAGTACACAGAGTACTTGTAAAACTCCTGCTTTTGCTGCCCAGAAGCTTCATGCCCACCTAGGAGGGAAAACACCACAATGTGACCACCAGAGGATTAGGATTCTCAAATATTTCCAGGAAAAAAAAAAAAATATCTATTTAAGTTTTAATTAAATGCGAGGCTAGATCTCATTGCTGATGTCTACCAGCAGCTTCTGTACAAATTCGCTGATTGTTCTTTACCCTCACTGCAGAAGTGGAACTCTAAGTGGCTTACGAGCCAAAACCAAAGTGCTCATGAAGTCAATGGCAGCAATTCCATCAACAATACGAGCCAGGCCACCACATCCACGCTGTATTCAGCCTCCTCTTCTGCACCAATTCCTTCCACTTACTCCAGTAGATCACCTCCACCTTAAAGGCATTAATGGTGCAGATACACAAGAATCTGCCTTCATAGGTTTCTAAAGGGGCCCTTCTACTTCATCTTTAAAATTAACTTGGTTTTGATAACTTCCAGGCTACAGAATTTGCTTCCTCCCCTTTTACTCTGTCTCTGAACAAAGAAAACACCCACATATTCTAGCACCAGTCTTCAATTTGTTAAATTAACTTTTCATTTTCTTCATGTAAGTCTTATAAAAATAGATGCAGCTACCTGTAACTGGGCATAGAACTGGCAGGAGACACAGCATGCACAAAGAGCAGCCCACGTGTCCAAGAAGCACCAAGTACTTTTGGCTGTATAGGAACTTTGAAGTCAATTCGGATCCGTAAATTCTGATGTATCTACGTTTACCACACGATGAGCACAACCCTTACTCCATCTCAATTTACCCATCCACAAGAAAGATTCAAGTTTTCCTCTTAGTCTCATGGATGTTATTTGTAGTTACCAGTCCATTGGTCAGATTTCTCTCTCCCTCAGTGACATTTTGAGCCACTAGAAGAATTGCAAAATCCTCTTTCAGGGAGCTGGGTAAAACATATAGACATATAAAACAAGTTTCGTATCCTACCGCCACCTGTGATTGACCTGGGAGTTTAACAGTTGAATTATTTATGTAATTGGGCAAAAAAGTGGGCACGCAACACTCTATGACTTTTTTTTCCTAATATAAAAGCAGAGCAACTTACTATTAAATCAGTAATACGTTCTGCCTTTTGGCCAGCGCTGAGGTGGTCAGGCAGCTGGACTTGAGTATCTTTGTAGGTCCCTTCCAACTGAACTACTCTAGTCTACTTGTTATTTGCCTTTGGAGACTACAAAGACCTAATCAGGGAGGAAAACAAAATCAGCTCTGGGATGAGCTGATCTCCTTTTACACCATCAGAAATTGAACTTACTTCATAGGCTTTGAAAGGGGATTTTAATAATTATAATAATAATAAAAAAGTCTCTTTTAGCCTTGCTTTCCATATTGGAAATAGGCTCAAAGAATGCATGGGAAAGTCTGAACTACCATTTTCAGGCTTGGTGTTTTCATTGTTAGAAATAAAAAAACAACCACAACCTTCAGGCAAAATGAGAATCTTAATTTTTAATGGCATTTTTACAACTGCCATGTGACTCTTCATAAACTGATAGAACCTAAGACAAAGAACATATGCAGTATAACTTCCATAAAAAGGTCACTTTATTAGGGCTGAGCCCTGGTGCATACATGTGGGTGCTGGATGTGTGAGCTACAGAACTACACCACTTACCGTCACTCTGCCTGCAGACAGGTGCTCAGGTACAAGCTCTCGCTGTACAGAGCTCAGCCCTGCAGCGTTACTGTAGGACTCCCCTTGTACCTGGATTTAAGTCCGTAGAACTGGTACTATCAGTCAACAGGGACAACAGTGAGGAATCTTTACAGAATATTTTCACAGATCAAGTAACAATCACGTGATAATTTTGTGTAATATTTTTGTATACAGGAACTTATGATTCCCTTTTTACCTCTTTCCTGAATCAAGCCACAAGTGCCTTTGCTCAAGAATGCCAAACAAGCTGAAGGAGTTAAGTTTTTCAAGAAACAGGAGGTGGAAATTACTAAAATGGAATGACAGGCAAATTAAAGGCTGGAAAAAAAGCAAGATCTAGAAATTCTTTGACGAGGACAATGAAGATCGAATGAAATCAGGAAGTTTACATGTGCCTGTATGTATAGTTGATGCTTAGAACAGCTACATGTTCTAAGAACAGCTTAGGAAACTAAGTGTTCCCTTAAACAGGACAATGATTATTTTTATTGCACAGGTGAAGTTTTATGACCTGCTAAGGCAATATTGGGGCTAGGCAGTTAAATAGACTGCCCTGACTACAAAAATCAGCATTCCAGAATTCTAGACCTACCTTTGATGCTAGACTGATCCATGACCTTTAGCAATCCACTTCAGCAATTTTAAATGAAAATTGTGCTTAAAGAAATTCTTTGAGTGCTGGAGAAGCGAGTTTTGACAACTCACATTGGCAAGAGAAAATCTTTTGTGGTTAGTGTAACAGAACTCCCTCACTCTCCATTAACATCTTTTTCCTCACTTGATCTAGAAATTTAGGTAAAAAGGAAGCCTGGGTCGAGCAGAACATTCCTTCCTGCTCTTCCGTCCAAATTTTTCAAGAGCTCTTCACCCCAAATTCTACTTTGGATTAAGTCTGAAACGTTTCATTCAGCTAAATTGGAAGCAAATACTGAACTACAGGTCAGACCTTTCAAATATTACATAACAAAAAGAAAGTACTATCACAGAGAAAAGCTGAAAAGCCCTATCTAATACGATATCAAAACAAATTAACTACTGAAATAAAACCTAATGTATTGAAATTAAAAGTATTTAAGTGTTTTGTTTTTTCTTGCCTGAATTTGACAGGTCTTACCCATTATCAGATTCATTCAACTCCTCTTTATCTCTGCCCTTTCACTATTCTTCACAGAAAAGGAAAGAAAATCTCACTACCTCCAGTTCCAAAAGACTTCCTCAGCCTAAGCACTTTAGGAAGTCCTGTGAAGGTTTTACACCAATTTGAAACCCAGCAGCAATAGCTCCATCCGCGTGCAGCGATCTGAAGTTGGCAAGTGGAACAAGGCATTACGCCGCTGCTCCCATCTTTATCATTTACACTACGACCAATAGAGCACTGGGCATGACATTTTTTTTTTTTTTTTAGTACTGGCAGAAGTTACTACAGCAGCTGCACTGGTAATTACACTAGTCACTGTGTCCCATGAATCACATTCCTCTTGAAGTCCCCTGCCCAAGAACTGTCCTCACTTTCATCTTCACTACTTAAACTGTCAGACTTGAAAGCTCTCACATCCACTGCAGCAAATTTCATACAATACGCTCTTTCTACAGTAGATGCTTCTTATTTTGAGTGCAAGAAAAAAAAATAGACTCTGTTCTTCTGAGGTACTTCTGCTAAATCAAAACCTAATCATTCAGTGAAGTATAAAAACTGCAAGTACATTTCCTTTTTCCCTCCCCATGAATAGAGTAGAACTGGTCAAATGCTCCTGAAGTTATCCGTAAGTCCTAGTGGATCAAGACTCCTTTAGCTTCAACTGCATTTGCACTCTTCGTGTGCAGGCCTTATAAATACCTGATATCACATTCCTGTTGCTCTAAACTGTTTTTTTTTTTTTTAAAAAAAAAGCTGAACAAAAACTTTTTTCTTATCCCAACATACACAGATAAAGGCTTTGACAAGAATCTCTGAATTTTGTATTTTCAGAATTCTCCAAATGTCTCAATCTTCAGGAACTACTAAATCACTCCTGGAAACTATCTTCAATCAGCTTTATTTCATACTGTTTCATTTTGACATCATCATTCACCTCGTTTTCCACCTTAGTTTCAAAATATATTAACACATTTTTAGCTTTGAATTTTGACACATCATATTCTGAACTTTTTGTACCAAAAAGTGACACTTTTCTTTCCTACCTCTGATTTTGTGTTTTATTCTACCATATCACAGCTGAGGTCACCAACTTTTGCAAAAGAGTTTTATTGGGATGGTGTGAGAATCTTGAGTTCTTATCTTGCTTCTCTGCTGACCAACACACAGATTTACGACAACTTAAAAATAAAACATGATTTTATTTTTAACACCTCACATCACAGCTAACAAGTTATTGCACTTTGATTCTCCACAAATGACCCAGGGAAGCTGCATGGCCTACTCATTCGACTACAAAGCTATACTACTTCTTCAATCCATATTATACTCATCTTTCCCCCCAAAATTATCCTGAAAGTCTAATATTTTTAGCTTATACACATCTATGAGATTTTACAAGTCTTTTGAAGTTGGTTATGGACAGGACAGCTTGGAAAAGGAAGACCAACAGCAATTGGAATGGCTGGATATTTATGTACAAAACAAGTAATATGCATACAAAAATTGGAACCATTGTTCTCCACAAACTGAACAACATTTGTTAAACTCTGTACAGGAATCTTCCTTGCAGTAATACGAAGTATCAAAGACATAAAGCTCTTATTTGTAATGATGTCAGCGTACCTTTAGAATAAAATGCTTAATGCTTCAGTAAAGAAATGCACAGGAATACACCAGTTTACATGAGGAATAAATAGCTTGATCACCTGTCCAACACTGAAGGATAAACTTAGGAGTATTCATGAAGTGTTCTTTCCACAAAACGAGAAAATGTGTAACATACCTGCTGCTAAACGCACCTGTGAAGCTCATCTAAACACTCTCTTACTAGCACAAGTCCGACAAGTGGCTTTGACAAGAAATAAAAAACTTATTTGGCAGCCAGAAACTGGAGGAAAAAATGGTTGCAAAAAGACCTGCAGAAAACTGTTCTAAAAAATGGTGCACAAGTTATGGAAGGTTTATGGGTGCATATTGATCTGCCCATGGCTGTAAATCAGCAAAACCGTGTGAAACTTGATTTCTTTCCTTGTCCTGCTAAACATTATTAATTGCTAGGCTCCACTAGTATGCCTGATATTGTGCAAATAAAACGAGAGGGAACAGTCTACACTAAGCTTAGGGGGAACAAAGCCAGTTTTGAGATGTAACAAGTACTCATCTCTTCTCAATTTGGTAACTTAAAACAACTACTTCCCATTACATACTTGGCTTTAAATTACCTTTCTTCAGCTCTTATCTCTTACTTGAAATATTGCTAGAAAACAAAATATTGTGACAAAAAATGTAACATTTGCAAACAATTAACGCAGAAATCAATGGGAATCGCTCATGTGCCAAAGGAGTTATACAACAGTCCCAGCAGTCAGCACTGAAAGATATATTGCTTTGAACTTGCCTAACTCAAAAGAGCGATTACATTAAAAAAAAGGAGAGAGTACACAATATTAGACAAAAACCCTTCTGGTTTAGACTTGACCACTCTGCTCGCACGTTGCTAACCACTGAGAAATTTAAACAACCAAGAGACAAAAGGCACAACACCAACACTGAAGCCTCTTACAATGGCAGTAAGCTTTGGTGCTTTTTTAGCCAACAACTTGAGGTCTTCATTTATTTTTCTACCTATAGCACTCCCATGTTGATTTAACAAGTCTCAAAGCATAAATTTATGTTGTCAGAACACACACATCGTTACCCCATGCTCACTTTTGTCCCTTTTCCCCAGAACTCTGGATACTGGTGATCAATATTGCTCTCAATTCCCCTCCATGACCCATTTTCCAGCTACACTGGAGGGGTTGGGGGTGGAGAAGTAAGGGCAGGAAGAGGGAGAATTTAAGAACAGAATTTCCTCTTTCATGTTGCTGTATCTACATACAAAAAAGGACTGAAGATGTTACACAAAACATGAAGGAATGCATTGTGTAGATGCAACAGGAACAAACAAGATACCAGCAGATATACAAAGGAGTATTATCAGAGGCAAAAGAACAATCAGCAGCTCTTCTTAGCAAATGCTCAACTATCCAATGATGTTACAGGCAAGGGAAATCCTTCTGGGATCTATGTGATGCATGCACTTAATGTACAGTAGCCCTTCACATTAAACTTTTGTTAAAATAAGATGGATATAACGGCATTTCAAGCTTTAAAAAGGATGGGGGGGGGGGGGAAACCAGCCGTAGCAAAACAGAAAATCTGGATTAAATTGCCTAATAGGACAAATCTAGTTAAACTAAAGAGTTTTTAAATGCTAGATCAGAAAATACCTAGAAGATAATCCGACAGAAGTTCACAAAAACTTAACTCGGGCTCAGCAACAACTGAACAGCTTCTTCTACAGTGTCTTTAGCATTTTTGATTTTGGCCCAGGATTCTGACGTGATCAGCTTTTACGTGTAAACCTGTATTTAGAATTTGCTGGTCATATAATTAACAAGACATTACTTTGAGCAACAAAGAAATTGGCACATAGGTAATCCACATACAAAATCAAATATTAACTCTAGTGATTGCGATGATTAGTCACAATACTAACTTTTTGGTACCCAAACTTTAAAAGCCAGAAGGGAATATTTTCATCTTCCAACAGGAGACTGACCAGGGATCCTCAAGACTAGTTTCCCACCATCGTAAGCAGAGCTCAGATCGCTTTTGCTGCTCAGCTCTGACAAGGACTCTGACAAGAGAGGATTTCACACATTTTGTCAGTAGGCAGTATTTCTAATCAACGACATCTAGAACAGATAGAGTTGATTGCTTTATTCATAGAAACAGACAATGAGAATTCCCCAAGTAAGACTTTATATTGCTTCATCAAGATGTAATGCATTCTTCCTCTATTACAGAGAGAACAAAATTGAATCCTCATGGCACAGTCGCAACAATTTTGAAGCAGATTTACTTTTTCTCATATCCCAAAAGTAAAACCAAAAAACTGACCGGGCATTAAAACTGTTTGTTTTTAAGAAAAGAAAAGCTATACTCTGCAAAGATGTTAGTTACAAGGCATGTACCATTGTGAGACGACACTTCGATATTTGACCTTTGGAATATTTCCCATGCATTTTTAGTTCTTCCAGCAGTTCTTAAGACTTCTAAAACCTTAGCAATACAAGCAAGGTATACATGCATGGGGCAGAGGGTAAAAAACAACAGCTTTAAACATTTCTCTTTGGTTTTGAACTTTGAATAAGTGTCCCCTAATATATTGGAGTGGGGCAGTTTATAAAGAAAACATTCTTACTTGGGAGGAAGTAAAAGGAAAAAAAAAAAGCATCTCTGGATTCTCAGAAACTTATTCCCCGCCCCCCATGATAAAGATTTAGTTAGTACTTATAGGCACCGTTTCCATGATGAAAGTTCTTTTCCAAAGATCTTCACCTGTGCCTTTAAAGCGAACTCCAGATCAGACCTTCCTTTGTGAAACCTCAGCCCAGGGGCCAGCTTTGTTCACACCTGTAAAGAAGAATTTAAAACACAGCTAAGATACAATCCACTCTGATGCAGAGGTCCTAAAGCTTTGCGAAGTTTACATCCTAAAACCACTGCAGTAACTTTTAGTATGTTGAAGCCAGCGCCACAGAATAATAAATAAAATGACGATTTGTCCATGCCACAGACAAAGCAGAAATCCAATGGCTCTAACAGCTAAACCATAAAGAGGCTCTAAACCACCACACAAAAATATTAACCTGCTGCAAAACATTAGTGTTATAAAGTTATATTTTTTACCTGAAGCTGGATCCATCTTGACCTTTCTGCCAGCTCTCACACTCCCGCAGAATTTGTGCTTAGCAGTCCAGTGCATCCATTCCAGCTCATCCACAGCCGACATGGGTAGTTATGTATACACATTTCCATCCTACTCCTTGGAATATTTTGATAAGACAATCTTGTCATCTTTTGTTGATAACAAGTACCAAGCCTTTCAAAGAACTGTTAAAGGTTTTTACAGCCCTCTTGTCATTCCCAACCACCTGTCAAGCCCACCGAAACATCAGTGACCGCACGCAGGGCCCGGCAGGGGCACGAAGCAATTCTACCTCTCGCTGCCAGCAGACCCCGTGCCTGAGGAAGCCGGCCTCACCTCCACGCCAGCAAGCGAGCCTGGGGCTTCAGCAGCGCCAGGAGCCAGCGGATCCAAGGCCGGGGGCGGGCAGCGAGCCCTGCCGGGCCGTGCTTGGCACCTCGCTGCGAGCCCGCCCGGCCGTCACCGCCGCCTGCACGACCGGGGCCGGGCGGCGAGGCCGCGGGTGCCGCCGGCACCCAGGGAGGCTGCGAGCACAGCCGGGGTCCCTTCCCTGGTCCCCTCAGCGCCCCGCAGCCCCCTCAGTACACCCACAGCCCCCTCAGGGCTCCCTCTGCCCCTGCAGCCCCCTCAGAGCCCTCCAAATCCCCTTCTGACCCCCTCAGACGCCCCACCCCAGGTCCCCCTCAGACCCCCCACAAGCTCCTTCAGACCCCCTGTAGCCCCCTCAGAACCCCCCCCAAAACCCCCCCAGACCTCACCCCAGGTCCCCCTCAGACCTCCCCAAGCCCC
>CM021706.1:20053831-20066723 GCA_011074415.1 Stictonetta naevosa | reverse complement strand
CACCATTTTAATATATTTTTACAGATTTTAAGGCATTTTTTTCTCTATTTTTATTTTTTTTTTTGTTTTAATTTTTGCATCTCGCCGCCTCACGCGTGTGATGCTGGAGGCTTGTTCACCATTTTAAGCAGACCCACAGTCCAAAGGCTTAATCCCTTTCCTTAATGCTTTCTGGACAGTGCCCCCCCACCCCAAGCACACATCTGGGTTTTGTTCAGTTCGGACTTACGCAGAAGCAAGCGGAGAGAGCCCCGGTTTGGTGGTGTTTCTCTGTTCCCCTGCAGCTGAGAAACGTCCGCCAGTGGGTTGTAAAACAGTGCTTGGTTAACCTGGCTTTTTATTTATTTTTTTTAACCTGTCAGCCTTTAGTTCTGTCACTGAGTTACGCACATCAGTCCTCCCAAGGTCCGTTTGTCCATCACATCCGTTATAAAAGTAAAATACTTCTGGTTTCCTACAGGGGGGCGATGCCGTTCGGGAACGCCGCTCTGTTTACGATCAGTTCTGTAAAAGCATTGATTACAGACGCGTGCACGTGCTGCTGCGCTCTGGGGAATTGAGGGTGCAGTTCGAAGTCTGCTTCTCTGAAGTCCCCATTAAAATAAGTCAGCCAAATCCATCTCGTGCTTTAGATGAAGTGTTTGAAACTGAGTTTAGAAGCAGGTCTTGTGCCAGGTGTCATTTATTTACGGATTTCTCTAAGTCTTTGGGCGTGAACAGGACGGTTCTGTAAATTGCTTGTGTTAGTCTCTGTTTTGATAAATGCACAGTGTTTCTTGTGTGGTCTGTGAAAGATCATCCTTTTCAAAGTTTTAAATGTAATACGTATAAATCTTGGTGAAAATAACTGCACAAGCAGAAGTGTATTTACTTCTTTTGGAGGTTCTGCCTTATATGTGCTCAACTTTTGCCATACATCTCCTATTTAATCCATTATCAGAGCTTGCAGGATCAGAACTTTTTGTAAATCAAGGTTAGGTAAGAGGACATTGATAAGGTGTTGGGGTTCTTTCTGATCTTACGAGATTGTTTTATGCCTTGGGTTAGCTAATACAGTCCTGGTGTAGAATACTATGTAATACTTCAGCTGTTAAGTCATATAACACTGTAAGGTTACATGTTAGCTAATAAAACGTGATATAAGTGTCTCAAAGTGGATTGTACAGTAGCTATTTCTTCCTCAGACTCTTTTTTGCTGTGTTGCGTTTTTTTTCCTCACTTCGTTTTTAGATGCATTCACTGTCGGTGAGAGGTCTGGGGTTACATAGCATCAGAAATTTGGTTGTGGTCTTGTGTGTGTTGGTGAGAAATCCCTGGTTTGGGTGCATGACATTTGTGCTGCACAGCCACATCTGAGCTTTCACATCTACTCTCAGCCCAGTTATTTCAGCTTTTTTAACCCATTACATTACATGGTCACTTAGGGTAGCGCACTGACCAAAGCCTTTGGCACTTTGCTGATCATATCACTGTGGTCTCCTGTTACATATAACTGCCTGCCAGAAATCAGCCAGATACAGCTATTTCACGTGGGTTTCCTCCAAACCATCAGCCAGCAGTGGAATAACCACTGACCTCCGCAGAGAGGATGCTCACCTGGGCACACTCGAGGGTGTTCCCGTTCATTCCCAGTGTACATAGCTCGACCAGAAACCATGCAGAGGCTGTAAAACAAGGTCAGTACTGAGGGCGACTCCTTGGCTGCGGGACACAGAGGTGTATTTTTGAAATGATGCACAAAACTCCGGTGGTTTAGAGCTACCACGCCGGTTCATTTAGTCTGAGGATTGAATGCTGCTTTTGAAAGGAGCTTTATCAGCTCAAAATTGTGACAGTGATAAAATACTGACTGCAGCATTGGGTATTTCTTACAGTTCTCCCAACTCTTTGTTGCACTTTAAAGCTTATTTGAATTCTGATTTCTCACTGGTTTTCTGTAGGTTTTAACACTGAAGGGAAATACAGAGCAAGCGTCTATGCAAAGCGTGCTCTCCTATGAAGAATATAAATAAAAAGCTCTTTCCCCAAGCTAGTTCCTTGGTGTGATGCTCATAATAACAGTAAAGAGTTTAAAGTGATACGCATCCCTTTAAAGACCTGCATTTTAAAGAAGCTTGGGTATTGTAAGCAGGTACAGATACACAGGTTCTTACTCTTCCCCCAGCGGAACCAGCTACGGATGGAAAGGGGATCTACTCCAGGTGGGATACAAAGTGGGACGAGTGGGTTGCGTGGTAGTGTCTAGGGTGCCACGGGATCAGCACATACAAAGTACGCAGCACGTGCAGGTTATCGTGGATTTGTGCAGACTTCAGTCACTTAACCACTTAGGTAGCTGCCAGCAGGGTGTAAAGATAACAAAGAGGTAGCTTTTATCTGGTATCTAATATCAGCAATATCTAAAGTGCAGTCACAGTTACACACCTGAGCCATACAAATGGTTTTGTATCCAGAACTTTTCAAAATTTTATTTATTTTGTAAGTGGCTTAATAAAAATTAAGAAGAGAAATAGCTGGATTTTAAATGATATAATTGTATTGTAAGCCATCAGGAAATGAACTTCTGAAGAAACAAGGTTGAAGTGAGGACACAAAAAGGTGCTTAGTACAAACCTCCTACGGTATAGTTGATGTGTCTGAGTTAAGCGTAACTACCCTTGCAGCAGGATTTGTGCATTATGTGTCAGTGGATAGGATATACCTTCCTCGAAACGACACCCAGAACTTCTGAGAGTTTTAACGTAACCCTGCTTACACGCAGGGATTGAGGACTTCACCTTATTTTCCACTGTATTTAAAAGCCCATATTATCCATGTCAGTGATGCATCTTTAATTGTTCATTTAAACGGCGATATAATTATTAGTGGTTTTCTTAAATGTTTATGGTCCAGAAGGCTGATGTTGAGTGGTTCTTCCCACTTCATTCTTTCCATGGATTACTCCTTCCTCCCCCACGTCCTCCCGCTTTACAGGTACAGGAATTGCTGAGCTAGAGAAGCCTGAGAAGAGCTGGACCCGCAAAATACGAGCGGATGCTCGAATGAATGAATGAGACACGTGGCAGGGGTAGGGGTGGTGCCCTAAGGAGGTGGTCCTGGCCTCTTGCTCGGCTATCAGTCAGACAAAACAGTTGGTAAATGCGTAGCCTGTGGTTTTTGACGGAGTTGGTGGAATCGGTCATGAAGCCCTTGTAAGGATAACCTTTGAAATACATTAAAAAAAAAAAAAGCCTCAGTGGTTTGCCTTTACAGCCCCGAGTAGGAGTTGTCCTCTCTATTGCAGCACTCACTTGTCCATTGGCTTGGTCTATCAAACACTTCCCCTCCAAAGCCATAAAAGAGCTAGGAAAAGCTTATCTTTTGCTGGCGTGATTTGCTAATGCGTTCTGGAGCAGCTGACATCTTCAGAGCCCGCTCTTGAAGTCGGTGTTAATTTAAACCAGCGTTCCTTCTTAATGTGCATCTCGACATCGGTCCTTTGCTGCTGAGGGCAGCGTGGAGCGCACGCGGCTGAACAAGGCGCAGTGGTTCAGCTCAGTACTGAACGTTTCTCACCCAAGGATTTTCCAAGCCAAGGTGCTGTGCCATCTCTTTTGGTCCTGTTCTGTTGGCTAACAGCTGGACGAGCTGCCAGGCGCTCAAACCAAGACGTGGAGCTGCAGCGACCTGTGTGCAGCCACCCCAGCCAGGGGCAGAGCCACGTGCTCAGCCGGTAGGTGACACTATCTATTGGAACAGGAGAAGAAAACAGCATCACTGTTCAATTTAAAAAGCATTTAATGTAAAGATTGAGCAATTTAATCACTTACGAGCCTCTGTCTAAATAAATATTTGGGGTCTTTTTGGAGCTTTGCTGCTAGCAGTAGAAACCCAAATGGAAGCTAGTGACTTGCTTTTGAATGGAACAGCTTTCTGTGTCCCCAAAGTCTGTTCCTGATTTATTAATTAGCGTGCAGCTCATGCATATGGCTATAGTGACCCTTGTAAACGTGTGAAAGTGTGTTTATGTGCCTCATGGGGTTTCTTGGCTGGGGGGGCTGTTCCTTGAGGAAGGCAGCAGTAGGTTATCTGCTCTGGAAGTTTGGTAGTCCTGGAAATGCTTCATAATTAGATACGAGTGTAAGGTGCATTCAGAACCGTGACGACTCTTAACCCTTCTGCTGCTTTTGTGCTTTACTTGGAGCGGGAGGTTTCTGGCAGGAGCAGAGCGAAGGGGCGCGGAGCGGGTTGGAGCTGTGTGTAGCTGCTCTCGGGGCTCGTGGCTGTGGTGCCACGTGTTGATGGCCGCATGCTGCTGCTGGTGTAGGGGGCTGGTGCACAGCCCCCCATCCCAATTGGCACTCCTCGGCAGCAGAGCTTAATGCTGGAAGGTTAAGGTTGGAAAACTGCAGAACTGTAATCAAAAGATGTTTGGAGTTTCTTCGTCATGTGGTTGTTAATGCGTACTGCTGCTTCTAGTGGAAAACGTCCGTGCATATGGATGCTGTTGTTGAAAAATACCAGTTACCTACACTGTTGGTGTGATATTGGAAGTTCTTTTTTTGTTGCTGTTGTTCTAAAATCTGAGGGAACTTCTGGGAAAGATACGCAGAAGAGGAATTCAAATACAAAAGTTTGGGGTTACGTCATTTGGAGAAACCCTAGGTGAATTTTGAAGCCCGATGGTAAATTCACATGATCTCGTACAAAATAGGCAAGATAACTGGACGTGGAGCGGGCTGCATTGGACCAGGCTGCAGTGGAAACTGCTCTAGTACCGAAAGGGGGATAGTTTGTGTTTCGTGGCCATACTCTGAGCAGCATTTCTCCGTGCCCCAGGATTTGCAGGTTGACCAGAGCCTGTGCAGGGTACCCGGTAGCTGGCTAGCTGGCTTTCAGGGTTTAAGACATCATGCAAGTGAGTATAATCTGTTTGTCACATCTCAGCTGCTCATAATAAAAGCTTGAGGGGACATACCAAAATCCAAGGTAAAACATTGGTTTGGTAAAGGGGAAAAAAAAAAAAAAAAGAGCAAATGAAAAAAAAAAAAACCTTTACTGCTGTCACCTGTAGCTGGTGCCCCTGAGTTTCATTCTGCCACGTCTATGTTGGCAGGCAGGTCAGAGAACGCCAACACTATTGAATTTTCCCTTCCCTGTTAAATTCAAGATGGGAAATCCTCCACGTGTGGCTCAGTCCTCACCCTGAGCGTCTCCGCCGGGCGACCCCGAGCTGCCGATGGGGAATCCCGATGGCAGGACGCCAGGAGGCAGCGGGTGCCCTGCCACCTGCTTCGCTCCCTCCCCGCACGCAGGCAGCACGCCAGGGGCAGGGGGGGCACAGCCAGGGCGCACGGTGCCACGGCCAGCCTGGGGAGGCCGAGCAGCAATTCGGGTACGTCTTCATCGGCGTGCTCCACGTTGGGTTAGAGGTTGTTCCACGTTCTTCCATCTCTCGCCGTGTTCCACCAGATGAGCTTTGTGTGGCCGGGCTCTGCTGCGTGCTGGCACCGCGGGGTGCTCTCAGGTGGCTGAGGATCTGTCCTCCATGCAGCTGGCAAATGGCATGCTTACATGCTGTCGTTATTTAAATAAAAAATAAAATTGGGTCTTTAGGTTGGTTACGTTTTGGTGACCATCTTAGAGCAGAAGTTATCATGTCTTAGAGCCTTCAGAGCAGCTTCATTAGCAGGAGGTACTGAATGAGATGTTTTGTTCAAGCATTTCTGGCCTGATCACGTTGCAGGTAGTACCTGAAATGAAAAGTTTTGCAACATTTAACTCCTTCCAGAAGTAACTTGGGGGGAAGCTTGTAAAAGTTGAGCATGGGAAACATCCTGCCATCCCTGGGCAGCTCCACATGAACGATGGGCTCCTTGCAAGGCTTGGGCGGTGTCTTGAGCCTTGTCAAACCCATCCTGCCCCCAGCCAACGATAACGTGACCGTGGATGGTTGGCTTCTCTGAAACTTTGAGGCACAAACCGAGTGGAATAGAAACCAAACGAGATCGGTTTCTGCTCAAGGATCCCCAGCTCTGCATGAGAGCAGATCTAGAACACAGCGTAAGCACAGGAGGAGCCCAGTTTTTGGCACTCTGGTTAAAACAGGCAGCAAAGGTCGTCGTGGTTGGTCTTTACCATGGAGCGACGCAGGGCTTTGCACAGACTACGCACACTTCTGAGACCAAAAAAAAACACACCCAAAGACAGAAACCCAAGCATCTTGAAGAAACGTTTGTATAACTGAGAGCAAACAAAACTCTGCTTTCAAAAGTCCTTTGGACTTGGCTTCCACTTGGCACAGCAGGCTTCCCTTCTTCTCTCCTCCTGCTTTCCACAGCTCTGCCCTCCTCCAGATGAAGTTTCCATTGGGTTAAGAGGTACGAAGGACTTCTCTAAGTGTTCCCCAGCTCTTTTGGTTGGAAGCAGTGCAAGGAAGAGTTAATGCCCTCTTCTTCATCCGTTTTTTGGGTTAAAATGCTGCATAGTGGGATTTCGCTGTCCTAGGGGTACCATATACAACGTGCACTTCAAAAGCATCCGATCCACTGTGCTGGAAATGAGATGTTACAGCCTTCGCTATTCCTGCTTGTAAAACCAGCAGAAGGGTACCTGGAAATTCGCCTTTTATCGTCGTAAAGCCGTACTCACAGCTGTGTCCCTCCATCACGCTGCGAAGCCTTCAGCGTGGGTTCAGGACCCGAGTCCCACTTCGTGGATCTCCCAGCCCATGGGCTGCAGGCCTTCTGAAGCAGAGACTCTTCGGCTTTACGTGCTGCTGTGGGAATGCAGACTAAAGGTTAAGGCGGTAACTTGTGCTGCGTGGTGGCTGTCGGTGTGTAACTGAATTCTGCTGCTCACGTGTGTTGGTAACTCAGGAGTACGGTCGCTTCCAGAGCGTGGAGGAGGGAGGCAGGGGAAGGAAGGTCTGCCCCATGCCTCCATGTGCAGCGAGCTGTGATCTCCTTGCTGAGGCTCCCACGACATCCAGCGGCTGCTTCCACGTGGCTGCCTGTATCTGCCCTAGGAATAGGCCGGAGCCTGGCATGTTAAGGATATGTTTAGGATACCCTGTGTGCGGCTGGGAGTACAGCTCAGTGCGGTACCCGTGCTGGGAGGCAGCCCCTGGGTACCGAGCAGGCAGCAAGGCGGTGTGATGGCAGGGAAGTCCTGGAGAGGTACTGGGGATGCTGCAGCCCGCAGTTGGCAGCACAGCGCGTTACCAGCAGCCCGATGTCACGATCTGAAGGTGTCTGACACCATCAGAAGCAATAACCAGGATGACTGCGGGACAAGAAGCCCAAGAAGCTCACCATCCGAAAGCTTTGATGAAGAAGCTGCAACCCCTCGCGTACATGCATGTGGCTGCTGAGTGCTAAGGCCCGATACCAGCAAACCACAAAGCAAAACTCCGGCAGAAAGGCGCAGACATCCAGGAAGCACCTGCGAGGCCGAAGCAGCGCTGCCGGCTGGACGATGCAGGGTGTCCCTGCCCAGGGCAGTGACGGAGCCTCGTTTGCCAGCAGTGCTGCTGCAGACACGGCTGTTACGGCAGGACCCAGCCGAGCTGCACCTGCGTTAGGTTTTCTGCTAGACACCTGCGGGTGCCTTCTTGGCTGCTGAGGTGAGTGTGGCAGTGTTGTTTGCAGTGGCGTGGTGCTCTTCTGCTCTTTCCCGCTATCTAGCAGTTTTGGAGGGGAGAGAGAGGAAAGGCGAGCACAGGTTGTGTGGTCTGTCTTGCTCCTAAGTTAGTGCCCGCTCCCATTAGTGCTTCGAGCAGCGTTATGTGTTGTGGCGTAGATAGCGGTGGGGCTGGCCGCGTGCAGCTGCTGTGTGTGGGATCGGGACCCCGGCTCCTCCGCCTGCCTCTCCCCACGAGGTCGGCTGCTGCCCTGGGTTCCCTCAGCCCTCCCCGTGTTACATGGGCTGCAGCAGGACACAGCCACATCGCCTCGGACCCGCTGAGGACCACTTGTCTTGCTCCGGTTTGTTAAGAAGACTCGGAAAGGGCGCTGGCACGGGCTGCTTGCATCAGGCAAGGGCTTATTCCGGGGTTTGGTGACAGAATAAGACACATACAGAAGTCACAGTCGTACTGCGCATTGACAGGGTGCTCGTGGGAGGTTCAGTGGATGTTCAGAGAGTGATTCAGGGGCAAAGTTTTGGGGGCAGACCTGCCTGGCAGCCAGCAAGCTGGAGAAGTGTCCCACTGATAACCCGCGGGGCCTCCAAGAGCCGTGCCCGCTCACCGACGGGACTCTGCTGCCTGACTGGCTGCCGTTAATCGCCAAATACTGATCAGTCACCGAATAACGAATCCTAATGAGACATGGGCGAGTTGATGAAGGTGTCTTTAATACTTAAAAAAAAAAGTGTCTGAGCTGGTGGCAGTCATCAGTGCGTGGAGGAGGACGGGCTGCGATGGCACAGGGAGCGCACGTCGCAGTGAAGTCGGGAGAAACTCTGCTTCCTTCGTCCTTTTTCTCACGTGGGTGCTTGCCATGGGATTCCTGACTCTTGGAATAAATACAAGGCCGTTTTGGTACTGTTGTGAGCTCTGCTCTGTGTGTCCTGTGCTGTCAGGAGCAACTCAGAGTGCTGGGGCACCTCTGGCCCTCGAGCCCCAGAATAACACTGGAGCGCTCGCAGCCCACGCTGCCGTTCCCCGATGGAGCCCTTGGATGCGAGCGAGCCTTCGACCCCTTGCAAACCAGTTTTATTCCATGGGAGCTTCCCCGTGGAGCTGCTTCGACTCAACTCGTGCCCAGTGTCTCGGATCTGGGCACAGCAGAGAAGACAGCGGTGCGCTTCTGTGTCAGAACCGGGGTTTCTGAAAGGCAGAGAGCAAACGGCAGTCCTGCCCTACAAGAAGCAACCTAAAAGCAGAAGGCAGTTGGCTTTTCTGCCACCATGCTCTCACAAATCTCCTTCTCGGGCCTTTGGGGATGGACGGGAGCCGCTCCCCGAGCCCCCCCGGGAGGTGGGCGCTGGCCCCGTGCTGCCCCCGCAGATAACGGGGAAGGACGGGGGCAGATAGGCGCAGATGTGCTGCTGGGAGGCTTGGCTCCGGGGTGGGGGTTCTTTTTTTTCATTTTAAAAATTTTTTTTCTTTTTTTTTTTTTTTTTTGGCGGGAGCTGTGTGTATGTGTGAAGCAGATGTTTGAGACAGCTGAGTGTGTCTGCCCCCGAGCTGATCTCGCTGGAGGACCCTGATACTTAAATACTGTTAGAGCAGGAAGATAGGCGTATTTCCCTTTAAAGCAGCTTTCCTGCCATCTAAATTTCAATATTTTCTTTTGGTTTCTTTCGCCTTTCAGTGGAATAGATGTATGTGGGACCTGGAGCATCTGACTCGTTCCTTGGTTTCTTCTAACCAGCCTAAAATTCTGCTGGGAGACTTTTGTGTAGCCATTCCCTATCATAATTGTTCTAGGAAAATTGTGGAGTCTTGGAAAACGTATTTCCTGTCTAACTCCGATCCTCCTACTCTCAATGAATCACTTGTGCTCTCGTGTTGCTTTGGGCTGACTTCCCTATTGACTTCAGAGCTTGGGATTTAATTAGAAATCTAGGGATGTTATTCGGAGCTGTAAAACTACACAGGGTTCTTCTCCGTGCAGCAGCATTACGGTAATAACAAAAAATCTAAGAAAATTAAATATTTGCATATTAACCCTCCTTGGTGCGAACTGAATCATTGCTTCATGTTCCTACGTACACCCTTTTTGCAAACTTCCTTTTATCCCATCCTCTTTGCAAACAGCAGCATCCTCTTCCTCTTCCAGGCCTCTGAACAAAGCCCGGTGCTCGGGGCTGCTCCGGCTGCCTGTGGCAGGAGGGGGCTGCGGTGCACGCAGCGGGACGTGTTGCTCTGGGTATTTGTGTGCCGGGCAGAAAGTAACCCCCAGAAATTCCCTGTTGGTATAAATACGTCTGAATATCCTCCCCTGGGTGAGGCCTTGCTGTGGAGTCACGGTGCTTGGGGCAGAGCTTCCAGAGAGCCCCAAAAAAGCCCATTCAACCTTAGAGTCCTGCGGGGCTGCCCCAGCCCCGGGGTGAAACCCGCTTCTGCTCGGGGTGGGGCCCGCTCAGCTTCTTTTGCATCGATGCTGTTCTGTGTCCGTTAAAGATAGCACCTGCAAAAAAGGGCAGTGATGTGTTTTTTTTTTTCTTTTTTCTCTTTTTAAAAAAAAGAAAAAAACCCTGCCTGGCAGGTCCCGTGCTGCTCAGGCCCACAGGACGTTATCTCACCCCTCCCGTTGAACCTCCTGGCTGCAATGGGGCAGGGGAGATAAGAAAGGGGGTATGCTTCCCCAGCAGCAGCTACAGTGCCTAAACTTCCCCTGCCAGCATCGTGTGGATCGCACCTTGTAATTCCCCAGGAAAGCAGTCGCCTCCTCGGTGCGTGTCCTCCCCCAAAGTGCAGTGGGGCAGCCCTAGCAAGAAGGGCTGGGGGTGGTCTCTGGGGGTCCGGGTTAGGTTTGCCCGTGCCCGCCTTTGGGTTTTGGGGCTGGCTGAGCAGCCACTGGCCTCGGCACGCCTGACAGGCCTGAATAGTTCTTGCATGGAGCAGGAGGCTATTTTAACAAGCGGTGACACGGTGTAACAGCACGCTGCTTGTGCGGTGTCGGAGTGCTAGGTTAGTTTAAAAATCCCGTTTTCGTATTTTCTTAGAGTGCTTATTGCCCGCATTTACCAAAGATAGACCTACTCCTAACAACCAAATAGCTCAAGCCAGGATTAATGTTTCTGACTTGGTTTTGCCATTTATAGAGCAATACAAAGGTGAGCGGTTGAAGCAAAGCCAAATAACCGTGTTCTTGAAACGCTGCTAACCTGGCATGCTGGCAAAACGAGGGCTCGGTCCCGGGAGATAACCTCTTGCATACTTGCCAACTTGATGGAATACCTTTCATTTTTGCCTGAGCTGTGTCATCCTTTGCTTGGGAGTGAAATCCTTATTCCCTTCATTCACCTATTTTTTACATTGCTCTTTTTTCCAGGTTAAAGAACTCGTTCTTGACAACTGCAGGTCATACGAAGGCAAAATCGAAGGCCTTACAGATGAGTTCGAAGAGCTGGAATTCTTAAGTACAATCAACGTAGGCTTAACCTCAGTTGCAAACTTACCAAAGTTAAACAAACTTAAGAAGGTAAATAAAATGCCCTGTCTCTCCCTCTTTGCAATATACTGCATGTAAAATAGTTGTTTGCCTAACTCAATTAATGACTGACCAAACTGCTTTGTGATGCATGCTTGCGCTAAAAACTCAAGATGTTTATGTGCCTTTCAGCTGGAGCTAAGTGACAACAGAATCTCAGGAGGACTGGAAGTGTTGGCAGAAAAGTGTCCAAACCTCACGCATCTAAATCTAAGCGGCAACAAAATAAAAGATCTCGGTACAATAGAACCTCTGGTAAGTCGGTGCGGCGTGGAGCGAAATAAGAAAATAATTTTTTTGATGAGAAGGGGCAACGTGCTGGCTTGGTGGGGACGATATTTTGGGCTTTGAAATTCCAAACGAGCTTGCAACTGAATGTCTTCAGCCCTGGTGCTTATCTCCCACCCAGCCCATGGGGGCTGACACCCATCCGAGGGTGCAGCGTCCCGGCGGGGACCACGAGCTGCTGCTTCCCTCTAGCGGCCAGCCCTCTGCCGGGAGCAGCCCGGGGACCCGTCCTGGCCCCAGGCAAAGCGGGGACAGCCCCCGGGCCGCTGTCACCCAGCAGTGCCTTTTGGAAGCAGGGCAGCTTTGCACCGTGGTAACTCAAGGGGAGGGAATGACCAAGAGTCAGCGCTTGGCTGCTGGCTCGTGTTGTGGGTCTGTCTCCCATAGCCAGGCTCCCTGTGTGGACTGGATGCACCGTCCCCGAAGTATTCACCCGAAAATAACAGGCACCACTTCTGCTCGGGGTGTGCGGGTGTCGTAGGACCGGCCGCAGCACCGTGCTCAGCCTGCTTGTCCCAGTGGGGCGGCGGTCGCTGAGCCTCCAGTTCCTTCCTGCTGCTTCCCACCTCCTCTCCTGCTCCCTGCCGTTACGCTCCGTTGTTTTACGGTGCCATTATTCCCCTTATTTCAAGTGCACAGGTCACGTTTATCAGGTTGGCGTTCCAAAAACCTTCAACTGTCAGTTCTAGGGGTGCTTCTTAGTAAAACTTACTAATTTTTGGTTTGCGTGTCCTTTATTTTCTAGGAACAAAGAGTTTCAGCTCATGCCTACTTCCCAAAGACTTGCTCCTAAGTGTCTCAAGGAGCAGTTTTCAATGAGCCCATCTTGGCTCACCTTTCCTCCAGCAGAAGCGGAGAGTAGAACAGTTAAACTGAGAGCGAGGACTGTATCTGCTCCCACTTTCAGACTTGTTTTCTTGACATCACCATGGCTCTGCATGCTGAACTCCAGAAGGGAGTTAGTAGTTCATAAGACCCGGCACAAATCCATAACGGCTGTGCTTGTGCTTTTATTGTCAGTATTTGAAGTGCTACTGGCAATGCAGCCCACTTCCTCCAAAAAATAAATCAACTAAATATTTATAAAATACTTATATTTAATATATTAAAATATATTGATTTATAAAAAATAAATAAAATCAGGCACTGCAGATTTCTGTCCCACCCCAATGTAGGAGGCAGAGAAGAAAATAACCCCTTTTGTCCTGGATGCTCTTGAGCACGTTAACTCTGTTGAATTGTCTGTTCTTTAGAGGTTTATTGCGACGCTGGGCTTCAGAGACTTCTCTTTCCTTGCAGAAAAAGTTAGAAAACCTGAAGAGTTTAGATCTTTTCAATTGCGAGGTAACCAACTTGAACGACTATAGAGAAAACGTATTCAAGCTCCTCCCGCAACTCACATACCTCGATGGCTACGATCGGGACGACAAAGAAGCGCCGGACTCTGACGCAGAGGGCTACGT
>CM021706.1:20037004-20053821 GCA_011074415.1 Stictonetta naevosa | reverse complement strand
GATCGGGACGACAAAGAAGCGCCGGACTCTGACGCAGAGGGCTACGTGGAGGGCCTAGACGACGAGGAGGAGGATGAAGACGGTATGTGCCTTGTGCTGCTCGGTGTGTGTAAGGGCTGACGTGCTGCGTTTTGTGTCCAGCTCTGGCTTGTTGGCAGCAGAAGGGCCTTCAGCAGCTCCTTCCTGACCGGCATAAAGGAGAAATACCTCTGTGTCCTCTGGGGGAACGAGGGGAAAGGAGATGGGCAGGGCTTGAGAGAGCTTCTCAGTCTTATTCCTAGTGAACGATGGGGAGAGAAAAGGTGGTAGGAGAAAGGGACCAGGAGGAGGAGTAAGACGAGCAGTGAGACGCTGGAACAGTTAACATCAGGGGACAGGTACAAAAGGGAGAAATGGGTAAGAGAAGGTGAAATGCAAATACTGCAGTTTTCCGGGAACCATACGATCAGGGAAGCCACGTGTGGTTGTGTAGACCCTGATGGAGAAGGGCAGAGTGGGCATAGGACAAAGTAGCTGAGTCAAGGAATCGAGTAGAAGAGCCGAGGCTCTTCTATACCCTCCTAGCTATACCCTAGGAGGGTATAGCTTATCCATGAAGAGAAAGGGAACTGGTTGGGATCGGGTGGAGGAGAGGAGAGGGTAAGTGCTGAAGTTTTCCTGGGGCAAGCTCTGTGAAAGGCAGTAATGAACTTTTTAATGATAGGAAAGTGAACTCCGCGTCCCACTGCATGTAGGTGCCGTTCTGCCTCCCTGGCAGGCTGCACTCAGAGGCATCAGTGTGCTGGCTGGATGAGCGTCAGGCTGAGTTTGGGGAATTTGCTAGACTCTTCAAACCCAGCTGCGCCGCAAAAGCAGAATAGCTGGACTTGCACTTTTCCCTCGAGTGCTGAATGCGAGCCCTGGTGAAAGGGGCGAGTGCCGCAGCGGTGCCAGGCAGAGGGGTGCTGTCATCCAGCAGCACAGCAATTCAGCGGGGACGGGTTCTCTTCCTCAGAGCACAAGTCTGAGCTTGTGTTAAATGCATGAAAAAGCTCCAAAACGCCATTCCCGCAGCATGGAAAACGTTCCTGGTTTGTTGCGTGGGCGAGTTGCATTTAGGCACTTTTCCTCTTGATTGCAAGCTCACGTGGTGGATTGTGTGTGACCCCTTTGTGTTGCTCTGGTAGCATAAAGGCAAGGAGCATCCCCCGGGGAGGGCTCCCAGTGCATGGTTGGCTTGTAAAGTTGTGCCCTGTCTCAGCTGGGAGCAGATGGACACTTGCAGACGAAGAGCTACGAGTGTCCCACGGGCTCTATAATGCACATCAGTGGTGGGAGCTGGAGCAGCTGAGGCAGTCCTGAGGCTGCTGTGACCTTCTGTCAGGGCCCGCAGCAGCTCTGACCACGGGCACAGCTGCCACATCGCCCTGCCACTTGGCTGAAGAGGCACAGGACTTTGTCCAGCCCTGCCGAGCAGCTGGAGAGCTGCCTTTAATTCTGCGCTGCCTCGAAGCGATGCTCTCAGTTCGCTCCTCATGTTGGTAGGAGGTTCTGTATCAGATGGCAGCGTTGGGGAAAAAGTAACCTTTAAATGTCTGAGTGGTTAATCTTGTTTGGCTGTGTAGAAGAGGAGTATGATGATGACGCTCAGGTAGTAGAAGACGAAGAAGATGAGGAGGAAGAGGAGGAAGGAGAAGAGGAGGACGTAAGCGGAGAAGAGGAGGTAAGGATTTTACGCAGCTAATAATGGGTGTGGAGTGAACACTAACTGGGAACAGTTGGGCAAGGAATGGATCAAAGATTGGAGGGTTTTGGTATACAGGATGCGCGTGCTTGCTTTTTTAACCTAAGCATCACAGGGTGGCTTTGAGGCGCGCCTGTCTATGAGCCAGCTGCCATCTAGTGACCGCTGACATGAAATCATCCTGCTGCCTGGGCTGGCGTCAGCACCGCCAGGAACGTCTGCAGGCCTAGCGTGGGGGCCTCTGCAGGGCTGGATTTACACGCGGAGAGTGATACCTGAATTACTGACCCCGTGCTCCGAGACCGAGGTTCCTCCTGTACCTGTATCTCGTGGTCCTTTGGGATGCTTGAATTCATAGCGGAGTCCAGCTGCTGTGTGTGAGCTGGTGGCATTCTGCTGGGACTTCACCCTTAGCAGAACCACTGGGAACGGGGCTAAAATATCTGTTGAAGGCCAGCTGCTCAGAGCCTGGAGCTGCCTGTTCACCTTGCACCTCTCCTTACCCCCAGAACACGTGCCTGCTCCCACGGAGCAATCACCCGTAGCAATCACCGCGTTTCGCTAAGCTCAGGACGTCACAGCAAAATTTGCAGCTTCGTGGCAGCTGAAGTACGAAGGCATTTGCTTGCTGAGGAGCTGAAGCTAGAAGCGGCTGCTACAGCTTTCTGCAATGAAACATGGGCCAGCGTCCAGTTACGCTGCTGCAAAAAACTCCAGCAACTACACTTATATAAGTGTGTGGGAAGTGTCTGCCTTCTTGTTTGCTTTTTGTTTAAGATGCTTCAAGGACTTTTTCTCTCTGTTGTAAAATGCTGTTGGATATTGCCAAACTGTGAAAGGTTCTGAGCTGAAACCAACTTTTTAAATATCTTTTTTTTTTTTTTCTCTTTTAATCCAGGAGGATGAAGAAGGCTATAACGATGGTGAGGTAGATGATGACGAAGATGAAGAAGAGCCCGGTATGGCAGTAATCCAGTTTGTCCTAGAGATTAAATATATATATGTATACATATATAAAAAGCAGGCTCATGTTTTTATTCCTGCTCCTTTGATAGCAAGCCAGTTGCCAAAGTAGAAGCTTGTTGAACTTGTTCAGCTCCTCAGCAACATGTGGGAGCCCCCGTGTAATTCAAGTTGTGTTTTATTTTTCAGATGAAGAACGGGGACAGAAGAGAAAACGAGAACCTGAAGACGAAGGAGATGAAGATGACTAAACTGAATAACCTATTTTGAAAATTTCCTATTGTGATTTGACTGTTTTTACCCTGTATTTCCCCTCCCCACACCCCCAACCTTTTTTTTTCTTTTTTTTTTTTTTTTCTGATTGTAATGTTGCTGTGGGAACGAGAGGGAGAAGCAGACTGGGTGGGCAAGGGAATAAAATACTATTTTTACTGCCACTCCTCCTCCTATTCATTTTAATTTTTTTTCTTTTTGTCCCTCTCTTAGTCCCTGTAACTGCAATAGTAAGTATAAACCAAGTGGTAATTTGTTTCTTATTATTGGAGTGGATAGTTTGACATCTTTCAAAAAGAAAAAAAAAGTTGAGATCAGTGGATGAGACCCCAAATACACATATTCTGTTCCGAGACAGCCGAATATCTTGGCTGTTGGGATTTTCCACCGCTGCCAGTCACTAAATACGTTGTAAGCGTTTTTGGGGGATGCTTCAAATCCAGGCAAAGCGTCCCTCCACAGCAACAGGTGTGAGAATGGCATATTGATAAAGTGATTTCTTTGTTGCCTGTCCGTGAATGACTGCCATTTTCAGCCAATGCTTTCCCTGCTTTTGTAGGTACCTTTTCTTTTGCTGTTTGTAAATAGTGACCAAATGTTTTTTTTGTTTTGTTTTTTGTTTTTTTGTTTTCTCGTTTTGTTTTGGGGTGTTCCTTTGGATCTGGTTTGTGGGGTGAATTTGCAATCCCCTCCTTCCCCGTGTGTTGTGTTTTTTCCTTTGTTTGTTTTGTTGCCTTTTTTTTTTTTTGGCTAGGGTATAGCCAATACACTGAAAATGGCAGGCATTTAAATATATATATAAATATATATAAAAAGTGTTCCTAATTCCTGAGTTACTAGTGAAATGAATTTGACAATTGTAATAAAAAAATGTTTCAACCCTTTTAAATAAGGTGTGTACTATTTTGGTCTGTAATATATAACACCTAGTCAATTTTAAGTGATGAGAAACTACTTCCACTTGTGCTATATACTTTGAAAATTTTTACAAACCTAAATACAGGAGGCAGTTCAGCATGTAGGGTAGGAGGTTTCTTTTCATACACTCAAGCACGAGATACTAATACAAAATTGTATTTTCTTACCTAGTGGAAGTCAGTAAAATGACTGAAAATACCTAGTGAATGTACAGTTTTACTTTCATATCCCTCTTTAAAATAGCTTTAGAAGTGACTTGTATTTCCTAGTCAATATTTCATCTGTATAAATACATTTGCAACAGTTTTTTTTTTTTTTTTTTTTTTTCCCAGAAGAGCCAAACTTTGAGTTTTATGTCTGTTTGTCATTGATGAATTTCAATAAATCTTTTTATACAATTTTTTCTGTGGCTTATTTGAGTAAAATGGGCCACGGGGAATGAATTGCATAGCTTTTTAAGGAGCCATTCAGTAAGTCATCCTGGTGAATTCCCCGATATTTTTAGTAGCTTGATCATATGTTTTGCTCTGCAAAACTACCCTTAGCCACGGTTGGGTGAAACCAAGGGAGAGGTTACGACTTTAATGTAAATAACAGCGTGCCATTTTTCTTTCAGAATGAGCTTTTTTTTCCTGCGTTACCACCATGAATATTACACTTGGCGTGTTCGTTTCTGCTGCCTGTTTAATCCTGCCCCTGTTTACCCCGGCCCAGAAGAAAAACCTTGATTTTGAGCGAGATCCCACGGTTCCTGCGAGCCCCCGGGGCGGTGTGGCTGCGACCTGGGCTACGTCACCCGCCACCATCCAGGGCAGTTGCTGCCAGGTCTCGGCTAAGTCTGTGCATTTTCCTCTCATCGATGAGCAGTGTGTTAGGGGTGAGGGGTGTAGTGGGCATTAAAGTCCTGCCGACGTGCCGTGCCGGAGAGCGAGACGCTGTGGAAGGTCGCCTGCTGCTCCTCCGTCCTTGCATCGCTTTGCAAAGATTTGTCTTTTTGTAGGTGTGCTGCTGTTTTGTGGGTTGGTTTGATTTTTTAAAAAAATTATCTTTATTAATTTATTTTATTGTTATTTGTTTGAGAACCAGGCAAATGGGGTCTGCTGCTGTGAAACCGAGCCCTGAAACGGGCAGGGCAAGGTCACGAATAGCAGCACAGAGGCAAGCCCAGGAGCAACAGAGCCATGACCCAAAAAGAGCCCCTGGGTCATGCTAAACCAGCATAGACTCAAAGGCTTCAGTTCGGCTTTATTGTGGGAAACTCGACTTCTAAGTGTTTTTCCGAAGATGTACGTTTTCACTCGAGCTGATCAAAGGCTGCAGCAGCTGGCCCTGACCTTTCCTGCAGCACGAGCTGGAGACGTGGAACTGAGCCCCCCCAGGTCCGTGCCCCCCTCCGCATGCTGAAGGTGCAGCTTCACGAGGTGATGCTGAAGGGTCACCTGGTTTAGCCTGTGTCACCCCTGGGCTCCAGCAAACCCCCACTGGCTTACCTTGGAAGCATTCAGAAACCCTTAAGCTCTTCATTTTTGTAAGCAGCCAATGGCCCAGGTGTCATAAGTGACACTTCTTTGCGCTGCTAATTGTCTCGAAGCTTGCCTTGGAATTAATTAGGTTTCAAAGAACACTGCAGCAGTAAGCCCCTGGCTGCCCAGGGGTGGAATTTGATGTGTTCCCACCGCAGCAGGGCCCCGTTCCCTGTTCAGCCCTGCCCAAAGCTGCCCCGATCCTCCGGGGACCTTGGGGGGAGGCCGGGAGCTGGAGGCCAGCAGGGCTCGGTGCCGGGGGGGGGTGGGGGGAGGCAGCTATCAGACTTCATGGAAAACAAAAAGGAGGTTTGCCCAACGTGGATAGCTTCACGTTTTTTTTTTCTTGAAGTACCCAATTGTCACGCTTCAACCCCAGGGCTTGTTTCCCCGAGTGCCGTGTGTGTGTGAATGCCGGATAAAGATATTGACCAACTGGCAGCCTCCTCTTGGAAAGCAAACAAACAAAAACCCACAAACCCCGGTATTTTATAACAGTTCAGCGGGAAGGCCCACGTAGAAATAGTCAGGAATGAATAAGGGGAGCGTTCGGCTCGTTCACGTGCCCGTTTCTGTGTCACGGAGCTCTCCCTGCTGTCAGTTCGCCTGCCAACCACGCTGTCACCGCGGAGCCCTCATCCTGCGGCAGCCTTGGGGGACAAGGACCACGGAGCACCTGGGATTTTCCAGGTGCCCAAAATATTCATTTTTGCAGCCATGCGTACGTGTAATGTGAGTCTTGCTTTACCTGCAGCACGTTAGGGGCTGTGGGAAGCCTTAAGGCAATGTGGAGCCCTCCCCTTGGTTCCTGTTTCAGTCTCAAGAGTTTGCTTCTGGGGTGTTTTACTTTGCCTCGCTGTCCTGAACCTGCTCTAAAGCTCAGACTGCCTAAAACCTGCTGCTGGGGCTGCGGAAATGACCCTTCTTTTCAGATTTACCTTTCCTAAGCAACGCGTTTTGGATTCGTGGAGGAAGTTGCTGCTCACCCAGCCAGCCATCAGCGGACCAGAGGCTCTGCCTCTGCTCTCCCAGCCACGGCTTGATGCTCCGCTCGGTACGAGGCGTTTCTGCCCCGCTCCCCGGGGCTGTGCAGTGCCTGCGAGGACGCACGCCAGGCAGGGAGGGGATGCTCAGGGAGATGATGCTCTTGCTCACGCTTGTTATGCGCCCAGCTGACCGGAGGGGACTGCGATCCCTGTGCTGCCTTAATAACGCAAGGGCCTGGTGGTTTGCGTTTCTGGTCGAGGACAGCTTCTCCTTGCTTGATTTGATAATGATTCTTGTACCTGAGCTATTTGCAGAGTTTAAGGCAAGAGCACAGGCCTGCGGTGAAGGTCGGGAAGGAGTCCCAAGGCCACAGAGCCTCCAGCATTACCCAGCTGGGTGGGAGGAATGGCTGCAGGTGCTGGACTCTGCTGCAGCCCCCACCCCCAGGAGTTTAAATATTTTTTCCTTCATCCTTAGGACCTTGTGGCAGCGAGGGAAGGGTTCATCCCGTTGCCCACGGTAGGGCTGCTTGTCCACATTTAGCATTCCAGATCGCTTTGGATGGGTATTTGGATGCACACAGAGGCAAACCCCCAGTTTTGTAGCCAGATGTGACACGACAATCCCTGCCGAAAGTGGATTCCTAAAGCAGTGAGTCCATGGTCCTACCCTGCGCTGTGATGTAGGGTAGGAGGCATTAAATCCCCCCCCCCCCGGCTCTCTGCAGGGCAGCGCCTGCTCTGACCAAGCGCCTCTTAGGGTTGCCTTTAAAGATGTCTTACGTCTCAGAATGAATCATCCCGTGCTGAAATTTAGAAGTCTCACGACTGCAGGCTTCACGGTGGGAAGAAATTCAGCCCTGGGAAGGAGGCGCTGAGGGTTTCCAGTCCACAGCACGAAGGGAAGAAATGTCCTGCAGATAACTTAAAGTCTGAGACTTCGGCCGAGCACCTCAGCCCGAACATCCTCCCTTGTGAGAAAACCACCGGCCTTTTCTTCAAACGCCTTCCTAGGGCACCTTTGCTAGAATTGCTGATTCACTGATATTTTCCAGCTGTTCAGAAGCTCGATGCTGCAGGGCAATAGCGCAGGGGGTGGATGGGGTGTTGCCATGCTGAGCCCTGGGGGAGTTTGAAAGCCTCCTTCCAGGAAAGGATGAGAAATTTGCATTCTGGAGATCTCCCTTTGGGACAAAATTTTAAAAACACAATATTTTTACTGTGAGAAAGACGAGGACCCAAGGGAGGCCCCCAAGGACACAGCGGAGCTGCTGAACCCAGCGGGGCCAGGCTCTGCCAGCACGGAGCATCCTCAGCAAGGTGATGGGAAACTCCGTTTAATTAAAAAAAAAAAAAAAAGCAACAACATCAATCAAACAAACAAACACAGTGGCTTCTTCTCTAAATTTGCTTCATTTTTAGCTTTCAAAAGGCAGATTTCATGTTGTTGTCAATAAATTAACAGGGAGTTTAATCACCAGAGATCCCTTCTGGTAGGCGCTCAGAAGATGCTGGGAACCAGTGGTGCTGAGGACGGGCAGCACCAGGAGGCCAAGCTCAAAGTGTTCACCTCGAACAGAGCCAAACCTCCGGGAAGCAGAAAGTAGGTCAGGGCGATAAGGCTGAGCACGGAGGGATGGTGTTAACGGGGAGGGGGAAAGCAGAGCAGGAGGGAACCCGTCCCACGGCTGAATGGGTAAGGGGCTTTGTCTTAGAGGGATGGAAAAGAAAAGCCGGGAGGGAACAGACCCGTGGGTCTAATCAAAACCCTGGCAAAATGCTGCAAATGACCCAAAAGCATCGGAGCCCCCGCAGCAGCACAGGCTCACCCCGAGCAGTGGCCGGGACTCGGGGCAGCGCTGGAGCCGGTCCCGTGGTCCCCAGCACACCCCGAGTGGCCCCGAATCGCCCCAACGGGGTGAATTGTCGGGTCTTTACGGCGAGCCACGAGGTTGCGGCGGCGCAGGGAATTCAGCGCTAAAATTGGCTGCATCGAGTGCCCCAAAACGGGCCTGCCGGCTTTAAATAGCGCCCAGATGGCGCGAGGGGAAGCGGCAGGAAAAAATCCCGAGCTGTTCTCCAGAGAGCTGGGGAGAAAAGCTGCAAGAGCAGCCATACCCGGCCGGGTTTCACCCTAAAACCCCCAGCACAGTGGCTTCTGTTGGAGGATTTGGCAAAGCCCGAGCACAGCGGGGACGTTTCGGGAGCCCCTTCTGCAAATGTCCCTACTGCAGGCACCCAGGGGTGCGCAGACACCGGGGCTGCTGGCAGGGCTTTGGTGGAGCCGAGAGGACGAGCTGGGGATCAGGGGATGGGGACGGGCACCAGCATCCCCCTCACCTGCAGCACAAGCCCACGGCTCCCCGATTTGTGCTGATGCTCGCAGGTATGCTAATGGCCTCATTAATCATCACCGCCCGCAGCTGTAATTGGGCTCACTTCGTGTGGATTCCGGGAGCTTCGCTCTTCCCTTATGAAGGATAATTTAGTGAAATCAGTCCCAGCACACCGCCTCTGAATAAGGCCACAGCCATAAATAACCCCAAGCAGGACCAGGACATCGCTGCTCTGGACGTGTGGCTGAGCTCCGGGAGCAGGCGGGGCTTTTGGAGGTAACGAAGCAGCCGAGACTTTAATGATCCTCAGGTAGAGTTAATTCCTTAGGGACGCGCCTCCTTCTAAATATGAGGAGTGATAAAAGCGGGAAGCTGCATTCCCATCACCAAATTATAACACGTTTCTCAACCCCAGGAAAAAATAAATAAATTAAAATAAAATAGAATAAAATAAAATAAAATAACTTAAAACTCTCTTTCCAACCAAGCATTTTTACCACTGAGACTGCCGGGGTTGGTACAAGGCCAGGGGAAGGGGTACACGGGGAAACACGGCCCCGGTGGTGCAGCGTCCCCGCGCTGCCCTCTTGCTCGCACGTGCCGGCTGCACGCCTTGCACCATGGAGCCCAGGGAAGATCCAGGGCCACTGTCCCGAGCATTTGGCCTTCAAATCTGGGGCTGGTCCTGGCATCCTGGGCTGCTTCCCCATCCAGCAAAGTGCCCCCATCACACCACATCGAGCCGTGCCACCAGACACATCACCCAACCCCGCAAGTGCTGCCCCAGCCGGGGAAGAGCTGCGGTGCCAGCAGAGAACAGCCCCGGGCACACCCCAAAATGCCCTTTGGGACCCTCCAGGGTGCCCAAGGCTTTTGCTTGTTTTTATTTCGGAGAAAGAAAGGACAAGCAAGGGTTTGGTATCTTGAAAACCTTTTATTTTGTCACTATTCCGTAGTAGCATAAATAACAGGCAACGACAGCACATGGAACGTGGACAGGGAAGCGTCGGGTACGGGGCACAAGGAAGTGAACGGGGAGGAGAAACCGGCGCGCTGGCAGTGCTGGGCAGCTCAGCAACTGGACACAGTGAAAAGAGAGAGAGAGAAAAACGAGCAGTATTTGGTTCTTTCCCTGTCCAGGAGGCCTAGCTCACAACCACTGTGACCGCACACATGTGCTGCACCCGTCGAGCCCCTCCCCGGGGCGCTTGGCACGCGTCCCGGGGGAAAGGAGGCGGTTAAGTCCCGCTTTGCTGAGGGCTGAGGAGCAAAAAATCCCTCTCTGTCTAGGAAACCCAGCCTCTTTTTCTTTTCTTTTCTTCTCATTTTTTTTTTTTCCTTTTTAAATTTTTATTGGTTTCAGAGGCGAGGTCTGCGTGCAGCCGGGCGGGTGCCCTGCCCGCCCCGCGCCAGCCCCGCGGACCCGATCCCAGCCCCGCCGCGATGGGCATCGCTGTCACACCTTGCATAGGAGAAAATCAATAGCGAGGCACCCCGGGGTGCTTTCCTGGGGACCCTCACGCTCGGCCCGGCCCCGACGGAGAAGACGCTGCTCGCCTACCGACTCCGAGAAGCGAGGGGGTGCAAGCACTGCCCGGCTCCCCTTCATGCAGTGGCTGTCGCTTAGGGCGCGGAGGCTGTTTTTAGTGCTAGACGAGGCTACAAGGACGTTTTTTCCAGTTAGCATCTGGGCTCTTGGCAGGTCGCTCGGCTTCTGGCTCATATGCTGTGTAAGTGGATACAATAAAATTAAAGAGCGAGTATAAACAAAGAAAGTTTATTTATAAAACGTCCCTGGAAGTTAATTATTCTTCGGGCTGTTGCGTAAGTTTTTCAGCTCCAGCTGTAGCTGTCGGATCCGTATGTCTTTCTGCGAGAGCTCGTCCTTCAGCCGCCGGATCTCGTCCTGCTGCCGGAAGAACATCCGAAGGAGCTGGAAGGAGAAAGGGGGGCAAGGAGCTGGAGGGACGGATCCGGCTCTGTGCCCCCGCGGCTTTTCCAAGGCGCCGCAGCGCTGCAGAGGAATTTTCCCCTCCCAGCTCGGCGACAGCCGGCGCACGAGGTTTGCAGGCGGGAGAAGAGCAGAGCCCTCTGGGGATGCGCCCAGCCACGCTCCCCCAGCTCCTCCCTGTGTTTTTCCAAGGGAGGATTTCAGGCAAAGCTTTCAGGAGCGTTAACGCCGCTCCGCCGGGGCGCTCTGCAGGTAAAGTGGGCTGCCCCGAGCTGCAGGCACCGTGCTGCAATGGGGGTAAAATGCTGCAAATGGGGGTAAATCGGGGGAAACCTCGTTCCCCAAACCCAACCGTCCCTGCGGTTGTGCTAACGGCAATGGGGCTGCTCCTGGGGCGCAGCGCCGGGGCTGGATGCGGCCGCGCAGCGCTGCCCTACCTCGTTCTCCGTGCGGGGCGGCACGTTCTCCAGCAGGTCGATGCCGTTCACCACGACGCCCTTCTTCTCTCTCGCCGGCGCCTTAAAGACGATTTTGGACGTCTTCTTGTAGCCCTCCTTCAGCGACATCAGGATGGGATCTGGGGGGCAGAGCGGGGGTGAGCGGGGGCCGCTTTTGGGGCTTTTCCCCAAACCAGGATGATCGCCCACGACCCCAGTGCATCCCCACGCAGCCAGACCCACGGACACCCCCAGCACCATCATGGCTTTACCTCTGTTCACCCCGCTCAGCCACTCGTCCGGCGTCAGGGCCGGCTCCGTGCCCGGGGTCATGGGGTAGATGTCCTCTTGGTACGTCTCCGACTACAGACACGGGGAAATAAAAGCAGCGGCCTCCATAAACCTGCTCCCAAACCCATCCAAAGCACTTTGAGCAGCGCCCCCCCCCCCTCGGCACGCAGGCTGGTTACAAATAACGAGCTGGCGTTTACCCCATTAAGTCAAATCAGAAATAAAGCATCCGAGTGATGCCCATTGAGCTCATGCTCTGCAAAAAAAAAATAATGATAGGAGGGCTGCACGGGGCTATACGGGACCTTCAAGGCCTTTGTCCCTGCCAAGCACTGCACCGTGGCGTTCACGGGGCGCGTTTGGTCTACAGGCAGAAACATCAGGGGTTGCCCATCTGGCTGGGAACTGAAGCTGCAAGGCAGGGAGAGGCAGCAGGGGGTCTCCAGCAGGCAGCCATGGGGTGAAGCTGGGCCAGTTTTGGGCGCCCAGGGGTGCTGCTCGGCCCCAGCCGTGTCCTCCCCCCCCGCCTGCACGCTCCCCGGGGACTCACCCTTCTTGGCACGATCATGGAGATGGGCTCGATGAGCCCCTTGAGGGTGACGAGCTTGTAGAAGCGGAAGACCTCGCAGGCCGACACGTCCAGCCCGTGCTTTGGCATCACCCCTGCGGACGAGGCGTGGAAAATGACCCCCCCCCGGGCAATAACCCCCCAAGTGCTGCAAACGCTGGGACCCAGCCAGCTCCACGGCGTGCGGGACCCCAAAAGCCACGGTTCTTCATCACAAGACCCAAACCCTCACCGAAGGCATCCTGGGGTGCAGGCAGGGCCACACCGGGGGCATTTGCAGGGGCAGAGGGAAAGGGACGAGCAGCTTTTAGAGAGGAAAAACCCCAGGAATCGGCGGCCGAGGTCCCTCGCTGCAGCCGTGTGACAGCACGCAGGGGGAGTCACCGGGCACGCTGCTGGCAGGGACCACGGCTCGGCGTGTCTCGGGAAGGCCAGCACAGAAACGTGACATTTCTGCAGCCCTGCGGCAGCCACAGCACCGGCTGATGGCAGAACACGTTTACCTGCACCGTTTAATTAGGCACTTTCTGCCATTCACCTTTTGCACGTCAAGGTTCAGCAGCGCAGGGCGAGCGGCGCGGCAATCCTTACCCAGTCCTTTTTGCGGGGCCGGGGAGCGAAACTCCATGAGATAGCTCAGGTAGGGCTTCTCCGAGCCGATCTCGTAGTACCGAATGTTGCCGTCACCCTGGAGCGAGCGCGGGAGGAGGGCAGGGTTAGGGCTTGGTTAGGTACGGGGCTGGACAAAGACCCCCGATAACAGCCCCCGGCCTCGCCGAGCGCACCTTGCCAGCCAGGTACAGCATGTGGGTGTCCGCGTCGTAGAAAGGGAAGAGCAGCCCCGAGAGCCCGTCGATCTCCTCCTCGATGAGGGGCATGGACAGATCCTCCTGAGCAAGGGGAAAATCGCAATTAATAGCCTGGCAATGAAGGTGCCCGGGGACAAACCCACCGCCTTGCCCCGCGGCACCATGGCAGGAGATGTCCCGGTCCCCAGCCTGGGGGTCCCCAGTGAGGTTTTGTCATGGATGGGGCCCTCCCGGCCCCCCAGTATGGGATTTTTGGGGTCGGGGCTCCCCATTGCGGGCTGAAGGCAGCTCAAAGGGCTGGAGGATGCGGGGCTGGGATGGGGCCTGGCCCTTACCTGGTCCCACAGGGCGATCTGCCGCGTGTTCCAGCGCGAGACCCCCGTGGTGAGCAGCCGCTTCGTGCTGCCCAGGAAGACCACGCGGTTGACGCGGTGGTTCTTGCAGCTGGCTTCCTGCAGGACAGCACAGCACAGGTGTCGGACATCCCCGAGAAACCACCGCCTCCCCCGAAACAACCCATTTTCTCCCCCCCCCGATTTCCATTGCATCCCACCACGTCGCGCTGTGAGTACCAGCGGCGTCCCCGCGGACGTCGCTACGTGTCTCGGTGGGATTCCTCCCCGTGCCCCCGTCCCCGAACCCTCCCCGGGGACCCCGCACCTGCAGCACCCTGCCGGAGCGCGGCTCCACCACCCGCAGCTTCTTGTCCTTGCAGGTGGTGGCCAGCAAGCTGCCGTCCGTGTTGAAGGACATGCAGAGGATGACGTCCGTGTGGCAGTCGATCATCTTGACGGGCTCCCCGATGTCCAGGTTCCAGATGAGGACCTGCATTTCGGCCATCCCAAGGTCTATTTCGGAGCTGAAACCCCTCGCTCAGCCCCTCCAGAGCTCCTCGCCCACCCTTCTGGGGCTGCTGCTTGTGCCAAACTCACCCCCCCCTCTCCAGCGGGTGCCAGGCACCGCGCAACCGGGCCCTGGGCGTCCCCGGGGGGGGGGGGGGGGATTTCGGACACCGGGGTCCTGCCCTGGTGCATGCAGGTGCTCCCCACTGGTGCCACGGTGCACGGCTGGGGCTCACCTTATAGTCGTAGCCCGCGCTGAAGAGGATGTTGTTGGTGGTGGGGTGCCACTCGACCAGGCCGACGCGCCGGCTGTGCCCGTACAGCTCCAGGACGGCCTCCGTCATGTTCCTCTTCAGGCCGCCCTCGGGGATCTCCCATATCCGCACCTGCGGGACGGGGTGCGTGCCAGGGGGGCTTTGGAGACATCCCCCAGGACCCTGGCCCCCACCCGGAGGGGCTCTGGGCTGCTCCTGATGGGCAGCTGGTGCCACGGGGTTAAAACTAACCCCAAACGCCTCAGCGCAGAAAGCTTTTGCTGCACAACAGGAGGCAAGGTGCTGGGGCAAAATAAGGCTTTTTTAGCATCGCCTTGATTAAACAGCTCCAGATAATTTCAGCAGCACGGCAGCACTGCGGAGGGAACCAGGGGCTGGAGGCTCTGCTGTGCTAATTGTCCCCTGATAATTAATTAACAGGCCTTGTCCCCATGGGGGAGCAGTTACCGAGCAGGGACCTCCAGGTATTTGTGGACGGGGGTTTGACAGCGTCCCCATCACAGCACCCCAGGCGTGGGGTGGCATCGGGAGCAGCGAGCCCATGGGGACCGTCCCCTCCAGCACATCCCCGTCAGGGGAACACCCCGCCACGGGACAGCTCCAGGGACAATTAATTGGATTTCCCAGGTTTAACGACGCAGCGGCGATGGCTCAGGAAGCCTTCCCCAGCACCATCCCTCCCGGCACCTCCTCTTCCCCCGCAGCCGTGTGTAGAAGTGTAATCTAAGGTGGGAGACAGCTCTCCGTGATTCACGGCCACGCTCTGAATCTTTTTCCCCCACTCAAAATCTTCCTTGACAGGCTTTGGGCTAACAAAAAACCGCCGATACGCCGAGCTGAAGGGGAGGATGAGGCACGAGGAGGTCTCGCGCGCTGCAGCGCTCGGAGCAGATTTGTGAGCTGTCGGAACTGGGTCACCCCGAGCTGTGCACAACAGGCTTGGGGCTGTGCCCCTTGCACGAGGCTTTTCCGTCCCTTTCCATCCATCGGCGGGACGATGCGTGGAGCCAGCCCCAGATGTCCCCGCTCACCGAGGTGTCCTCGGAGCACGACGCGATGATGTTCTCGATGAAGGGGTTCCACTTGATGTCCAGCACATTGCCCTGGTGACCGCACACTTTGGGGTAGTTTGGCTCGATCCGGCCTGTCTGTAAGTAAAACCAAAATATATGGAATTTAGCGATAAAGGTGATCTTTTTAAGGCTGGAGCCGTTAGGAAAGCAGGCTCCGTAGTTCACCCCGGTTTTTCCCCAGTGTGGCTCAGCTGAACCCCGCAGGAGAAGAGGTTTTTGCAAGGAGGGCTGCTCCACCTGAGCCCCCACGTGTCTGCAGGGGGAGACACCACTGAAAGGGTATTTTAGTAAGAAATCTCTGTATGAGCACCCAAAAACACAGGAAAAAAAGGGCTGGAAGAGACTGGAGAGGCACCGAACCCATCCCTGGGAGGATCAGCCACTAGGTGAGTTAGGAGTCAGTGGGCACTTTCCTCCTGAACTCCGCAAGCGATGTTGAACAAGGCCAAAGGTACTCCACTAACAAATCCCCCGTGACTTTGGGACCATGAAAATTCTTGCTCGATGATGCTAACGACGCACCAGCTACACCAGGTCATTTGAGGCGACCCTTTCACCCTGGCAAGACCTTTAGGATAGTCCAGCCTCGCCGGCTGGGCGAGGGCAGCAGCAGCAGACGAGGGCACACGGCGCAGCCCGATGCTCAGCACCCTGCTGTACCAGCACAAAAGCTCCTCGTGCCGCAGCCGGGACCCCACAGCCCTCCCCCAAGTTTCCTTTCCCTGGTCCTTTCTGCATCCCTTGGTACCCACCAGGAGGGGGTGGCAAGCTTCGGAGCACGCAAAGTAGGTCAGCGTGACGCTGAATATTTCATAGCCCTTCCAGCTCTGACCTTTCGGAGTATCGAGCTCCTGGCTTCATTTCACACAAGCGAAGCAACGCGGGGAGGACACTGAGCTGCATTTTACGCATCCGCAGCCAAGGGCAATGGCCAGGAGCGCTCTGCGCAGCCAGATTGGGCCCAGCAGCTCGCCCTTGCACCTTGCTTTTTGGTGCTGGGAGGATTTATCGGAATTAATTTGCTCCCAGGGAGACGCAGCTTGCTAATTGCACGGTGAAGTGGGGCCGGTCGCAGATCCCGGAGCCTGCTTTCCATCAAGCGGTGGTGCCGCTTTTGGACGGCTCACTTGTAGCATGACAGGGCAGAAAAGCACCACGCGGGGCACTGGGAAACACAAGGAAAAATGGCCCGCGTCCAGCAGGCGCTTCCCCAAATGCCCCCAGAGCAAAACCCAGCCCCGCAGCTTCCCTTGGCACACACAGAAATGAGCGTTTCAACTGGAAGTGCAAAGCTAACCAGAGAAGAAAAGCAGCGGGCTTTGCACACAGAAATCCCTGCGGTCTGCAGTTTTTGTGTAGGAGCCATCCTGCGAAACGCCGGCGGCCGCACGCTCAGGGGTGCGCACCAGGCTGCTGCTGCTGCCGTGCCCGGGGAAATCTCACCCCCTGGGGGCCGCTTGCCTCGTAAATTGGGGTTATTTGTACCGCAAGGAGCCAGTTCTTGCTCAGATTGATGGAGCGGCTGTAAGTCATCCCTCGGACACGGCCAGGGTGTGAGAGGAGACCCAGCCTGGCCTTACGGCGGTTGTGTGGGCAGCTCAGTTATTGGGGAAAAGGGAAAAATCAGGCGCCTGCTGCTGTTCCCTTCGGCGTGAACACGGCGACACCTTCTCCGTGCCCATGGCAGGGCCACCACACCGCTGCCCCGGTCCCTTCCCGACAGCCACCGATGCCAGGCTGCGTTAGGGTGGCCCCGTGACGAGCACCTAAGGACGCGCCGCATCCTCCTCCAGGTGCTGAAAGCATCACTTGGGCGTGCTCTGAGCACCTAAATGTTTCTAATTCTGCC
>CM021706.1:20015719-20027004 GCA_011074415.1 Stictonetta naevosa | reverse complement strand
GGGGATGGGGATGGGATGGGGATGGGATGGGGATGGGGATGGGGATGGGGATGGGATGGGGATGGGATGGGGATGGGGATGGGATGGGATGGGATGGGATGGAACGGAATAGAACAGAACAGAATATTTCCATTTGCAAAATTTGTTGCCCTACAAAGATCGTGGAGTCCAAACCTTGCATTTTCTTCCTAAAGAATAAACCCAACTCCCCCAGTCATCTTCCCAGCACAAGAACACCCTACAAAGGGAGAGCAGAGGGGGCCACGCCGCCCTGCAGTTGGGTACTTGGGGCGCTCCGAGCGGGGACCAAGCCACTCACCTGCTCGAGAGGGATGACGAGGAAGGAGCCGCCGCCGGCGCTCTCGGTGACGATGGCGAGGAAGCGGGCGTTGACGGCGCAGAAGTGGTTGTCGTGGACGTTCTTGGTGATGGGGATGCCGTCAAAGCAGTGCTCCCGGCTCGCCACCTTCCCGTAGACGTTGCGGAACTTGGAGCTGCGGTACTGCGGGCGCCATGACATCTGCGGGGCAAACAGCGCGCTCAGCATCCTGCTCGCCCACCGCCAGCACGTCCCCCCCAGGGATTTTCCACCCCCAGCATGTTCAGGACGGCCCCGGCCGCAGGACGGCTCCTGCCTGAGGAAGCGTGGCAGGGCAGATCTGCAAGCACACCACCCCCAAAAATGTACCGGAGGCGTCCCCGGTGCGAGACACAACCCACAGGAGGCATTAAAAGCCTCGGCGCTGTTGCAAAATTTAAGCTGATGGCCCTTTCCGCATGCACTGCTTATCTAGAACACCCAGCACCACTACTTCATGCGCATATGACAAAGGAATTAAGGCTCTTAATGCGATGACTTGGAAATGGATTAGTCTGAGCCCCATGAAAGCATGCACCGGTGCAGAATAAGAGCACTCAGACAGGGAGCGGGCATCAGACCGCGGCAGCACTGCGTCCAGCTGGCCCGGCTCTCTTTGCACAGGTCTCCCCTTGCAGCAGGGCACTGCTCGCGGGGGCTGCGCCGCCCCCTCCTGCTTCCCCACAGCAAGCCGAGCCCTCCGTGCATGCACAGAAACGAGGGCACTATTGCTTGTACTGACTACTTTGCTTTTTCTAAGTAAAAGGAAGGCTGTTTTCATCATTTTGGTCTTTTTTTTTTTTTTTAGAGCAGTCCTCATGGTAGCTTTCGTGTTCCAGATAAACCTATCAAGATTTAATGCACGCTGAGCGTGCAGAAGAGCATAAGCGTCCAGGCCACCTCAGAGCAACACAAGTACTTGGCTCTGTCCAAACCCTGCTAATTGCCTGCTGGAGGACTCTGCACAGCTCCTGTCCTCACAGCCATCGACAAAAGCATCCAAGTGCACACTTGAGCGCTGGGCCAGCTGCTGAGAGCAGCTCTCAGCAAGGGGCACCACCAGGGAAGCATCCCCGCGGGCTGCTCTGGTGCCCAGGAACCCAGGGACTCCTCCAAACCCAAGGCCACAGGCATATGGTCTGGAGCATCTCCGCAGGAGGAAAGAGTTTGTGTTCTTTGTACTGCGCCGTTTCCAGCCCTGACTCCTACGAGCAGCTCATCAGCAGGCTCAGCTCCGTGTTCAGGGCACCGGCCAGAACCCCAAGCAGCAAATCTCTGCCTGCCCATCCCGTGCATCGCAGGGCCAGCCCCACGAGGGATTCAGCACCGACCTCAGCAGCAGAGCCCCGCTGTGCCGACGTCCCTCTCTGCATCCTGCTGCTGCAAGCCGCCCGCCGGCAGGGCCGCATCCTGCTGTGCGGACCCCAGCCCTGGTGCCTTGCCCTGGTCCCACACCCAGGCATCACCCCGGGAACAAAGAAGCATTTTGAGGTGGGTGCACGGACCCGGCTTTGCTGGGGGTGCTGGGTTTGCACCCCCTGTATCGGAGGCTGTCCTTGGGCCACGAGAAAAGAGGACGCAGATCCTTGAGGATTTAACCCAAAAGAAGAGCAGGCAGACTTTTTTTGGTTTTGGATGGAAACAATTCTGCTCTGAAAAATGCAGACTCACGTCCAACAAAGCGCTGCAAACCTTTGCCAAACCTACCCGAGCGGTCACAGCGAGGCAGGGCAAGAAAAAGCCCCAACCGCAACCCAGGCTGCTTCTTTCAAGAGTTTCACTGCTTTCTGCATTTTCTTTTTGCTGAACAGATCGGTTTTCATTACGAAATTAACTTATTTATGAACTTAAAAAAGCACGAAAATATCTTTTAATATTTTTTTTAAGCTCTCCATTTGCTCCCCTGTCGCTGGGTGAAGCCTTGCTCCCATTCCTGCTGCCCACGCCACTCTGCTCCAGACCTATTAAAAAAAAAAGCCCCACATGTAGCAGAAGGGCCGTTCTCCCCATATTTCCACACTAAATTCCTCAGGCGACTTGCAGTGTATCCCCACGCAGGAGGATGCCCCATGTGGAAAAAGGGGCTCCCGATATTTTGTGCCTTCAGAAACTCAGCCTAATGAGTCGCTGCCAAACGAAGCATCACGGCAAAACGAGCTCCAAGGAGGAGCCTGGAGAAATCCCTCACCCCTAACGCGGGGCCCTGCAGGCGAGCTGCGGCTGTGCCCTCCACGCCGCCCGCCCTGGCAGCGCTGCTGCTTTGGGGATTTCAGCAGTTCTCCGTTTCTCTCCTCCCTTTGTTCTTTCACCAAAAGCTGGGCAAGCCTCCATCCCACCCCCGCCGCAGCGGAAGGAAGCAATAGGCTCGAGCGCGGGTTTGGCTGGAGAGATTCCCCAGGTTCTTTCCTTTGCCCTCCGTGAGCATTTCCTGCAAGCAGCGGCCAGCAGCCCCGGGGGCCGCAGGCAGCCCGGAAACGCCAGCAGAATCTCGGGAAACGTCTGGGGGCTGCCCAGAGCCCCCATTTCCTGCAGATTTATTGTTCTGGCGGCCGGCAAGGCTTTCCCGGGGCAGGAATAGCTCGTGGTGCCACGGGGGAGATCCCGCGGTCCCCCCGCTGCTGATGGGGGGACGTGGATGGATGGGAGAGAGCGTCCAGGGCAAGCTGCCTCTGGCCTTGGTCCGTGGAGGTGCTCCTGGCACAGGTGGGATCTGACCTTTGGGGGTCCCTGAACCCCTTCCGCAGGGAGCACACAGCCATGCAAGAGGATTTCCCTGCAGAAAAAAATGGGCAAGACCTTCTGGCTGAGCAAAAAGAGCTGGTTTCCCATCGCGCCGTCCCATTCGGGTGGTTTTGTGAGCCATGAGTCAGTTCTGGACGGATGAAAACGCCGAGTCTTCACGCAGCCACCTGCTTTATTCTCCCATTTCATTCCAATGTTTATTCCTCCGTTTGTTTTTCCCCCGGACACCCATTCAGCCCTTCTCTGTGAGGCCCCTGCCTGCAGGTCTGTGCATTTCGTGGATGCCGCAGGGCAGAGGCAAAGCCCACCAAGGGCTTTTGGTCGCACGCCTCGTGCTGCAAGCGTGGATGCTGAGTGTTTGCAAGTGGGGAAGTCAAAATTAGTGATTTCACCAGAAACAGCGTTTTACTACGGAAAACGGCTGCAAACAGGCGCAGGTTTCTAGCCGGCAGGAGGACAATCTCCTGCCCCATGGGCTGTGCAATCCAGCCGGGGAGGAAAGCGGCCCCTGCCCCGAAGGAATTCAGCTCGGTGGAGACAAAGGGGAGGGGAAATGCTGGAAAAGCCTCGCAGGCACGCTGCTGTCCCACGCTGCAGCCCCCGGCCCCTCTGCCCTCTGCTTCCTCCCGGGTCTTCGCTCAGGATCGTGCCTGCGGGGAGCGAAGCACCTCGTGTCCCCTGGGGCGTGCGGAGGGGTGGCCGCAGCATGGACACACTGGCATCAGTGCGGTGAGCCCTCCTCGTGCCAGGGGATGGGGAAAATCCCCCAAAACTTAGATTGAGACACGGCACTTGCTTCCTTCGCCCTGAATTTAAGCCCTTGCTTGATCTCATTTCAGGCAGCCGACGGGAGCGCTGCTGCCGGCTGCTCTCCAGGCGACCGAGGATGCTGGGAACCAGAAAAGCCCTGCTAAATTTAGCTCCCACGTGCAGCAAGCCCCGGCCATCCACCTGCGTGCTCACAGCAAGCCGCGGGCAGCCCCAGAGCCCCCGGTCGGCTCCTGCTCAGCCCTGGCCACAAGCAAGCAGCTCCCATCACCGTGCCGCCCAGAGCGAGGGGCAACATCAAGCGCCCTACAATGCTTAATTTTTATGAAACTTGCTCTCTGAGTACTTCTCTACGTCCTGCTGATGCTAGTGGGCATTTTAGTTTTCCATCACCTCACTCCCAATGGCTCGGAGACATTTACAAAAACAAAACTATCGATTTATCGGAGCCGTTTCCATCCATCCCCCGGAACCGGGCTGATGCGCCGCCACTTCCAGTGCTCACTGCAGCCCCGCGTTGTTCTTGGACTCGGATTCTTCCCTGTAATTGCAAAACTCCTCCCTTGTTTTAGGTTGAGCAGAGCTTACAAGAGAAATGAGAATGCTATGAAGCGCTTTGAAGCACGGCAATAAAATACATCACGTCCCCAACCACAACGCTCAGCATCAACACTGAACCTCACGGAGTGTGCAGCAGCAGAGAAATTCTCCTCTCTGCCCCAGCCTTTTTGGGATGGTTGCAACGTTTTACTTGTTTAAGTGCTTGAGGGGAAGAGCGTGTCCCCAGATCCCTCACTGGAAGGGGGAAATCTCTTTCACAGCAGGAGCTAGAGCAGAAAATAAACGTGCTGGGGAGCTCCGAGCAGCGACACGGAGCTGTTTCGGACTCACGGCAGCGTTTGCGCCAGCCGAGCTCATTTTTTTCCCTGCAGCCACGGAGCTGCAATGAGGACAGCCTCCATCCCAGCTCTGCCTCCCAGGGGAGGCTGCCCAGGCCATGCTGGAGCAGATTTTCGGAGGTTTTAGCTCACGGTGCCCCCAGCAAAGAGGCGGCTCCTTGCTGCGCCAAGGGAAACTGTTCCGCACATCCTTCCTCTAGCAAAAAGGATGTCATTGAAGATGCCTTTAGAAGAAAACCAGAGGAGAGCTGGCTCTTCTCAGGGCGTGTGTCAGCGCATCGTTTTTGTGCTGTTCTTCAAAAGCAGAGGAAAAGCAGAGGGTCAGGAAAGACACCCAGGGCAATATTGCGGGCAGGGAGCCCCACGTTCGCGGCTTGGGGGGAAGCCTACAACATCCCCTGGCACCTCTGCAGGCTCCCATGAATTCCTCACCCTGACACTGACCCACAGCAACAGCAGATGCGTGCAGCAGATGAATGGGAGCATGAAATGTAGGTCGGTTAGCGAGAGATTTTCCCTACAGGGCGGCGCTGGATGAGGGCACGGACACCGGGGAGCTGTCGGTGGCTGCAGCCCCTGCCAGCGCGCGGCCCTGGAGAAGGACAGGCAGGTTTTCCTCTCGGACAGCATCAGCTGGTCCTCGCATTGAGGATTTAAGGAGCTTCCCTGCCTCTCCCCCATGTATTCCCGGAGTGGTATCACGTACGGCAGGGCTGGCAGGGGAGCAAGGGATGGCTGCAGCTGCCTGGGGGGCGAGGGGTGCAGGGGGCTCCCCAGGGTGCAAAGCCCAAAGAAATCCTATGGCTGCAGGGGAGAGAATGCCAGGGTGGGAAACGAGCATTTATTCGGGTGCTGGTCCCAGGCCCCCCTCCAGTTTGATGGAAGAGAGCGGCTTCAGAAGCAGTTGCATTGAAAAGAAAAAAGAAAAAAAAAAAAGAAGAAGAAAAAAAAAAAAGACACAAAGAACTATTTTTCCCCCCTATTTTCCAGGCTTTTCTCTAGGATGAAAAGCCATTCTGGAGGTGACGTGCCAGGGGTGCCCCCTCCAGCCCCACGTCAGCTGGCAGAGCGGATCCAAGCCGTGGGCCAGTGGCGCACAAATCCCCTCGGTCACCCTGGGAACGGCAACTGCGGCTCGCCTGGGGCAAGGAAACAAGCAGCAAAGCCCAGCCCCTGCTTGGCCGCCTTTCTGATCTCCTGGCAGCTCCAGCCTTTGCCTACCAGCAGCAGCAGGACACAGCTCTTGTCTCAATGTGTTTATTTTTAAATGCATCTTTTCAAGCATCGGGAGTCTTGGCAACAGCAGCCGGGGAGGAGAGCTTGCGCAAAAGAGCCCCTGACGCTGCAATAGGCAGCCACCCAGCAAAGGGTGCTGTAAGCCCTTAAAAATCTCCGCGTCCTTTATATAGTACTGCTTAATCGGCCTCCGTGGTGGGAGCTTTCAGGGAAACGAAGTTCTGCTTTCACCTGCAAGGAGTGGGGGCTGCGGTGATGCCCCCCCGAGCCCCTTCCCTCTGGCTGCTGTGGGTGGGAAGGGGCCAGGGGGCTCGGAGCAGCCACGAGGGTTGGTGCAACGGCACGTAGCGTGTCCGTGCGCTCAGAGAGGTTTTTGAAGGGGGAGCGCTGCTTTCAGCTCCCGAGAAAAACCTTTTTCAGTCCCCAAGAAAATCATGGAAAAGGAATTGTGCAGGGAAAAAAAGAAAGCCTGGCAACCACCTTGTGCCTGGGAGTATCTGGGGCTTTCACGAGGGGCTTTGTGGCGCTCCAGGAGACGGTGCCTTTCCAAAAGCCCATTAGTGCCACTTTCCACGCCTCCTCCTGGTGCTCCTGTGTCCCCGCTGTGTTCCCCAGGGGAAGGAGAGCAAACTGGGGCTTGCCTTAAACCCAGCTACCGGGGAGAGCTCTGGCAGGAGAGGGCTCCCCGGGGGTTGCCTTCCCCCCCCCTGCTCCCCCAGGCAGTGCGGAGCCGCTGCCTGCACGTCCCCGGCAGTCACAGGGCAGGGTTGTTTTCCATCAGGAAGGTCAGCGGAGCTGGGGTTTGACATTTGGAGCATCGATCGGCCGCTGCAGCAATGAAGTGTTACCAGGCAAGAAAAGAGCTGCTTTCTGGCAGCTCTCAGCCAGGGAGATGGCTTCATTGCCAGGCAGCGCGCAGCCGCCGCGTCCCCGGCCCCGGCCCGGGGACACTGCTCGCTGCTCCCACGTGGGGAGCAGGGAAGGAAATAGCAAAACTGCTCACTGGGGCTTAATTTGGAGGGGAAAGACCCCGTGTCAGCACCCAAGCACATCGGTATGTGCCTTTCTGGACACAGCCGTTGTCCCCCTAGACCCTGTGGGTTGGGCACGACCCTGCGCTGGTCCCAGGAACAATAAATTAGTGGTGGCAAATGGAAAAATAAAACATTAAAAATGGTATTTTTACCGTTTGGGGAGGGGGAAATGCACAAGCAGGAGGAGCCTGGGCAGGAAACAGCTTGGGGCAGGGTGGGTGCGGGCCCAGGCTCCTCTGGACCCGGAGGATGGGACCTGCTGGGTGCACAAACAGCACGAGGGCAAAGCATACAGGTGGGATCTGTGGTGCTGGAATCCTCTCCCTAAGGAAAAGCTTGAAATTAAGCAGCACTATTCCGATAAGATCCCCGGCATTGCCAAAATTAGTCATCAAACGCTGATTGTTCCATGCACATTAGATTAGAGCCAAACAAACGCCGGGTTTAATCTCTTCAGTGCTCCGATGCTGCTCAATTCAACCTTGAGCGCAGCTTTTGTTCACGTTAATGGCTTTCATGCTAACAAGGCTCAGCGAGATTTAAGGTTTAGGCACATCCCGTTCCTCGCTGCAGCAACACCTCCGCCACCACGAGCAGCACGCGACCAAGGTGCTGCCCCACCACGGCCCAAAATCCGGGCTCAGGATCACCGCAGAGCCACGCTTGGACCGAGGCACGACTACAGCCCCTATACGGTGTAAAATCAGCCGTGCTGAGCGATGCCGAGCCTCAGGTGTAAATTAAATGATTTCTGTTTCGTGCCGAGGGCTCATGGCTCGGTTTGGCCTCGCTGCGTCCGTCACAGCCTTATCCAAATGCCCCGCGCGGGACACTCACCAGGCTGCCGTGCTTGCTTCCCAGCACGCTAGACTTGTGGAGGTCTCTCATTGACTCGACAAGAGCTCTGTGCAGAGAGGGAAAGCAAAAACATTCAATTCACCATCCCCGGGGAGGGGGCGCAGACAATCAAAAACACAAACCCTGCCCGCCCCTGGGGGCAGAGCCAGGGGGGCTTTGGGTATCAGCAAGCATTCTGGACTCCCCCCCCCCCAGCTGCTCACCCATGGGCGAAGCCACCCTGCACGTGGCAGGATCCGGCCCCTCGCCCCCAGGGGGATGCTCTCGGGCAATTCGTGCCCAGCCCCACCAGCACCGGTGCTGTGCTGTCCCCCGCCGGGCCAGCAGCCCCCCACCACCTTCGAGGAGAAGCGCACGGTGCCGCCTACGCTCCCCTGGAGAACAAAGCGATCCCAGCACACAGAGTTTCCATCCCTGCCACGTGCACGTGGCAGCCCGTAGGTGCACTCCCTGACTCACAGCCTGTCAAGGTGCTTGGTAACCTGCCCAAAAACCCCTCTACAAAACCAGCTGCTCGTGCCCCGTGCCCCCGAGCCCTGCACCTGGGCATGCCCCTTAACGGGGAAAATGCAAACGGGGGAATGTTTTGGGGTGTATGCAAAAATCCGGTGCAGCTGGTGCCAGAAAAGGCAGGTCTCACCAAGGGAAAAGCTGTTTAGCATGCTGCCGCGAAGCAAATTTATAAAATTGCGCAATTTCAAAGGTCTTGGTCTTAGGATTTGGGCTGGGAGCGCTGAGCACAAGAAGCACTTGACCTCTGGATGAAGGGGCTGACAAGGCGGGTTGCGGGAAGGCCACAGCTGGCTGCTCATCCCTCGGAGCAGCCCCCGGCAGCAGGATCCCACCGAGTCCCCACCAGGCCATTATCTGTGTCCCAAATTAGTAATAAATGTTCAAGGAAAGAGTCTCCTCCTTGGGAAGAAGCTGTCCCAGCCAGCCGCAGGCTCGTGCAAGGTTTATCCCACTGAGGACAGGTCCCATTTTCCCTGTCCCCACACATTCACAGTCCATGGAGCAGGGGACAGCCCGCCGACCCACTCGTGACACTTTGGAGACCCCAAATCCTGCAGGAGCCAGCACAGCTCCTTGTTTCCTCCTCATGGACGCATCTGGCTGACAGCCCAGGCACCTGCAGCGGCAGGGAGCAGCTGGGGGGATTTAGCTCAGCGTCCAGCCTCAGGAAACACCTGGGGGCTCCCAGAAACACCGGGATAAATGCACTGAGCAGCGCCTCGAGAAAGAGCAGTCTCCTCTAAAACAGGCTCGCAGCAGCAGCTGTATCCACAGAGCAACTTAATGCCTTGGCTTAATGTTGCATTAAAAAAAAATAGATTTGGGGTTTGATGCTGAATTTGCAGTGCCCTTATTGCAGGGTTCTGCATTTGCTGTAGCCGAAGATGAGGTTATGGATGGAATTGCCTTGCAAAGCACGAGTGCCAGCGCTGATGTGGCCTGGCTGCCTCCTTCCCAGGAGAGCTGGCGCCACGGGTACCGAGCTCCCGTGCACATCAGCATCCCCGTGCACATCCCCACACACATCGGCATCCGCACATCCCATTTCTAGGTGCTGCGGTGATACCAGTTCTGGCGCAACGGGCAGGCAGAGGGGAGGCTGGGGAGGCTCATCTGACAAATATTAAGGACTTATCCCGTGAACGGGGTCTAAACAAAGGACAAAAGACAGATGACCATTTCTGAGGCAGTATCTGCCAGCTGAGGTTTTTCCAGTCTGGAAGGAAGTGCCTGGGTTTTCCCCTGAGTTCAACCTGTCAAAGATTTCTCCTTCTCAGAGCTCGCCGGCTGGAGGGGAAGAGCCACTCTGCCCCTCCACACTGGGGGAAACAAACCCCAGGCGAGGTCGGACCCCCCCGGCCGGGCTGTCACCTCCTGTCCCCGTCCCTCCTCAGGGCTGGATGAAGTTCGGTGCTGTTCACTCAATCCTGGATCCAGCCCTGCTGGTCCCCTTGGCACCCCATCTCCCCCGAGGTCCCCACATCACAGGCGTGAGCCTGAGGATGCCACGGGGGGGGGGGGGGGCAAGAAAAAGGAACACCCCATACAATAGGTTCAGCCCCAAAGCATCCTGGTGGCAACGGGGCTGCAAAGCTCGGGGCACTTCAGGCGGTCCCCCCCACATCCCAGACCACAAAAAGCATCGGTGCCGGGGCTCGCGGCAGCGGCTGCAGCTGCTTCCCTATCAGCAGGGGCCCCGTTTGGGGCTGTTTTTCCCCCAGGAAGCTTTCTGGGGGAGGCAAAACAAACCTCGCCGCGTCTCCCGGGCCCACGTGCTGAGAAGAAATGCAAGGCTCATGCTCGCCGATAAATCATGTAAACAAGCCCGCTTTTCCTCCCACTCTGTTTCCCAACTCCTTCCCACCCTGCGAAGCCAGCGGAAACATTTTGATGGAGAACAAAGGGCCTGGGGGGGGGGGGCTGAGCTCCCGGCCAGCACCTCTGGGCCCCCGGAGCTGCCCCGGGTCACCCGCGCTGAGCATGGGATTTCGCCCTCCTTTTGCAGAGCTTGCAGCTTCTTGGAACAGCGTTTCCTTTGGGCAAGAATATTGCACGCTTGTTTTCAGCTTGAGAGCTTTTTAAGAAACTCGGAGAGCCTGAAATCTCTTTTTTACGTGTTTAGATGAGCGGGTAGCAAAGCAGATTTCACACCAGCATCAGCAAACCATGCCACGCGTCCCCAAGAAGACTGAGGCAGGGGACTTGGTCACAACAGGCTTCCCAGATGGATTTAGGAAGAGTAAGTGGGGCTACCGATGTGCCAAGGTAAAGCCTCCGATGGGAGGACGCCATAAATCCAACCCCCCTAAACTCACCAGCTTTTTACTATAAAGAGGCGAAGCACCACACATAGGGGTATGAAATAAGGGGAAGGGGGGAGAAGGGCAGCTGCTGGGCCCTGCGGGGTCTGGGAAGATGCTAAGGGACTGGGGTGAAAAAAGGTCCACAGGGAGCACTGACATTTCTACAGATGCAGCAGCCTGAAAAAATCCTTGCTAAGCCCCAGCTTTGTATGGGAAATGAACCACAGAAACTTATTCATGAAGGGAAACGATGGTTTTCTAAAGCAGGAAGATGCTGCGGCGGCGAGCAGGTCGGGCACGTCGCTGCCGCGTGGTGTTTCCTGCCTGAGGACACCAAAGGGTTTCCCACGCAGCCCCCCGGGTCCCCCCATGTCCCCAAGTATTTGTGCCATGGCCCTGGACAGCTTGTAAAGCTGCAAGAGTTTGTCGGAAGTTTGTCCCAGCGAGGGGCCAAAAGTTCTCCAGAAGAGAAAAGGATTAAAAAAAAAAAAAAAAAAAAAAAAAAAGGGGGAAAAAAAAAAAAAAAAAGGAAGAAAAAAAAAAAAAAATTATAAAAAAAAGAAAAAAAAAATGC
>CM021706.1:19951838-19999896 GCA_011074415.1 Stictonetta naevosa | reverse complement strand
GGGGATGGGATGGGGATGGGATGGGGATGGGGATGGGATGGGATGGGGATGGAATGGGATGGGGATGGGGATGGGATAGGACAGGACAGGGCAGGACATGACGGTACAAAACACTCCAGCAGAGTCCTGGCAATGCCACAACCTGATGTCAAATACCATCCACCGCATTCCCACCACACCTGACCCCACGGCTATGCAGCCTTTTGCATTTCCAAAGCTTTTTGCCAATACTTTCGAGCAAAATAAAAGCAAACAAGGCTCCTCCCAGGAAAGCCACAAAACATGAGCAAGGAACTGTGATGCTGAGGTGTGTTTCCAGCAGCTCTGTCAGCCCTGGCAGAGCTCAGAGGCGCTTCACACATGGTAATTGCTGACCCAGTGTTGCTGTGAGCCCTCCCGTGCCTCAGTTTACCCTGACAGCCCCCAGGAGCTGCAGCCTTCAGGCACTGTCTGGGCAGGAGTGGAGTTTCTGCAGGGTCTGGGACACGTTGGCTGGAGAATCCTTCACACACACAAAGTTCTGAGCATCATTGCTAGCAGATGTGTTTATTTGCTAAATGATTTATTTAAATACATGCTTTTGCTGCCCGGGAGAGGCGAGTTTTGTTCCTACCGTCTGCAGTCTCCAGGCCAACCCAGTCAGCGAGGGCAGACGTTTGGTGCCTGACACATGGCGAAAGCGCATCAGCTCTCGCCTCTCCCAGCAGCTTTAAGGCTCTTTGACCCCTCTCCTCCACCAGGAGTGCTCCCAGCCCACCCACACATGCCGCACATGTTTTGTGCAGCCCCCCCGGGTTAATTTTCTGGAAAAAGTCGGCAGGGTCCTGCTGGAAACGTGGTCTGGGGGCCGGCGATGCAGAGCCCGCTTCCGTGGGGTGATTCACACTGGAGGCACATCCGTGTGCAGCACACAACTCTGCCAAGTCCTGCTGAGAAAAGTCTCCCTGCTGCCGCTCCATACCAGTTTTTTTTTGTTTGTTTGTTTGTTTTTTTCCTATGATTTGCCCTTCTTGCTTATTTTCATCACTTTTTGTTGCCATTGATGCAGGAAGGAGCCCATCTAAGGGCTCAAACGGGGAGCTTGGGTGCATCTTTGCCCAGGTGCTCTTGCTCTTGCTGTCTGTCCCATCTGGCTGGGGGAGCTCGGGCTGTTTCACCTCCCTCTGTCCCCCTTGTCCTTGTCCAGAGGGCTGCACCCTGATGCTCCACTTCAGGCTGTAACAGGAGTGTGCTGCCAGCTGTGAGCTCAAAGGCAAATGGGCTCGTTAGGCTGGAAGTGCTAATTGGCGACCTTTGCTTAAAAGGGTTGGAGCTGCAGTCAGGGTGATGTTTTGGAGCTGTGGTGTCCTGTGGTGAGAATGGGGGCTGCTTGAGTGTGGGAGGTGCTGAGCAGTGCTCCCTGGATTCATCCTGGTTGCTCTGGGGCTGTTCAGCAAAGCCTGCTGAGCCCCACTGGGTGCTGCAGCACCCATGGGTGCCTGGCAGCTCTGAGCGCTGTGCTGCTGGAGTCCTGGGGGCCCAGCCTGGTGCTGGTTACCTGCCTGGGTGCTGCAGAGGTGGCTTCTCCTCTGGGTGATGCTTTGTGGTCCTGCTGGTCTGTGTAGGGGAGGAGAAGGCAGGAGGGAGCTGCTGCTGCTCGCCCTGGGTGCGTTTTCTTCCCAGCCACCTGCTGGAGATCCCCTTTCCCCTCTCAAATATGATATCTCTGTAGAGTAAGATGTCTTGATCCCTGTTCTTGACTTGCTCTGAGCTAACATAAACCAAGCCTGGGGGCACCCTGGGGCCAGCACCCCCTTCTTGCAGCTCGATCATCCCTGAAGGTCTTTGTGGTAGGAGAGGTTGCCTGAAAAGGGCCAGCTGCTGCTCAGAGCGTGGCTCCGAGCGATTTCCCTTCCTGTGAGCAAGAGCAAGCTGGGGAGAGCTGCCTGCAGGCAGCAGGGGAGCCAGCACTGTCATTTTTTAGGTATTATGCACTTTCCTGTGAATAAACTTGGGAGTTTCAACGGCAAAGTTGTTCACACGAGTCTGCGGATGTGCAGACGTTGGAGGAGAGCGGAGGGAGTGGAAATGACCAAACAAACGTGGGGATCTCTGGTCCCCCCAAGTGCTTTGGGGCCTGTTGTGCTGAAAAGTGGGTTGTTCTCCTCGTAGGTCGCTGCTGAGGAGGGTGCTGGTGTGGGGATGTGAACCTGCCCCTCCGTCCTCCCCAGCAGTGTGGTAAATGTGAGCACAGCCCGTCCCACCCTGCCCAGCGAGTGAAAAACTGGGGTTTTAATCCCTCTCCCCTTAGAGAAGAGGTGATGCAAAGTCTGGTTCATGCACACATTTACTGCTGCTGTCCTCAGCTGTAGGCTCTGCAAGCAAGAGAAAAGCCCCTCGGGCACGGGGCAGCCGTGGTGCTGGGGAGGTGAGCGCAGCCTCCAAACACCACAGACAGCTGCAGAGCTTCTTCTCAGGGTGTTTCCTGCTTTGCTTTACATTTTCCCTTTACAGGGGCTTTGGAAACTCCCCCTGCCCTGGGATCAAAGGTGCTCGCATTCGGTACAGGCCCGCTTACCACTCGGAAGGGCGATTAAAAGAGGCTGCGTGCCTCTGAAAAAAAGCCGTGCAAGATTCCTCTGCAGCTTCACCCAGCTGAAACAGGGCCTGGGACGGGCTGCCAAGTGCTGCAGAGGAGAAACCACTCTGGTCTGATTTCTATAACAGACCCTGGCTAGCACGGCAGCAGCAGCACAATAATTTAGAGTTCCCCTAAATGGCTTTCAGGTGTGACTCGGTAGCGTAACGGGCGCTGTGATACCAAATGAAAGGCACGGCTCTGCTTCCATAGCTGTGTTACCAATACATCACGCTTAAGAGTAATGGAGACCTGGCTACAAAAATGAGATACTTTTTTTTTCTTACATGATAGGAGGTATGAAAAAAAAAAAAAAAAGTTGAAGTAATTTTACACTTGAGAGGCCCTGCAGTGATGGATATAGCAGGGGAACTCCGGCTGAGCCTGGAGCTGGCTCCTGGTGCCTGAGCTGAAGCTGATGGTCCCACTGAAGGCATCTGCTGCAGGAAGGTTCCTGGCTGTCCCCAGCTGGCTCTGTGGGGGCTGTGGGATCACACCAAGGGCTGGATGACACTGCGGGACCATGGTGGGCTTGGGGTGAAGCTCTCAGTGATCTGCTGGGGAGGATGCGCTTTGGGCAAAGGGCGGTGCCGTGCCTGGTCCTCATCTCCGTGCCCTGGTGCTTGGCCTCTGGCTATCCAGCCCCTTCCCCTCCCTGCTTGTCCTTGCTCTTGTTGCACATCTATTACAGAGCTGATCTACGAGGACCTGCTCGCCTGGGGCTGAGCTGTCCCCGATGAGCAGGGACTTACAGAGCCAGGTGGTGCCTGCTCCTGGGCGCGCTGAATTCCTGCGGTCTCCTTCCTGCAAAATTCTGGAGATGCTGGGGGGGGGGGAAAAATCACCTTTAAAGGGTTTGGCAAGTCCCACCTCACTTCTTGAGAACTGCGAGCGTGATGTCCAGAGGTTTCCTGACATCATTTGCGGCTGCTCCCCTCCCCAAACAACAAGCAGGGCTGCCTGCCAGGGGGCTGGCTCCCCCCGAGCTGACCACCTGCGCGAGCTAATGGAGCACATGTTTTCCCAGCAGTCTGGCCTGGAGGAAAAAGTCTGCAGAATGACGTGCTCTTCGAGTTACAGTTTGCAAAACTGTATTTTTTTTTTTCCCCAAAGTGCTAAATATAGGGATTTTTTTTTGAGTCAAGAGTGGGATGGCTTCTGCCCACTCAGGAGTAAGGAGAAAAGCGCGCGCCCTGTGGGAGCAGCGGGTGGATGTGCTGCACGTTGGGCAGGAGTGAGAAAAAGGCTGAAGTCTGCTTTAATATGGGGAGTGTTTGCAGGGGGTGGATGCTGTCCTGCCTTACGTGCTTAATTAAAAAGGAAGCAAGTGAGGTGCTCATGAACCCCCACACCGAGCGAGGGTCAGCTCTGCGGTCCCCTGGCATGCTGGAGAAGGCTGCCTTTAAAAGAAAAGTGGAAGGAATTAAACCCCCAGGTTTACAAGATGGATTCAAGCCTTTTAAATCTGTAACCACTGAAAGGTGTTGAGTGCCTAAAGACAGAAAATAGAGCTTTTTACTAACAAGGAGCTGAAAGCAAAGGCAGGGAAGGTGGGGATGTGCCACAAGACGTCAGCGCCGCTTTGCCCCGAGCACAGCTCTGCATGGGTGTGGGTTCTGACTCCTGCTTGGAGAGCTGCGCAAAACGAGCTCTGCTGGAGTTGCCGTTCAATTGCAACACCCTTTTCTGATCTGAAACTCAAGCCGTCTTCCTCTAATCGAGGAATTTTCCTCCGTGTAACCAGCCAGGCTGCGCGTGGCTCAGAGCCCCCAGCGGCTCCTGGTGCGGCGCGCGGGGCCTCTGCACGCGCTGTGCTCAACTCCACCTCAAATGTGGCTCGCAGATGGCACGTAAAAATCTGCTTGTCTGCTGAAAGGAAGATCTTAAAACCTGCTTCCGGACAGATTTCTTCTGGGAAGGTGCTCGTTTCTTGCAGCGCTGCGTTTGGTATAAATACCTCTCGTGAATGGAGTTGTTTTTCGTGTCATAACTTGGAAGATGGAGCGGGCAGTCTGCTTTCTGTACTCTCATTTCATTTGGGCTCATGAATCAGTGACTTTGTCGGTGGTGTGCAGTGTCACAAGCGCCGGGGATGTTTGGGTGAGCTGCTCTGCACCGTCCCCAGACGGAGGCATGGGGGTGTCCCCTGCTGTGGGAAAGGCTTGCGAAGCAGACGCACGGCACCGCTGCAGGGAGCTGGGGAGAGGTGCAGTGGGCGATGTGCAGCTCCGTCTGCTGGAGGAGAGGCTGGAGCCTGGGTTAAAAGAGCAAGAACGAGCTAATCCCTGCTCTGCGCTCCCCGGCCAACGCGAGCCAGCACCAGCCCACTGCAGCCACCGGCAATCCCTCGTGTGCTCCGGCCGGGAGCTTCCTCTGCTCCTCACCCGCTGCCAGCCCGTGGGCTGGGTCGGGCAGCACAACATCTTTTTCTCGTTACAAGCCAGGGCAGGTTTCTTGCTGATGCTGCATCCTCCCCTGCGAGCCGGCATTTCCGTGCCACTGAGTCAGCTCCTGACAGGCAGTCGCTTCCACGCCGCCCGCCCGGCCCCGCGCTCCTCCTGCACATGCCCAGCGATCGGGGAGCACTGTGGAAAATAACAGAGCTGAAATAATACGTGGGAAGAGGCGGGGGGAAGCCGGAGGAATATGTAGTGTGGGAGCTTCTGCTGGTAGGCAGAAAGGGAGCGTGAGCGCAGACCCCACGGCTGGGGGATTTGTACCCTGCAGCCGTTGTGGCACAGGGGTGACCCTTTCCCCCCATCCCCTTTTGTGGTAAGTGCCAAGGAGAAAACTAAAATCCAAGCCAATGACAAGGGGAAAACTTAGCAAGGCTGTTACACGACTATGGGCAAGCGGCAGAGTTAAACTTCCAGTGAATTCCTGGGCAGAGCGAGCAGCTCTGGTGTGGAAGGATGCTGGGTGGTTTCAGAGCAGCCTTGTATCGGGGCTGGTTTTAGGGACTGGATGAGGGGAAGCCACCTGCTTGGCAAGGCAGCGAGTTCTGAAATGCTCCTGGTGTGTGTCTCCAGAATCCCCGAGTCACTTGTTTAGATACGGAGGCTGTTGTTGGGAGAGCCGGTCCGATGGCTGCGGTGTTAAACGCTCTCACATTTTCCTTTTTCCGTCCATTTTGGTTCCTTTAATTGGATGCCTTGGGCTGGTATTTCCTGGTCTGCAGACAACGCCGCATGGCAGAGCGGCTGCTGCGGCCGGGGCAGGCAGCCAGGAGACAGCTCAGCATCTTGGGGAGGGGGGAAAAGTGGGGTCAGCATTCCCTAAAGAGAGCTCCCTTTCTTTTTAATGCCATCAACCTTTTTTTTTTCCAAAATAAAATTTACATTAAAAAAAAAAAAAGGAAAGAAAAAAAAAAAAGCTGAGAATGTGCTGCCGCTCGGCTTTGTAATAAAACCTCAAATTTCATTAAGAAAGCAAGCACCTTCCCTTGGCTGCTCCTTACTTAAAAACCCAGCTTGCAAATTCCTCTTTGGCAGGAGCAGGGGGCTTTGCACTAACTCGGTCCCTGGTTATAGCTGCGGGGCTGGGGGTGCCACGACGACCGTGTTTGTCCCCTGCCGTGCTCACACCTTGCATCTCCACCACCCCCAGCACCTGCGTGGCAGCGGTGCCACCCCTGTGCTCTCACAGGACGAGGGTCTAGGGGAGCCTCTCTTGGCTTTAGCACTCCTGCTGCTAGACTGCTGCACTTCCAATATTGGGCACCGTTTGTATTGTGAAAATCCCTCCAAAATCACAATTTTGGAGGGATCAAAGCTTATAGGTTTCAAAGTCGGCAGTCAAGGGGCGAGCAAATGCAGCGTAAGTGGCTTGTCCGTGCTTCAAACTTCCCGTGGCAGAAAGGCTTCGGATGCCTTGACATCCCCAAAGGGGCGCGAAGCTGCAAAGCCAGCTGCAAGCGGGTGAAAGGAACCGGAGGGGGAAGCTTTGGAAGCCCCACAGCACTGCGTGCAGGGGCACTTGGAAGAGCAGAGAGCCTTCTCCAGGAGCACGGCGGGGACACGAAGGCCAGCGGGATGCTCTCACGGCTCACTTGGCTGCGAGCTGGGCTCCCTGCCTGCACCGACTGCTCCATCCAAGGGCTTTTGCCCCGGTGCAGGTGACAAACCACGGCACAACCGAGATCCACCGTGGCTTTGCAATGCCCCCAGTGCCACCTGGGCACAGGATGCAGCCCTGGCTCCTGGCCATCGGTGTCTGCAAGGCACCAGGCCAGTAATGGCCTTAGCAGAGCGCGGCTGGCAGAGCCCAGCGCTCTCCAGACGCCTGGAATGTGTCACCTCCATCTCCAGGGTCTAAAAACGGCTCATCCTCCTCTTTTTATAGAGGAATGGGTGAGGAAGGCCAGCACCGGGTGCCCTTGGGGTCAGGTGAACGGGGAGCTGTGGATGTGGTGTTGGCCTGCTCGCTCCTGCTTTGGAAGGAGGAAGAATTGTGAAGGCAGAGGGCTGCCTGTAGCGGCCAGGCTGTGCTCTGGAGCGGGCAACGTGCTTGTTTCCTGCTACGGACTGCCCTGGAGGGGTGACCGAAGCTCTTCAGTCCCTAACCTGAATCAGGAGAAGCAATAAATCCTATAAAAGCGAGGAGAGGGGTTGGTCCCCATCTCACCGCCCGTGGTTCAGGTGTGCTTGGAAGCAAGCAGGTGGGGAGAACGCGGGGTGGCTGAGATGTGACAATGCCCCTGGCCCCGTCGTGAGCATCATCCCCGTGCTGGCAGGGCTGGGGTGGGAAGGCACGGAGCTGTGTGGGTACAAGCGATGCCCCGTGTCTGATCCCTGGGGAAATACGGGTGCGTGGGAGATGTCCGCAGCGCCCTGCTCCCTGCCCTGCCTCCCCATTTCACACAGCAGAAAGGAAAAAGCGAGTCTGACTTTTTTTTTTTTTTCCTTCTTTGCAAACAAGTGTGCCCAGAGTTACTTCTACTGTTGCATATTTTCCCCTCCGTTATGTTCAGCAGGGCATTAATCAAGTTCTCCTCTGAAGTTGTGATTTTTACGGGCTGCCAACTGCACGCAGCCAGTCTGGCATCCTCTCTAACAAATCACGGTTCGAATGGCTTCACCATTCGTACGTGGGGCTTGGCTGCGTGTGTCGCTTCGGTAGAATTAACCTGGAAAAAAATACCCAGGACTCGTGTTGCACAGCAGTTCTCTCCAGACGGAGAGGAATCTCTGTATGCGGGCAAATGGAGACGGCAGAAACGCGCGGCTGTAAATAGAGCTTCTGTGGAGCAGGAGATAAAGGAATATTAATAATAAGTCGGGGGAGTTACACAAAAGGTTTTTTTCCTGCCGTGGAAAGCTTCCCAGGGGAAATATTCTGGTTTTATTGGTGAGGTATTTAATTTCTTTTTTAAATTAAAAGTAGACGAGGAGGTGGCGGAGCATGATGAGCCCCTCGGCAGCAGGGCCGTGCGATGCCGTGCCCTGTCCTGGCTCCACGCGCCCCACGCTTCCCTCCTGGGTGCCCTGAGCCTCATCCAGGTTAGTGCAAAAGCCCCAGACTTCACAGCTGACTCGGTTTGCAGCAGGTTAAGTGCTTGGGATGCTTGGGAGCTTCAAGTTCATCAGTAGTAAGAGATAAACAGGGAGAGACTAAATAAATGGGAAAAACAATGCTAGCTAAGCAAACAAATTCCTCAGCAGCAAACGCTACTTTTAAGGTTAGCGCTCTGTGGGGGCGATGCTGGGGAAGCTGCTTGAGGGGTGAAGTCACCGAGCAGCAGCAGGCACCTGGGGAGGGATGGAGCCGGGCTCCAGCTCCTCCGGCGGGGCTCAACCTGCTCGGGAAGTGGCTTTCTGAGTGCGAAGTGATCTGTCGGGAGGTGGATGTTTATAGCTGGGTGCCGACTGCCAAGCCAGGGAACACCCAGCAGCTACTGGGATTCTGTGTGGTTTCTTGCAGAAATGTCACCTGGGGCGGGGGGGCTTTGCTGTGTAAATCAGCCTGGCACCCTCCTAAACCCACGGGTGAAAGCTCACGTGAGCTGGAGAGAGCCCTGGTGCGTGCCGGTCTGGTGGTATGGAGGAGGAGGAGGAGAGAAGCGTTTTGGCGAAGGCTCACAAACACAACCCGCGCTGAGTGCTGGGAGCTCAGGGCCAGAGGTCCTGCAAACACTGCGCCCTTTCCAAGGCTCTGCTTTCCGGAGGTGAAACTGTTTCCCTGCACCGCTCTGCTCTTGCTTTGTATGCCGAGAGCTTTGTGGGGGTTCCCCCCTTCGCCACTCTGGGGTCCCTTTTCCCTCCCCAAACTTCACCCAGCCGTGCCTTTGGTGCTGTCCTGGGGTAGCACAAGCTGTGGGGAGACCCCAGGGCACACGGAGCCCTGCAGCATCCCCGCGTGGGGTTGCTCGAGGTGGCTCCCACTCGGTGCTGCAGGCAGCAAAGGAGACAGGGAAGGGGCTGAGCTCCTGCGCTGGGACCTTTTCCGACTGCGCTCTGGGGCTTTTCGGCCCCTTTGCCTGCAGTCTTCCTGCTCGGGTTTAATGCTTTCACTTCCAGCCTTGTGATCTTGAAAGACGTAACGTTTCCTGGCGTCGCGTGGAGCTGGTAATCTTGGAAGAGCGTGGCTTTCTGTTTACATCAGCTTTTGTTTTGGACAACCGAGTCTCCAGAGCTCTGAGCTCACCGGGGCCGCGTGATGGCCAGGCGGGGCGGCACCACGCGCCCCCTCGGCAGGCAGCTTCGCGCTTGCTCCCCGCCACCCAGAGGTGACAATCACCTGCCCACCCACGGCTCCGAGTGTGTCCAGACCCCAAGGGGCTGCTGCCGGTCTGGCTTTGTGCTGAGCATCCCCCCCCCGCACCAATCCTGCCCCCGGATTTTGGGAGAAGCAGCCTTGGCAGCACCTGGTACCACAGCACCGTGGTGCTGGGGTTGGGGCAGCTCACCATGAAATACCCCGCACAACACCGTCAGCCCTTCCTCTGCTTATTTTAGGGAATTGGGGATTTTGTTTTCATTCCTGGGCTCTGTTTACATTCCTTGTATCCTAGCTTAATTCTTCTGAAACGCACAGAGCGGTAGCGTCCAGCGCATGACACCCTCCCAAAGGTCAGGCTCAAGGAGGCATCTGCTGCAGGGAAAGGCTGGATTTAGGAAAAGATGACCATGTGTGGGGAAAACACACCAGCAATGTGTAGGTTGACTTCAAAACACGGGGGAAGTAAGGTCAGGTCACCGGTGGGTCAGCTGGGCTTTGCTTTTGGCACCGGAGTCACTGGGGCAAAAAAAGTCTTGAGCTGGGGCTCGGCTGGGATGCGGGGATGGATGCTGAAGTCTGGTGCGTGTGGGATTTTCTTTCTAAGAGGTGAACAAAGCTTTGCTTGATGCAGGAGAGGACTCGGGGTCATCTGGTGCTGCCTCCTGGCTCCGAGCAAGGGCACGATCAGCGCACTTTTCTCCTCTCCAGCTTTTTTAAGAAGCCCATCCAAAGCTCTTCGTCTGGGGAAGACACGAGACCTTCCCTTCGGAAACGGCTGAGAAACAGCTTGTGCAATTCCCTGAGCAGCCCCGCAGCCAAGTGAACTTGCTGCCTGGGTCGAAGCCGTCCCTGCCTGCTCTCCCCTAGCTTTTTACCAGCTCGCAGAAGCTCTTGGAGGGGCAGTGGCACTTGGCAGGGAACGCTGAAGGTCCCGACGCGAAACCCTGCCTGGGGCTCAGGCGCAGGGCTCAGCTCGGGGGTTTTGCTTCCCCTGCTAAGGGGAGGGGGTGGCTTCATCCCGGCAGTGTCTGGCCGCAGAGCACTGGCCGTGCCAGCGTGCGTGGGTCTTTTTTTGTGCCTTGGCGCTTTTCTTGGCGGGTGCCTGCCTCACAGAGACGATATGAGGGTTTCAGTCACAAACTTCTGGCACCTGAGACGGAATCTGGGGGAGGCTGAAACCGGGGGCTGCTGTCACCACTGAGAGCTGTCACTTTCCTCTGTTTTCAAGGGAAAGTTCCTTCTCTTGCTTTCTCCACCAACTTATTCCTGGTTGCTGAAGGCCCTGAGGGCTCGATGTGTCTCACTGGGTTGGTTTTGCAGCCCAGTGGGGTGCCCGAGTCACCAGCGGCACTGATCCTGCACGCACCTGCCAAGCAAACATCCCTGCCCCTTCTTCGCCCCCAGCAAACCCCAAACTAAAGAAACCCATCACAAGGGCTCGCTGAGAGCCAGGCAGAGATCGCAGCACATCTTTTCCTAGCTCTCTTCCAAGCGGCTGTGCGGGGCTGGGGCCGGCTGTTTGTTTCCAGCCCCGCCGCTCTCTGCTGGAGCTGGCTGCTGCGCTGCCAGGAGCTGGGACGTGGGGAAGGATAAAAAGCAAATAAAACCAAAGAAAGTCACCAAATTGCCCCCAAAAGCTTCCGTGGTGCTGTGCTTCTTGCCGGGGGAGGGCTTGTGTCCCCCCTGCACCCGCGCTGCTGCAGGCGAGGCTTTTTGGAAGGCGCTGCCTGGGCTGGCCGAAACAGCACTCGAATCGCAGCGGGATCCAAAACGAAATGGGAAGGAGGCTTTTAATGCAAGCCCAGTTTTTCCTTTTTGCAGGATTAATATCATATGATGAATACATGAGAATTATCTTCTGTAGGCTTTTTGGATGTCAAAGAGCCTCACTGCTGCATTTTCTGCTGGAATATCATGGGACGCCCTGTAACAACTTGGCTTTCCTCAAATAAGTGGTTTTTTTGTTGTTTTTGTTTTTGTTTTTTAAAGGGGTGAAATACTATTATTTCCTTGTTTTCCCCTATATCACTTCCAGTGACAGCTGTTTGCATTTTGGAGGCATTACATCAATGGCACTGCAGCACAGCTCCTCTCCCCTCGCCCCGTGGTGTCTCTCCCCGCGCGAAGCAGCGTGGCCGCGGTGGGACGCCCACCGAAGGATGCGCTGGCGGCAGAGGAGGGGGATGCTGATTCCTCTTCCCCACAGCAGCAGGGTCACTCGTAAAAACCACAGCAGCCCCTGGGGCAATTCCTCCCCCTCTGCTGTGCAGGAAACAGGATCGGTGCAGATGAAGCGCTGATGAGAGGCCCCTGGTACAAGGGGAGGCTCAGAGCCCCGTAAATCCCACCTGGAGCTGGTTTCCAGGTTGGGGAGTTCAAGGCAGGAGCTCTGCTCTCCATGGAGCTTTTTAACTTCTGAATTATTGTGCTTGAGACCCCTCTGATCTGCTTGGGGAGGGGTGGGTGGTGTAAGGCCCCCGTCCTTTTCTCTGCCCTTCCTTTTCCTGCCCTACCTCTGCCCCCCTCGAGCTGGCTGCTCCCAGGGGTCTGCTTCCAAGCCGCTGCTCCAAAAACTGCCCCAAGACGCAAATCTCGAGATCGCACGGGCATTTTGTATTTTTTATTTTTCCCCATGGGGGGGGGGGGGGGGAAACAACAACAACAACAACAAAAACAAACAAAACAAAACTGTTTTGCTTTCAGTGGAATGGACGACTGCAGTTCCCAGCAGGACATTTCTCCAGCTGCTCAGAAGCGCTCGCGTGCCCCGAGTGAAGCCGCAAGGGCAGGGGTCCCGCTGGCACCCCGGGTGCTGCAGGAAACGTGAGGCTCAGGAGCAGGGAAAGGTCCCGGGATGCTTCCTACGTCCTGAGGGATAGTTTGTGCTCAGGAGAAGCAGCAATCGCTCCCCCTGTGCTCTGGTTCCGCCGTGTTGTAAATCTCCTCTGTGCTTACTGCTGGAGCTTTTTAATATTCCCTTCTAGTCCCTAAAAACCCTTTTAACTTTCACCAAACCCAAAAATAACAACAACAAAAGCCTTCCGTTCTGTTCCCTTCAGCTCCTGCTACCCCCTGAAGTTCTGATCTTTGTTCCAGAGTAAGGTATGGGTGAGACAGCTGGAAAACATAGTCAGAGCTGAAAATATCTAATTTTGTCAAAATGTTTTGCTGGGGGAAGGGGTGCTATGCAAACAAGCGACGGAGCATCCGCATCTCCGAGACGGTTTGGATCCTACTGCTGCTTTGATCTCTGTTCCAGACATGTGTCCTCTCCCGCCTGGAGACCCAAAACGTATCGACTCAGGAGGGAAGGGGGGGAATGGAGAGGAGCTGGGTCTCCCAGGCACTCCCCCTCATCCAAGAGTGCCTCGAGCAGAGCTGATCTTCCTCCTGCAGCCCCAAGCTGTCTGACGGACTCCATAGGCAGAGATGCTGGCATTTGGACCTGTTTCTAAAGGTCTTCCCTCTCAAGTTTGGGGTAGGAGGGACAGAGGGCTATCAGGGACCTTTGCTTGGCCGGGTGGAGAGCTGGCATGGTGCAGCTGCGGCCCCCAGACTTTGCCTTCTCTCCCAGCGGTGACGTTGGGCTCGGAGCCTGGTCCGTGCAGGTGGCACCGGCACCCTCGGGGTGTTCCTTTAGCACAGAGGGCTCGGAGGAAAAGTCAGAAAGGATCTCCAGGGTCATGTGTGCTCGGAAAATAAACCAAAACCTGTATTTATCCTTCCCACTGGGAAAAGGAAGGGCACGTAGCAAGGTGTTGGCAGGTCCTGCCTCCCCGGTGGAGCCCCCCCAGGCTGTTTCCACCCCAGCTAGGAGCAAGGTGTGGGCGTGCTGGGGCTCTGGGGTCTGGTCCATGGGTGCTTGAGACCATGTCCCAGCCCCAAAGCCCTGCCATGGTGGCAGCTGAGCTCCTGCTGGAGCTGCCCCGGGGTGCCTCCTCCAAAGGGTGTCCCTGTATCAGGGAGGAATAGGATGGAGGGAGAAAATCCTGCCCTGGGGGTGCTGTTGTGTGTCAGAGGTTTGGGGCTGGAGGTGTCGGGGACCTAAATGATATCCCATGGCTGTCAGGGGGGGTGTAGGGAACTTCACCCAAGGGCTGTGAGTATTTGGAGCACGGGGCCACGGGGTCGAGCCAGCAGAGCTCCAGCACGGAGCTGATCCCTAAAGGGTGCCACGGCTGCACGCAGGCTGTCCCCTCTGCCGTCCTCTCCTGCTGTACCTCCTACAAGTCCCGCTCGTCCCTCCCACTCCCTCCCAATGCTCGCCTTCTGTCAGGGAGCCGGGGAAGGCTGGGGATAAGGAAAGGGTTTTCCGAGCGGGGCTACCAGTCTGGCTGGGTGCCTCCAGCGGATGCTCGGGGCCGGGGAGCGGGGCCCCCGGTGCTCCCATGGACCTTCCCAGCGGGCTGCTCCTCGCCTGCTCCCTCTGCCTCCTGCCCGGTAAGCACCCCGTTCCCTTCCCCAGCAACGGGGAAATACCTTCTGCTTATTTAGGCGAGGAGGGAAAGGTGCCTGGGAATGCCCAGGCTTAATGAGGCTGCTGGAAAAGTCGGGAGCAGGAGGGAGGGAGCGAGCGGGGTGCCTTCAAGGCAAGCAAAGAGGAGTTGAAAGGGATGAAGGGCTTTGATGGGCTCCTGGGACAGAGCGGGGAGCGCTGCCTTCCTCCCAGCGCTGTGCTGCAGGCACGAGCAGATCAGTTAGCAATTTTTTGGAGCATCAGACAAAGGGGGGAAAAGTCCCCCAGACAGCCCGACCCTCTTAAGCGGGGTTAATTTTCGCATCCCCCAGGTGGTTTGTCCTGCTGCACGTGAGGGGTCAGCGCAAAAGAGAAGTGCTTGGGTTTAAACAAGCCACGAGGGGCTTTGGGTCAATGTTTGGCTTAAGGACGTGCTCTCGCAGCCTCCCCCTGCTCGGCTCGGTGCGCTTCGGGATGAGCACGACCAGGGGTGGGAGCGGAGCTCGGCGTCTCGCTGGCCCGTCACCGGCCGGGTGCTGGGAGCAGGAGGCTCCGTTTGGGCTCTGACCATGTCTGGCATCCTCCTGGGCTGGCAGCAGCAAGGCTGGGTCCTCTCTTAGCTTTGAAGTGAAAAAAAAAAGAGCCGGTTACGGCTACCAGGAGCGCCGCCGCCCGCTAACGCACCCCCGGCAGCCAGCAGCGCCGAGCACTAATGCCACTGTAAACATTTCTAAACATCCTGGTGGAAAAGCACGACAGATTTTTTTTATTTTTATTTTTTTTTCCCTTTCTAATTGCACTGTTGCTCGATCGTCTGAAGCCAGCCGCGGCGGAGCTGCCTTTCTTCGCCTAATGGGGAACATGTGTGCATGCCTCGCATGGCGGCGGGCGAGCGGGGCGCGGGGCTGCCCATGGGGGGGCTGCGGGGCTGCCGGGGCCATGCTTACGTGGGCAGCAGTCCCTCCAAGAGCTCCCCTTCAAGAGCTGCTGCTCGCGGAGCTGCTGCGGTAGACGTGGTGAATCCACGGCTTCGGGCTGAACAAAAATCCTCCGGGTGAATGTTTTTGCCCACGCGGTTTTGCCATGCCCGCGGGCGATGGCGCTGCTCCACGAGCCCTGTGCCGCTGGGAGGGTTAAGGCACAGCTTCCAGTGCGACGTGGTGGGCCCCGTGGTCCGGGACACTTTGTGGCCGTGGGGTGATATATTTCGCAGAGGACTGTTGGTGGTGTTTCACCGGCTGAACTCAAAGCAAGTTTGGGACACACGTGGGAGGCCCCCTGGCACCGGGATGGGACGTGTGGCCTCGGGAACGGTCCCTTTGCTGTGCGGGCAGCCCCCGCATGTCCTGCAGTGTGCCACGGTCTCCAAGCCATTTTCCCAGGCTGGGAGTTCCCGAAGGCACTGCGATGTTTGGGCACAACCGGGGGACAAACCGAGCTGTCCCTAAGGTCCAGGCCAGTTCCTCTCCCCCGGGGCTTTGGGGCAAGCGGGGTGCAGTTCTGAATTAGGAGAGCTCAGCCAAGGACTAGCTGAAACAAACTCCTCCCAGCAGCAGCCAGTCGGAGTCAGATCGCAGGGAAGATGTGACCCACGGCCATGGGGACCAGGTGTCTGCCCTGGGATCACTTCCCTTGTCCCATTCCGTGCAGCTCTTTTCCTTCATCAGCTGCTTTGCCCAGACAAGGGGGTCGGCTGCTCCCTCACCGGAGCGTCACCGAGCAGTAAAACTGCTGTGCTAGCTCCCTGGGGTGTGCTTGGGCTGGCCCAGGTGGGTTCACAAGGGACCTGCCGGTTCTGCCTGGGGATTTGGTGATGGGAACTAAATCCTGGGTGGCTGCACGGCCCGAAGAGCAGTGCTGGGACATCCCACACCCAACGTCCTCCATCCACCAGCTGAAATTTGGCCAGGGAGGGTCTCAAAACCCCGAGCGCCGTGGTGCCTTTGGCTGTAGGACACGCTGCAAACGAGCAATCAATGCGTTCCTTGCTGCTGTTAAACATGGGCTGCTGCTATTAAAGCAGTCAGACAGCTCCTCCCCGGCTTTTGGGGGGCCAGAGAGCTGGCACGGTGGAAGCACAAGGTCCTGCTGTAGCTGCTGCCCCAGGGCTGTTTGTTGGAGGCTCTGTGGGTAACCAGGAATGTTACAGCACACGCACCCGCGATGACTGATCTCCTGGTCATCTCCACTATTCCCTGGCTCTCCGTCCGCAGCCTCGGCAGCTACCAAACCCCATTTGTTTCCTAATAGCTGATGACAAATGCTGGCTTCGAGATAGCGACCTGGGGAGGAATTTGGTGCATTTTCAGCATTTCAGTCTGCAAAGAGAGTGTGACAGGGGCTGAGGCTAGAGGGATGCCTGGGAACATCTGGTCCGCCCTGCTCCTTCTTGGGGCCTTCTAGCTTTTGCCCAAATACCCAATATCAAGCTCAAAGGCTTTTCTAAGGCAATCCTAGATATAAAAACAAACTATGTGTGTGACAGATGGGTTGCAGCGGAGCGTCCCAAGCCGCCAAAGCCCACATGGCAAGGGGGACCCCATCCCAGGAGCCTGGCTGAACACAGCCAGCAGCCCTGGGGTCATGGGGTGGCATGGGTCACCACTGCGTGGTGGCTCTTGGTGGTGATGGTGGTGTCCTTGGACACGTCCCACCACGGGGGTTGCATCTCCCATGTGGATGTGAGTGGTGAGGAAGGGGGGGGTTGCAAGGACAGCTCTTGGGCACCAAATCCACAGCCTTCGTCCCTCGATGCCTCTGTCTCAAGCCATGAAAACACCACGTTTGTTTTTTTCTGTCCTGTTCTGCCTGCAGTCAAAAAATAATAATAAAAATGAAATTTTTCCGGCAGCTCTGCTGCCCTGCTCAGGTCTCCCCAAATCACCAAGGGTTGGAGCAAAGCAACCAGCTAAAGCCACCAACCTCTTACGGCAGCAGGATCAACCTCAAGGCACAGGGAGGACTTGTTTTTATTCTTTTTGGCAGGAAAGGTGCCTTTTACTCCCAGTATTGTTTCCCAATTGTGTTTTGTTGTTGTTGTTGTTGTTTTTCCTTTTCAATATTTGACCTGACAAGAATCAAAGGTTTGGCCTCAGCCGAAGTTCCACTTCGGAGAGGAGGTATTTGAGGCTTCCTGCCTTGGCGCGATCGCAAACAAAACATGTGGGTTTTGGTCACTTATTTATGACAGTGATGTCACTCCTGACAAGAAAACGAGACTGAGTTCTCCGGGTTGCTTAGTCTCCTTGACAGCCTTTCAAAAAGATCCCAATAATTTAAGACGGTTTAAATTCTGTCAGATTTTTGTTGTCTTTCTGCCTCAAATGCACCCACGTCAATTCCTTCCCCCCCGTGCCCACATACCAGGGGCTTTGCCATCCACTGACTGCAAACTGCTCCCCACCTCTTCATTTCTCTGCCCGCTAGCTGCCACCAGCACAGGGCATTGCAGCCCTCAGAGCCCCCTCTCTGCAATTTTGGGGTCTGATGGATTTCTGCTATGGGATCAGGCCAAGGATGGCTGCAGCCCCTCATGCCCACATGGGCTTTATTTCTGGTTAAAAATGAGCATTTAGGTACTTTTAAAGAGAAGGACCAGCAGGCTGGAGCCCACGCCTGGCCCCTCAATTTGCATTGTGCTGTCCTTTGGGGAGGCAGCCAAGCCAAAAGGGGTGGGAAATTGTTTTTTTCTTCATATTTTCCACCTGCATTCATTTGCTCATCTCACACTTATCCCTGCTTCTCCTGATTTAGAGACCTTTGCATTTAAGAAGCCACTAGTTCTCTTTTTGTGTGTGTGCCTTTTTTGCCCCTCTAAGATGCCTTTTGCAAAAAATTTGGTTGCATTTTACTGCTCCAGGAGGCCAGAGCTGCAGTGAAGTCCTAAAGCAAGAAGCGGTAGGATGGGCATCCCCAGCTTGCCAAAGACATCTGCTTTCCTGTCAGTTAGGCTTACCTAACTGTCTTTTGGGGGGCAAATTCAGAGAAATTCTGCAAAAATCAGGGGAAAATCTGTGATATTCTCTGTGACACTTGTTCTGCTCACTGCAGATGCCTCTGCATCACCTGGAATTGAGCCTTGCTGGTTGGTGCTTGAAATACGCCCAAGCCCCCTACCCAATCTCCCTCCTCCAGGCAGGACCCCGTGCCCCCGTGCACGCCCCCCATGCCCCCCTGTGTCCCCCTGTGCCCCCCGTGATGCCCCATCTGCCCTGTCCCCTGTACCCTCTTTGCCCATCGCCTCTCTCCATGGCCAGAGCGCAATTTCGCGATGTTGCCACTGGGTAATGGTTGACTCAGAGGACGTTTTAATTTGTTTTGCAATGTTAAATAAGGTCAATCTACCACAAAATGTGCTGGCTCTGATCTCCCCCGTCTCCTCTTTTTTCCCTTGCTTTCTAGAATTTCTTTTTGTAGGATTTTAAAGCTTCTTACCTCAGCTCTCCTTGGCTAGACTCTACTCTTCTCTGTTTACCAAGCCAACGTCGCCAATATGTTTCTATGACTGCAAAAAAACTCGGGTTTATTCCCAACATTCCTACCTATAAAAGCACTTTCCATCCTGAACTTTCTGCCTGGGAAGCGGCATTCCCAGCCCCTCCTGTTGACATCCCCATTATACCCACACAAATACCAAACGTGAGCCTTTTGCTGCCTTTAAAGCCATCCTTGCCGTGATGCCAGGACCTGTTATCTGCAGAGGGATGAGCCACCCAGCACCTCCTTGCTGCCCGAGGGCGAGCAAAGAGCTGGGAAATGCTGGCCATTCCGTGTCCCTCCCTGCAGCAGAGCCATGCTGGGCCCTGGTCCGTGCCCCCCTGCACTTCCACAGACCAGCAGGGAAAATAATATTGTAAAGAAAAAACCCTCCTCCTAGAAGCTGTGCAGCATCTGTACCCGTGGAGGGTTTGAGAGCATCCCTGAGGCAAGCCCCAAACCGCCCCATCTGAGTCTGAGCATCCATCCTCCGGAGACCCCCCCAAGCTCCTTCTCCTTAGCAAACCCCCCAAAAACACCGGCTTTTCCTTGCATGGGAGAAGTGAATCCACATTTTGCCCTTTGGTGCTGGGAAAGGCAGGGGAAAGGTCCCCGGGGAAGGCAGGAGGTGGGTGCTGGGGACGGACGGGTGCTGGGCTCCAGCCCCTCGGAGGCCAATGGTGGGTTTTGGGTCCCAGCCTCCCTCCGTCACAGCTGGCGAGGTGCCCCAGAGGTGCTGTGATGGGGTCAAACCACCCCTGCGTTGCTGTCCCTCCTGGTAGGCACTGGGAGCAGCATTCAGGGGACGGCTGGGGCTGGAGGCTCCTCTGGAGACTTTTGGGCCCAACCCTGCTCTGGCAGGCCGGCATGAACAGCTCCACGGATGGAGGCTCCGCACCCCTCAGGATGACCCCTTTGGGGCCTGGCCTCCTGCACCATAAAAGTGCTTTCCCCTAGCACCTCAGGACCCTGCCTGACGGGATCCTTCTCTTCTCTTCCCCAGGGTTCAGTGACACCTTCAACATCGACACCAAGAGGCCCAAAATCATAGCCGGCTCTAAGGACGCCTATTTCGGCTACACGGTGCAGCAGCACGACATCGGGGGCAAGAAATGGTGAGTGAGCCCCGAAGAGGGGGGGGGGGGGTTACATCGATCTACAGGAATGCTGAATGTCTCCTGCTCTTCCCGACCACCTTTTTGGGGCCGGCAGCACCCAGGCCTGGCAGGAAGGCGAGGATCGGTGCTGGTGGTGCTGGGGCCAAGCTGGTGTGCTTGGAGCAGGGCTCGCAGGTGCTGCAAGGAGCCGCCCTGGGCAGGTTCACAGCTCCCTGGCTCCAGCACTTGCTGGAAACCCGTCGGGGTTTTGGGCCGAGGCCATCCCTTTTTGTAGAGTTTCCAAGAAGCCAGGTCTGCAGAAGCGATCAGAGTCGCCTGCGGCTGTCGGGGGTGTGGGGTGAAGCTGGGATGGTTTTTGCTCAGGTTTTGGATTTCTGGGGCATTGTGCTGCTCGCTACGGTGCCGAGGGGGTGATGTGGCCACCCAGTGAGGCTGGGGGGGGACACTCAGTGCTCTCCAAGGTCACAGCCAAATACCACAGCCAAAAGCAGACAAAACACCCCAAAACTCACTGCCAAACGGTCTGCGCCATCAGTGCCCTACAGCCAGGGTTAGGGCAGCAAGCAAGCATGTCATTAATGCTGATCAATACCAAAAAGCTCTGAGTGATGGGACAATGTTCAGCTATCCAGCGGGAGCTTGTGCTTGGGGATGGGGCAGAAAGGGGAGGGTGCAGCCCATGAGGCCACCTCAGCCCCATTGCAGCCGGGTCCTGAGCAGGCAATTTTTTGGAAGGGTAAGGAATTTTGGGCAGCCTGACAGCACGACTGTTCATGGCCAAAGCCACCAGAGCAGGGAGCAAGCACGGCCACCGAGAAGTTCCAGTAAACACAGCAAATTCCTGCACGAGGCCAGGCTGGGGCAGCTCACGTCCGCGGGCGAAGCTTTGCTCAGGGAAGTTTTTGTTTGTAGTCTCATTCTGTGTGATGCTGGAGCGGGTGCCCCTGCAGGCACAGCTGCTTTGAGCCCAAAGGAATCATTTCTTGGCACGTTTTCTGCCCCCAAATCCTAATGGTCTTTCTTTACTAGAGCTGCAACCCAAATGCAAGCTGTGCTGGTGTGCAGAGGTGCAGCAGAAGGCTGTCAGCATGCCGGTAGGGCCAGGAAAGGAGGCAGAACCTTGCCAAAAATCGCAGGTTAGCTTCTCAGGGCACATCAGCACCGCCTTCATCCTCCTGTCCATGCAGGCCAGCGCGTTGGCAGGGTGAGGACCACCTCTCCATGGCAGCTCCAGTGTACGCAAGCCTCTCATTTGCACCAGGTTCTGCTGCAAAATATCTCCTCCCAGGAGCGAATCCAAAACCCCACCTCAGTGGGTTTTGGGCTGCCCCCACAGGAGGCTCTGGCCCTGCGTTAGCCAGGTTAGGCTGAGCCCGGGAAATGCAGATCAGAGCCCATGGTTCTCCGAAGGAGATAAGGAGCAGGAACCATGTGTCCCTGCCATCACATTCCTACCACTTCTGCTGCTAGAAAACATAATTTCCATATCACATTTCATCCATCAAACGCCAAAAACCCTGGCGGAGAGCAGCGTAACCCAACGAGGACAGCACGTGGGCGTGTTACTGCTTGGTGTTCCTCGAGCAATAAACCATCATCCATCTGCATGGGACATCGGTGTCACAGAGGAAAACAGCAAGGCCATGGCATGGCCAGGTGCCACCGTCACTGCTGTGAGCAGCAGGGAGTGATGAGATCTGGCTTCGGCATCTCCTGAATCTCGCCTGCCAACATTGGCCAGGGCAGAGCTGGAGCTTTTCTCCGCTGTCGGTTCCTCTGCATGCAAAAATGGATGCTCCCTGCACTAAGTGTAGGTATATACATAAATACAGTGTGCATTATAGCATGCAATTACATAGTATAGAATGTCTATTAAATGTGTACATAGTTAAAAACTGCAGCCACCATGACTCACTCTGGTTAAAGGATAAATGACGGAACAAACAAAACGTCTGTAGTATAAACCGAGGACGTACAGAAGGAGCAGCTCCGCCACATGATGATAATTGTGCAGAGCCTCGGCCAGGCCCAGGAGCTGCCAGAAAACAGAAGAAAAGGGGATGATAAGACGAAACTCCGGCTGCTAGTAAGGCAGAAGCCAGGCAAGCATCATCAAATAGTGGCCCTGAGGATTTCAGCAAAATCCCCCAAAACACAGCAGAGCTCAGAGGAGCTGAATGGCCATCTGAGAAACGTGGCTCCTGCAGGAGGGATTGCTCTAACAACATGCAGGGAGCCGGCTGCCAAATACCAAGTGTGGAATCCGAGGACTTTGGCACCTCTGCTCCGGTCTGAACCATTTAATGCTGCTTTTGGCCAGTGTGGAGGGCTTCAGGAGGAGTTCAAAGCAGCTTCTATATCTGTGTGTGTGAGTGTACAGGCGTATTTGTGCGTATGGACATACACACATACATAATAGTCTGCAGGCGTATTTTTCGCTGTGGCTATTTCTCTTTCTCCAGCCTTTCAGGAGGGAGCCAGATAGCTTGCACGTGGGGGCTATAACTGCAGCCCTGATAGTGGAAAACCTGGGAGGAAAGAATTCAGATTATTAAACTCCAGGGGAAAAAAGCACTTGGAAATATACTGCTCTAACAGCTCGCCGCTTCGGGGGGTCGCTTCTCCTGCTGGCAGTCAGCGGCTGACTTTCAGACCTCCCTCTAGTCGCTTTCTCTCCTTTTTTCATCGAGCAGGAGGTGCAATGTGTACTTTTTCCAAGTATGTGAATGGAAAAAAAAGGGCAGCTGGCTACTGAAACTCACCCAGATGTGCAACGTGGTGGCAACAACCCAGCACTACTGCTGCAGCCGGGGCCAAATTCTGCGTGGAGTCAAGGGGTTTGAGCATCCCAGCACCAGTGCTGGCACCCCAGTTGGCACCATGAAGCTGGGGAGATTGGAGCTCTCCCAGGCTGATGCAGGCTGGGTGAAGTGGCCTGGCAGAAGCTCGGGTTGAAGGAGATGGAGAAGCTCAGGGTGAAACATTCTTAGAGGTCTAAAATCAGGGGAAAAGAGGGAAAAAGGGGAAAAGTTTCTCTCTTTTCACCTCCCCTCTCCTGTTGGCTTCTTTTGACTCCCCACCATCCCAGCCTTAGTGTCACTCCCCAGGGAAGGAGAACTCCCTGCTCTGCTCACATGCTGCCTCTTGTGCTGCCCTGGAAGCTTTTCCAGCCCTTTTCCTGCAGGCTGTGCCACTGGGTGTCTCAGATTAGTCCCCCACTGGCCCTGCGCCCCAGCTGGAGTGGGGACAGGTCCCTGTGCTGGCAGGGGCAGGGGCTGGGGGAGCACAGACTTTTTGGGGTGCAGCCCAAGCAGCAATGGTGCACTTTACCACCTGAGATGGATCACTGTCCCTGTAGGCAGCAAGTCCATTGCCAAGCAGAAAGCCCAGCCACTGCCCCTAACTTTCCATCCCCACCTTTCCCATCTAAATCAAAAATTCAGGAATAGGAGGCAGGGGACGGGCTGTGCCGGGGCATCACCAGGGCCATGCACCGGCTTGTGGCTGCGGGCTGCACGTTTCCAGCTATGCAAAAAAAAAGTAAAGATGCTTGAGGAAAACTGGCTGTGGAAGGAAAGCCCTGGGAATAAACATCCATTAGCCTTCAGAAGCCATAAAAATAATAAATATAGCATTCCCAAGCTGGCTGGAGCCAGGGCTTCACTGATGCTGCTGGCAAGATGGCATCGCCCGGGAGAGCATCCCCGGCTGCTGGAGCTTGTGCAGCCCCGGCACTGCTGTGCAGCAGCACCAGGGGGTGCAGGATTTGACCCCTCAACCACAGCAGGGATCCCCATGGTTAAAACCTCCTGGGTGCCCGGCAGCTCCAGGCACAGACGTTTCCAGTCCGAGCATAGCCGAAGGGAGGAGGAGGGAGAGGAGAGGAAAGTCTGCTCGGTGGATTTTGAGCTGTAATTGTGCTGATCTGGAAAAACAGTTAAAGGGTTTGCTATTTCCCTACTACTGCGAGGCTTTCTTGGCTGCAATTCTCCTGTGGCTTGGCCGGTACCCGAGTGCTGGGATTATTTTGGTGAAAGGGTACATAGCTGCAGAGCATTCCTTCGGCGCGGGGACCATGTCTGCTCCCGGCTCTCCCTCCCACCGCGCCGGGGCTGCGGGATGCGTCATGGCCCCGCTCTTCCCTCTTCCCATCTCCCATGCTCCGGGGTCGTCCCCTCTTTGGTGTCATTGTGGGTGTAATTCCGGGGGATTTGGCTGGGAATCCCAGGGGCTCTGTTACCAGCATCACAGGGCTTTTGGGGGCTGTTCCCCCCTGCCTGGCACCAAGGAGGACAGGGGACATCTGACATCCTCGGGGCAGATCTTCCTTGCCATGAAGCAGCACAGTTGTCATCAGCTCCAGGGCTGGTGAGCATCAGCTGCAAAGTTAGGCTCTTCACCTTTTATTTCATTTTCTTAGAAAGGTTTTGGCCTAATCAGGAAAATAGCCGTGGTCTCCCACTCCGCAGCTGCAGCTCTCCGCACACTCTCACAGCCCTCCAGGAATCAGGACGGAGGAAAAGTGAGGCTAGAGGTATTTTGCAGCAGATCTTTACGAAAGAAAGGGGTGCTGCTCCTTCCCATCCCATATTGCTCGACCATGAAAAGGCCTCTGTGGTCACGTCTTTGTTATTTAGGGTGGGGTGCTTGCAGTGCACCGCGGGTTAGCGGGATGGAGCCGGTGACCTATCGGTGGTGTGGGCACCCCTACGAACACTGTGAGCTGGTGATAATGGGCAATTTGGGAAAGAGAGAGGCATCCGGCAAGGACGGGAGTTGGAGATTGGGGTTTGCTTTGGAAACCTCCAGCAGAAAGTCAGAAATCACACGGGTCCGGATGAAAAGGGTGCCTGATGCCGACAAAAAGCATCAACCGATGCTGGAAACCCACAGCCCGGGCAAGAACCGCCGAGGGGCCTCGGCTGTAAACACCTCTGGGTTACGATATCCCTAAGTAAAAGGGAAAAAATGACACCAAGAAAAATAAGAAAGTATCATTATTTCTAACCACACTATTCCGCGAGCTCCTCGGCCGTGTTCTGCAGCACGCCCGTCATGTGCTATTTTAAGGAGAGCTCCGGGAGCTGCGCTTACTGCGACGGCTGTGGGGTTCCTATGGCAGAAGTGGCGGCTCCATCGCCTCGGCCACTGCCTGCCTTGGGCTTTGGTCCCTTGGTCCCGTGTCCTGGTGGTGTCCCCTTCCCGTTACGTGGGTGCTGGATGGATGGAGGCAGACCCTCGGGTCCGGCATGGCTGGGGGGTGTTTTCGGAGCCGTGGGACCAGGCTCTGCAATTCGGAGCATCCTGGCTCGGCCTGAGCAGCTGGTTAAATTATAACCGTGTTTGTGTTTTGTTTTGCAATGAGAGGGTTTGTTGTACAGCAGGGAAAACACCGATCGGCCCTTAGGAAAACACCCCCCGAGGGTGTCTGTGCCCGTCAGTGGCAGGACGGCTTCCCGCAGGCTGTCCCCGTGCAGGAGGTGGCCGGGAGGGGACAGGGACAAGGCTCATGCCCAGGAGCAGGTCTGGGTCTGGTTCCTGTGGGGCTGGTGCGTCCCAAACCCCAAACCTCAGAGCAAGGAAGCACCATGTCTTGGGAGAACAACCCCTTGAAACCCTCAAACCGTGGGGAAAGAGCTCTGCGACTGCTCCGCTGTCTGTTAACTGGGAGTGAACTGGGAGCTCTGAAGCCAAGAGTACTTCTGCTGAGGGATGAGTTAGCAGCTATTCAATGGACAGAAGAGTCTTGCAAAGGGTGTGACATTCCCCTGCCACCACCGCTAGCTCAGCCCTGAGCTGGTGTTGGCCATCCTCATCCTCCCTGCCATGCATCCTCATCCTCCCTGCCACGCCATGCCGTCCGATGGGACAGTCACCAAGCGAGGGGCTGGATGGCATCGCTGCCATCCCAAAATCAAGGCTGTGGCCACGGGCTGGCAGCACGCTTTGCTAGAGCCAGGTCTAGGACTTGGTTCCAGGTCCCGCGTCCTCCCATGCCGTGATCCCTCTGCCGGCTCTGCCTCCCCCTGGACTCCCACCAGGTCTTTTTTTTTTCCACCCCTGCCAATGTAGAGAAAAACATCTCGAAGTCCATTCCCCTGCCACGTCCTGTCCAAGGAGCCACAAAGCAATTTAAAGTTTTCCACAGCTGAGCTCTCCTTTTCCTGAACCTCCTTAATCACTTCTTCATCCAGGCCCATCTTGAATAAATTAACTACAAGCGAATTTGCCTTGCAGGAGATTAAGTGTCCCATTGATTGAAAAATCCTGTGAAAAGCATAGTTTCTTCTCCATTCCTCCCTAATCCCTGCATTCCCGGATCACCAGCTAGACATACCTTCTTTTCCTGACTCCTTTCCATTTAATCAAAACATTTTGGGTCTCCAAATGAGCTTTGCAACCTCTCTGCCGTGCGCGCAGAGAGCCCGGTGTGCAGGGGGATCGCTGCCTGAAGAAGCCAGGGACTGGCTGGCTGCAGAAAGTCTCAGGGGTCTCTGAGGCATCCCCAATTCGGGGGGCACAGCACCAGTGGTGACTGCACCTCTCTGCTGCCTGGAGGTGACCTGAGCCTGGGCGAAGGTTCTGGGGGGGCACAGCTCGGAGCAGGATGGCAGGAGGGCAGGCGAGGCAAGGACCAGTAGCACATTAGGGGCAATAGGCAGAAATTAAAAAATATATATGAAATGGAGACTAATAAATGAAGAGAAATAGAGACCATGCAGCTGAAGCAGAACCACAGAGGTGAGATCTGGGGGCATCACAAGGTGACCTGGTAGGGATGGTGCCCCCTCCCTAGGAGAAGATGTGGCCGCACGTGGTGCCTTCAGCACTGGAGCCTGAGGCTGAAGGGATGAGGCTGAAGGTTGAGAGGATGAGGATGAAGGCTGAGGCTGAGGCTCTCCAAGAGATTCCCCAGGGAAAGGATGGATTCTCCAGCACTCAGCACCTTCAAAGCACGGATGGATGGTTTTCGGGGAGATGTGCTCCAGCCAAGCATCCTTTGCTGGGTTCACTACTGAGACAGCAAGCGTGAATTAATGCCCGTGGCACAGGGAATTTCACCAGATAATTGGGCTAAGGGGAGAAAAAAAAGAGCAAAGACACCGAAGTACTGCATCCTTTCAGGGTCTGTGCTGCTCCGCCGGGCTAGAAGCAGGGCACTGTGCATGCCACTGACATTCACATGAGACAAAACCATTTAAAACGGTGCAAAAATACCTTGCAAATTCCCAATTTGTCTTTGATGCTTCATTTTGGTGCTTGAGGCGGGTCTCGCACAGCCTGCAGCCCCAGCCCCAGCCGCCCCAGCGCGCAGCTCCCGCAGGACCAGCAGCACTTCAGCCCCTGCTCCCCTTCCTGCACTGGCAGAGCAGATGCTCCTCAGGCATTTCCACTGACATCTTGGTTTTCCGTTTTTTTTTTTCCCAGGATAAAAGTTAAAAATATGTCCTCAGACATGTTGCTCTGAGCAGTCTGTGCGCTTCACATTTAATTCCTTTTTTTTTCTTTTTTTTTGCTTTTGTTTTCCCCATAAGGAGCGCATGAAAAAGGAAGGCGAGGGAGGGCTTGTTTGGTTCTTATTTTCTTTTAAATCTCCCTTTATTAACCAAAGCGTGATGCAAGGCCTGCCGCTCGGGTCTCTGCAGAGGGCTTTGCTCGCTCAGGACCTGGGGCTGCAACCCTCGAGGGAGGGCGAGGGGGGGAGATTTGGGGTGCACATGGGGAGGCAGCCGGCTCCCTGCGGATGCCCAGGATGCTCTCATTAGATTTGGGTCATTCGGGATGGGAGCAAAGAAACAAACAAACAAAAATAAAAATAATAATAAAAAAAGCAAAACAAGCAAGCAAAAAATAAAAAATATTTAGACCACAAGTTTCTAAAGCACAAAATAAAGGAGGGGGTCTGTAACCTGCGAGCTGGTGCAATCAGCAGCAGCACTGCCAGCCAGCTTTGGGGAACCTCTTCCCAGCCCTGCCGCCAGCACCGTCACCTTCCCAGCAGCTGGAGAAGTCTTCTCCTGAGCTGCCAACTTTCCATGGGAATTTGACAGCTTCAGCTACTTAATCATGTCAGTTTAACCCAAAAGGGAAAACAATGCCATTGTCTCGGGGAGACAAAAAATTCTGTGAGCTTCTCAACCCCTTCATGCATTTCTGCTGCGTTTATGGCAGCGGCTGTAAATATTTGGGCTGTCTTTGAGCCTCGAGGCCTGACGTAGGGCTGGGGAATGGGTGGAACAGGCTGCTGCGCAGTCGTCATCGTCTCGCGTTTTACTGAGCTGCTTCGTCCTCATAAATGCTGCAGTTCGGTGCTGCTGAGCGAATTAACGGGTGGTGTGATACTGTTAATAAGGGGGGGGGGGGAGGAATTACTGGGAGATTCCCAGCTTGGTTTGTCTTATGGTGGGGTAATTCCTGGGCAGGGGAGTACAAATCCTGTGGATACCTGGGCATGGTGGTGGGAAAGCTCTGGGAGCCACCCAGGTGGAGATGCTCCAACAAGTCCCTGTTAAATCCTGCTTGTGTTAAATCCTCAGGGAACGAAGAGTGGAAAACATCATCCTTTGAGGTGCCTCAACCTTTTTTCCTTCCCATCTTCAAGGTCTTTTTTTTTTTGCTCCTTGCCCCCAATATCTTTTCACATCTGCTGCCGTCCCCCTTCCTGACCGGGAGCATCAACCGTGTGGCAACGGCAGGGAGACGCGAGCAACCTCCTCGTCCAGGTCCAGGGGCAGTCACCGGATCTGCCTGAGCCTCTGGATGCTACTGGGGACGGTTCCAGATGGTTGTTATTTTACCCTAATTAGTCTCCTCATCGGCAGCGAAGCTGTAAGACAGGAAGTATTTCCATGAGAATGTTTCTTAGGTTTTGGAGGTTTTCAGTTGGCGAGCAATCCCATTTTATAGTGATGGAATAAAAGGAGGAGTGTTTAGTGTCTTTGCAGAAGCAGTGCTTAAAAAAAAAAAAAAAAAAAAAAAAAAGAAAGAAAGAAAGAAAAGAAAAGAAAAAAAGAAAAAAGGCCATTTCTGGCCTAACAGGGAACATCTGTGCTGGGAGCGGTCGCTTCGCCAGCTGTTGTGTAGGGCAACCCAGAACAAAAGAGGTCCTGTTTATTCAGCAATCCGGACAGGGACGGCTGCATCCACCAATCGGGCTGTAAAAGCAAAATGCAGTGGACCGGGTTTATTTTGGGCTAACACGTCGGGAGCAGGAGATGCCAGGAACCCATGGTTTGGGGTATTTTTGAACTAGCCTGGAAGGGACGGCCAAATTCCTCAGGTCCTGCTCTCCTCCTCCTTTGGTTTGCTGCTTTGGACCAGTCTGGTCAAGTCCACAGGAAAAAGTGAGAAAAATGCTTGCAATGTCCCAGATGCATCCCACACCCTCGCTGGCTCTTTGTGCTTTTATCAGCTGATAAACCTCTGCTTATTTTAAAGTGCAGTTGGGTGCCAGCATCCTCGCCTGCAGACTGGTGACCCCACCACCAGCTCCGGGCTGTTTGTTAGTGAGCAACCCCAGCTTGGAGCTAAACTCCTGGAAATTCACATTTTTAGCTTTTTAGTGGGGAAAATTCCCCACGGACCTCAGCGTGAGCTACAACTGCCTATTGCTTTGGGTATCTCAGCAGGAGGCAGGACTCCTTTGCATACACCCATGTCCTGAAGGTGATCCCAGCAGTGGGAAGTGCCACCTCCTGTCCCCATCCTGGGCCAGCCGTGCCCACCTTGGGGACCTCAGGTGGATGCTGAGGGCATCGGTGCTGGTCCTGCTGCTTGTGCCAGCCGTGAAAATGCATCAAGAGGAGGGGGCGAGGGGCTGCAGATGGGTTTGCAGACCTCATAACCCCATAACCTGATGGGCATTGCTTCTAAGCAAGTCATCTGGGGTCAGGGGTTGGAACTAGGTGATCTTTAAGGCCCCTTCCATCCCAAGCCATCCTATGATTCCATGGTTCATCTGGCCAGCTTGGAGGGTTCCCTGGGGCTGGTGAGGACCGGGTCTCATCCTGCAAAAGGCAACAGACGAGAGCGCTGGGACCCCATCCTTGCAGGAATGGGTTCCATTTTCTGAAGACCACCCCGTCCAGCCCCAGGGCACTGACGGGGACCCCATCCCTGCAGGAACATGTTCTGTTTTCTGAAGGCCACTGACGGGCACCTCTTTCCTGCAGGCTGGTGGTGGGAGCCCCCTACGAGACCAACGGGCAGCAGAAGACAGGAGATGTCTACAAGTGCCCGGTGACCAGCGACACCCCCAGCAACTGCACCAAGCTCAACCTAGGTACGGTGCGCGGGACGCGAGGGGAGCAGGGCGCTTCTAACACACCGTGCGCTCGTTGTCACGGCTTTACTCTTTAAAATTCACCCTGGTGCGTTGCCCAGATTGCTCCCAAAAGCGTGGGGACCACCTTTCAGGAGGATTTTTAAATAGCCAGCCCTGAGGAGGGGGAAATGCCCGGCTCTTTGTCAGGGTTCTTCCATCTCTGTCTGCCAGCGAGGCCAAAGGGGACAAAGCCCCACATCCCCGTGTCAGCAGGGGACGTGGGAGCCGGGGACTTTCCCAGGGTCTTGAGGAGCACTGATGGGGCTTGGGGGCAAAGTCTGGGGAGGTTTCCCGCTGGAGCAGCAGTTCCCACTTTATTTGTCATCATCATTAATCCGAACTGTTCTGGGTTTTCTACCAGAGCTGATAAGAGAGGAGGAACTTTGGCTCATCCGCAGCATTTGATTGATTGGAACCAAATATGTCTCTGTTTGAAAGCATTGTGGGTTTGTTGGGCATTTTTGTTTGTTTTGCTTTGGCTTTTGTTTTGTTTTGTTTTGCGGCGGTGTTTTTTGTTGTTGTTGTTTTGGGGGTTTTTTTGTTTGATTGGTTGGTTTTTGCTATGAGAACACCAAGATTTTTCCAGGGAATAAATCTCTTTTTTTGTGCAAATTCAAATCTTGCTAAAAAGCAATCTTTTCCCATTGGAAACCAGTTTCAAATGAAAAGATCAGTTCCGTGAGCACACTCTGTTTTATTTTATTTTTGATTAACTTGTCTAGTTGGCACTATCCCTTGAGGTTACTTGAGTAAAAGCAGGCGCAGGGCTGCCCTGTGGGGATGCCAGGTGCCTGTGTGCCCGAGGTCACCATTGTGGCTCTGTCCTGTGCTGCTCATGCAGAGCGACCCCAGGAGCCAGCAAGGCTGGCAGGAGCCTCATCCCCATTGTCCCCACCATCCCCATTGTCCCCATTGTCCCCATCATCCCTGTCACCCCCACGGTCCCCACCTGGCCATCAGCGAGGGTTAGCATCGCCATCCGGGGCGGAGGAAGCTTGGGTGCCCTCACGAAGCTGTGCTGGGGGAACGGATGGGTTAGACAGTGTTTTTGTCAGGGCCAAATGCTATTCCTGTTAACCTAAAGAAAGGGTGACCCCGTGGGCCATTTCTGGTTTCTGGACTGTGACATGGGAAATGAGAGAAAGGCGCAAACATAAATCAGCCGCTAAGTGCGTGCTGGCCTGACAATAAAGGATGAGACGCTAGAGCTGCTCAGAAGGGTTTCTTTCCTAAGGATTTACTACGTAAGAGTCTGTGACTCACGACATAATTTCCAGAAGAAATTTCTCTTTGTTGGCTGTGGCAACAAAAAAAAAAAAAAGAAAGAAAAATTGTCTTATCTGGACGACTGCTGCAAAAACAAAAGGGAAAGCAAAAACCCCACGGCACCGAGGCGTGCTGTGCCCCGCCACCCGTGCCCTGCTAACCAGGTCCTCTCTCCGAAGGAAGAGTCACGCTGTCCAACGTGTCCGAGCGGAAGGACAACATGCGCCTGGGGCTCAGCCTGGCCACCAACCCCAAGGACAGCAGCTTCCTGGTGAGGGCCGAGGGTCCGGCACAGCCCGGGGACCCTCTGCGGCATGCACGCGGATAGCGCGTCTTTATGTGCATGTTTGGGTATCTGCATGCGTGAAAACCTTTTTCCAGGTCTTTGCCACTCCTCCCTGCTCTTTCGGGGTTTAGCTCTGCCTGGCGGTGATTATCTGAGCCCCTGCTCTCCCCGCCTCGTCCTGCACAGCCGCTCGGCACCCAGTTGGTGAAAAAGTGGCATTTTCAGGACCACCCTTGATGCTTTCTTTTTGTTTTTTCCCAGGCCTGCAGCCCGCTCTGGTCCCACGAGTGCGGCAGCTCCTACTACACCACGGGGATGTGCTCCCGCGTCAACGCCAACTTCAGATTCGCCAAGACCGTGGCCCCAGCTCTGCAGAGTAGGAGAAACTCTCGCGTAGCCTCTAACCCTCACCCTGTTCTCAAAGCTAGCACAAATTTCTGTGCCCCGAGCACTTCGGTACCATTGAGCAAACAAAACTCCATCGGTGCTTGCCAGAAGGCGAGATAGCGGAGGAAATTATTGCAGGGAAGTGATTCGGAGGGGGTCACAAACACAGACATCTGGTAAACATTTTCCTTCTAACTGACACTGGGGGAAGACAAAAAATACCTTATTCTCCCAAAAACAGAACGAAAAGCATCCAGAATATTTTATCAGCGCAGCTCAGAAGGAAAAATAGGGGAAGAATTCAGAGCTTGGCCGCACAAAACAAAGAGCTCATTGACTGGATGCTAAACATTCTGGCCCAGATTTGTAGATTTGGGGGACATGATTCGATTTTGAGGTAATAAAATGAGTTTCCTGGCTTTCCCGTGGGTGGTAGGAAACTACAGAGGGCTGCCCTGCACCAGCCTCTGCAAGTGCTCCTTCTCCCCATCCCGGCTTGGGAGAGAAATGGGATTTTGGGGTGGCAGAGGCAGAAGAGGCTCGGAAGCACAGCACGGCGCCGCGGGGGGAGCAGGGGCTGGATCCTGCCTGCAGGGGGATGCCCTTTGATGTACGTAGCTTATGAGACTGGACAGAGGTCCAAATCTGAACCAGAGGAGATACCGTGGGGTGTTATTCTTAGAAAGTTATCCAGCCTTCTCTTGGCAGAGAGCATGCACGTGGCTTCCTTCTACCCTATTGCAGTGAGTATTGGAGTGAAGGGCTTTATGAGCAATTGAAGTAATATATTTTTTTTTTTTCTGAACAAATCACAAGAGCAAGTACCTGACTGCGAGGAATGAGGCCACAAATCCCCCCTTCACAAGTGCTGCCAAGGCCTTTCAATAACGCGCCGCGTATTTTTCACAGGATGCCAGACGTACATGGACATAATCATAGTTCTGGACGGATCAAACAGCATCTATCCTTGGGTTGAAGTTCAGCACTTCCTGATAAACATCTTGAAAAAATTTTACATCGGCCCCGGCCAGATACAAGTAAGCCCGTGCATGGCTCGTGCGTTCCCGTGTCACGTCGATTCCTCCGGCTTTTCTCAAAGTCTCTTTTCTGCCAAAAAGTACAGTAATTTAGCCCTGCGCTTTTTCAAAACAAACTTCCAACGTATGCGTTCGAAAGCTGAGCCCATGGAAATAATGCTCACATTAATGTCCTTAGATGAGCTACGGGGAGAGCAGCAACCCACACCCCGGCCAGGCATGGGGAGGATGAAATCATACGGAAATATCCAAGTGTGGGCCTGCAATCGTGCATTTATTTGTGCAGGGATTGTGCTCAGCTCCATGACAAGCAAAGAAAGGGAGCACAGATGTGTTTTGGCTGCTCCTGAGTCCTCAGTGCTTTGCACAAATAACCCTGTCCTGTCCTGTCTGGGGCCACAACACAGCACGGCCACATCATCCTGCACCTGAGTACCTGGGGGCTATGGCAGGCAGAAAATGGAAACAGAATTGAGCATTGGTCCCATAGAAGGTCCCATAGATTGGTCCCAATCAGTGGTCCCATAGAGGGAAAACTGGAGAAAATCGAGATTTTATCGGTGGCCATGGGCAGCCGGAGAGTTCAGGTCCCAGTACCAGCAGGAACACAGTTAGGGATGCCCAGCTGCTGGCTCCACTAACCTTGAGCAAAACTGGCTGAGAAATTGCTGAATCCCTGTTCCCCGTGGCTTCCTCTTTGGTGGGTGAACACAACTGCAGATGCTCTTGTGCCCTGATATTGTCACTGCTAGCCCCAAATGCTGGCAAAATACCATCCAGTTCCTGCTGCTCTTTTACCGCTTTCCCTTTTGCCTTTTGCCTGGCCCAGTTTTAGGAGGAATTTGTGGCAAATCCCCCTGCAGCAGCCTGTGCACGCAAATGGATGCTCAATCATGCAATGCCGTGGTGCATTTCTTGGGTGGCAGAGCAGGCTCCAGGCCAGCAGCGTGCGGCCGCCCATGGTTCCCAGTCAGCGCACAGCACCGCTGTGCCCAAAATGCAGACCTGGTGCTCCTGCGAGTGGGAGCAGGTGCCCTCTGTGCTGTTGGTGTGACCTGTCTGTAATCCCTAGGTCGGCGTGGTTCAGTACGGAGAAGACGTGGTCCACGAGTTTCACTTAAATGACTACAGGTCTGTAAAAGACGTGGTGGCGGCTGCCAGTCACATAGAGCAAAGAGGAGGCACAGAAACCAGGACTGCCTATGGGATAGAGTTTGCTCGGTAAAAATCTCTCACGTTTGCCCCAAGAAGTTTGCAGTGACTGTTTTAATTCTCTTCTCCCCCCACCACGCTCCTTCCCTCCTTGCTGTTTGCAAGGCAGGGGCGCAGCGTGCTTCTCCAAAAGTGCCCAGTCCTCATCTGATGCTCTTCAAGGGCTGAGCCCCGAGCTGCAGAGGGACTGAGGGTGGGCACAGGAGTAGATCCTGAACGTGTCTCCTCTTTCTGAAAGCACCCAGAGCTCAGCCCCCAGCGCTGCCCTGCAGCTGCCCCACTCTTCTCACACCCAGTGGGTACTGGGGAGCCCAGCACGGCCCTGACCCACAGCTCCATCTCTTCATTTATCCAGGGCTAACTCTGTCCCTGCGTATTTTTACCGCAGCCTGACCCATATTCCAGATTTAGTGCATCCCGCTGAGCTAAACGATGCTCTCTGCAAAAAGCCAGCTCCACTAGAGGAAAAACTCTTTTACAAAGTCCTAAAGCATTCCCTGAGCATCCTGCACCCCACTGCAGCTCCCTGTGTGCCAGCAGCCTTCCGATTCCCCCCTGTGCTTTGTGACCTGGCCACTGGGGCTCGTGTCCCACAGCAGGGCATGCAGGGCACTGTGTGACACCTCGGGGACACGGGCGAGCGCGCGGGGGGCTGCCACGACCCCGCTGGCGACGCTGAGCAGCCCAGGGCATCTCTTCAATTGCAGCTCGGAAGCGTTTCAGAAAGGTGGCCGGAAAGGGGCAAAGAGAGTAATGATTGTAATCACAGATGGAGAGTCGCACGACAGCCCAGACCTGGAGAAGGTGATCGAGGACAGCGAGAAGGACAACGTCACCAGATACGCGGTGGCGGTGAGTAGCGGGGCCCTGCTGCTGCAGGAGGCGGTGAGAGAGGCTCACGTTGGGATGTGGCTGCCCAAGGAGGTGCTGGGGATGGGCAGGACCCTGCGATGCACCCGAATTACATCCATCCTTAGAGTCCCCCGAGTCTGCTCCCATCACGGGGTGCCAGGCACAAAGATTTGGGATGCTTTGGGGCAGCTTTATCCACTGTGTGAAAACACCTGACACTGCCTTCCCCTCCCAAACCCAGGTTCTGGGTTATTATAACAGAAGAGGGATCAATCCCGAAGCCTTTCTGAATGAGATAAAATTCATAGCGAGCGACCCGGATGACAAGCACTTCTTCAACGTCACCGACGAAGCAGCGCTCAAAGACATCGTGGACGCGCTGGGGGAAAGGATATTTAGCCTGGAAGGTGAGCGGGGCTCCTCTCCTGCCCTCCCCAGGGACACGCTGCTCAGCACCACGCATCCCAGCCAGATTTGCTGCGCTGGGTCCTTGCTGGAAGAGGCCGGGCTGGAATATTGACCTTCCATTTGATGCACGCACCCCAACACGCACCTTTTGTCCGATAAAAGGCTTTTTTTCCTTTTTCCTTCCACGCTTTTTTTGTTTACAAAGCTACATTTATCTAAATTTCCTAAGAAAATGGTATATTTGGAAAAATCCTTGAAAGAAAAGATGGAGGGTTTTCACCAAAAGTCTCGGTGTTTGGGGGAATTTGGGTCAAACCAGCCCATAAGCTCCCCACCAGCAGTCTCAGCCAGCCCAGCGCTTCTGCGGAAGAACATTTCACTGGGTGAGGAATTTCAGCCAGTTGCCATAATTAAGTGAGATCCTCTGAATCCACGCTTTTATGAGATCCTGCAGTTTGCAGCTAGGAAACGAGGCAGCACTCCCACTGTTTATTAATTCTGCATTTATTCAGAGGCTCATTAGCAGCACGAGCATGTGTAGCTGGGGGGGATTCAGGGGGGCACGGGCACCTTTGTGCTCCAGCAGGGTGGAGGTGGCTCTCCAGCCCAGCCAGATCATCTCCTGGAAGGCTTCCCCTTAACGACAGAATCTTTGTTTGTTTGTATTTGAGGAACCAACAAGAATGAAATCTCCTTTGGACTGGAAATGTCCCAGACAGGCTTCTCCTCGCACATCGTGGAAGTAAGAGAGTGACCTCTTTGCTTTGCTCCCGCCTGCGTGTTTGCTGCTGACCGGTGGAAAACGGGTGGGGAGGGAGTCCCGAGGATGAGTTCAGGCTGTGAATTCGGGCTGTTCAGCTGCATATACTGCCTGCCCACCGAGTAAATTTTATTTTATTTTATTCTATTTTATTTTATTTTATTTTATTTTATTTTATAATTTTATTTTATTTTCTGAGAAGGGACCCTCCTCCTGCCCCTTCCTGCGAAACCCGTGATTTCTGGGAGGGACCATTTGCTGCTTCCTCTCCCCACACTCTGCAGCCCCCAATAGGTCCCCAGCCCAGGAGCAGGGCTTTTCGGGACCCCCGTGAGCATTCCCCCACAAAACCAACCCACCGGGTCCTCACCCGTTTCAGCCTCCACATGCACCAGCTTCACCCCTATGAGCAGTGAGGGCAAGAATTGCCTCCGATAGGCAAAAAATAGCACAAAAGGACACCCAAAACCCAGTCCCGAAGCCACCTGCAGAGCTTTGGCACGGGATGTTTGGTGCCTTTGCTCTGGCTCTGTGCTCACGGCTGCTGCCCCCCCCCTCCCCCAGGACGGGATCCTGCTGGGGGCCGTGGGCGCCTACGACTGGAACGGGGCCGTGCTGAAGGAGACCAGCAGCGGGAAGGTGATCCCGCTGCGCGAGTCCTACCTCCAGGAGTTCCCCGAGGAGCTGAAGAACCACGGCGCCTACCTGGGTGAGGCAGCCCCGCCGGGCACAATCGCTGGGATGCGGTCGTGGTTGGGTGCTTCATATTTGGGTGCTTCATATTTGGGTGCTTCATATTTGGGTGCTTCATATTTGCTTTATATTTGGGCTCTTGATATTTGGGCTCTTAATATTTGGGTGCTTAATATTTGGGTTCTTGATAATTGGGTGCTTAATATTTGCTTAATATTTGGGTGCTTAGTATTTGCTTTATATTTGGGCTCTTAATATTTGGGTGCTTGACATCTGGGTGCTTAATATTTACTTAATATTTGGGTGCATAATATTTGGGTGCTTAATATTTGGGTGCTTAATGTTTGCTTTATATTTGGGCTCTTAATTTTTGGGTGCTTAATGTTTGCTTTATATTTACGATCTTAATATTTGGGTGTTTAATATATGGGTGTTTAATATTTGGGTGCTTAATATTTGCTTAACATTCGGACCTGCCCTGCCCCTGGCACCCGGGGAGAGCCCCGCGGCGCCTGCTTCGTGCCGCACAAACACGGCTCGAGTGCAGAAGCAGCTCAGACCCCATCCAGCCCGGGTCATTCGCAGTGCTTACTGGAACAGTTTAAGAAACACTGATGAAATTTCATGCCCGGGGAGGAAATACCTGCTGTGCTAATCCGTTCCATGTGTGGGAGCCCCGCGGTGAGGATCCCAGGCTGGTTGCAAAACGGAGCCTCTGCCCGGGCTGTGCGTGCCCGGCTGGGCACGGAGCGGGGTCTGGGGGCTGCGGGGTCACCCCCTGGCACGTGAAGGCTCTTCCCTCTGCGGATGGGGACACGAACAGCCCCGGGTGCTGTTTTTCTTACTGGAAGCAGTGGGAAAGGCAGAAATATTGAGAAAGTCCTGGTGCATCCTGCGGCATAGCAGCCCAGCGCTGGGACCTGCGTGCTTCAGGGCTGATGCTCTGCTTAGAAATATTGTCCCAGGAGGGGAATATATGGGGAGGCAGAGACTAAGGTACGGTCAGTGCCCAGGGAAAGGGCTATGTAAGCCCCACCGGTACTCAAAAGTCAGCTTGGTGTGACCCTGAGGGATCTGATCCAGCTTTACTGTTGGCCGTGCTTTTAGTGTCTAATAATTTAAGCAGCATTTAAAACCGACTGCGAATGTGCAGAAGCCTGGAGCTGCCTGCAAGTCTGAAGTAGAGGATTTTGCAACCCCAGCATTATATTCCTGCGTAAGCCCACCTGCATCTGTGAGCAAGTAGCACAGCCCAGTGTGTGACAGAAAATCATCCTGCGGGGTCAGAAATCGGGATCGCTGGGGGTGGTTAGCTTGGCATAAGTATTTGTGAGCAATGGTTGGGATGGATGCACAGCTTTTATTGCACGCTGAATTTTCACATCCAACATCAGCAAAACCTTTCATGCATGATGACAGGGGTTTACCTGCACGACTGCATCGCTGGTAAAGCCTTGGTTCAGAGCTGGCCAGGGCTGTGCCGGCAGCGTGGGGGTGACCCCAGGCAGGCTGTGGGATGGAGGCATGCAAGGGGGCAGATCCTGCTCACCCCCACCACCCAAAATGCAGGTTACACTGTCTCCTCCATCGTGTCCACCGCCCGCGAGCGGCTCTACGTCGCAGGAGCGCCGCGGTTCAACCACACGGGGAAGGTCATCATCTTCACCATGCACAACAACCGCAACCTGACCATCCACCAGGCGCTGAAGGGAGAGCAGGTAATGCCGGGGCACGGTGTTAAGAGTGTTTAAGAGGCTCAGAAGCACAGTGGGCCCATCAGGGATCTCCTGCACCCACGGCTCTAAATCAAGGGAGGAGAGGGCTTGAGCCGTCCCCTCCCGTGTCCCCTAGATCGGCTCCTACTACGGAAGCGAGATCAACTCCCTGGACGTGAACGGTGATGGTGTCACGGACGTGCTGCTGGTGGGAGCCCCCATGTACTTCAGCGAGGGCAGGGAGAGGGGCAAGGTCTACGTCTACGCCCTGCGAGAGGTACGGGCACACCCGGCCACCACCATGGTTCTGGGTTCCTGGGGTCCCCTCGCCCACAGCCCCCAGGATGGGATGTGCAGGGTGATGTTGTCCCCTCCACCAGGGCTTTGGGGCACAGGTAGGATGTGTCATACTGTTTTTTCTGCCTGGTGCCCTGCCACCTTCAAATCCTGGTAAAAAAAAATGCAGTTTCTGACCCAAATCTGATGGGCCCTGGGGATTCAGGAGCAGCAAGAAGATCGTGCTCAAAATTCAAGGCAGCGCAGGCTGCCCGGCACAGCAGGGATCCCTGTGCCAGGGATATCTAAAGCAAAATTTTCATGCAATTATTTATGTTGCTTTAAAACGAAGGCAAAGCAGCCATCAGCATGGGGCTCACCCATACCACGGCTGAAGGCTCATCCCGTTTCCTTCTCATGCTGACTTAGCACCCCTCTTCCTGGGCTTAGCAGGCTCCCGGCTCTCCCCAAGCTTGTGCATGCACCAGGCTTTGCAGAGGAGCAGCAGAGGAAACCCAGGGATGAAAGGCTCCGTGGATAGGTGTCGGGCTCTGTACAGGACCCCAAGGGGTTGCTTCTTGTCTGTTTGCCTTTGGGGATCTTCCTGACTCTCCAGACCTGCTGCTGACACCTTTTTTTCCCTTTTTTTTTTTTCCTCGTAGAACCGCTTTGTTTCCAGCGGGGCCCTGGGGGACCTGCAGAGCTACCAGAACTCCCGCTTCGGCTCCTGCATCGCCGCCGTGCCCGACCTCAACCAGGACTCCTACAACGACGTCGTGGTCGGGGCGCCCTTGGAGGACGACCACCAAGGAGCCATATACATCTTCCTTGGCTTTGAGGAGACCGTCCTGAAGAAGTACAAGCAGGTACAGCTCCCGGGGCTTCGGTTGGCCCCATCCTTCACCAACCAAACCCAGAATTAAGTCAATGTCCAGTGATGTCCGTGGGCACCAGAGGGTGTTTGGCCCCAGACTTCCACAGGTCAGGAATTTGTGCTCAGTATTTCCTCCTTGCACAGCCACTAGATACCTTCTGTTTTGGTGGGCCCAAGACAAAACAAGTGTATGGTATGGAAAACATGCTCAAAATTAGGGGGAATGCTTAGTGCTCAGTGCAGTGACTTGCCTTGGGTAAAATATTAGAAACACTTGTGAGAAACAGTAAATGTCAGCAGAAATCTTTGGACGGTGTCTGCGAGGGGAAACTGCTCCCATTCCCTGGCAAATTAAGTTTGGTGCAATTAGTGGGGAAGGGGAACCCAGTAACGTGGCGGGGACTGGCACAGCAAGCCTCAGCGCGCCCCTGCTCACGTGCGAAGCCTCCTCCGTGCAGCTGCGGCTGGACGCCAGCTTCGCAGGCAGAGGTGCTCCTGACGGAAACCAGGCTGGATTTTTTTCCCCCTTTTTTTTTTTTTTTTTTGCTTTTTCAGCGGATAGCAGCTGCAGACCTCGGGCCAGGCCTGATGTATTTTGGATGCAGCATCCACGGACAGCTGGACATGAATGAGGACGGGCTCGTGGACTTAGCCGTTGGCTCTCTTGGGAACGCCGTGCTGCTCTGGTTAGCTCTGTCTCATTTGGCACTGCCCCTGCCCCAAGTCCGTTGCAATGTGCTCACGTTTCCAGGGGAGAAGTAACCTCCCAAAAATCCGACCCGTCTTTCCAGAATAACAACCCCTCTCCAAGCAGGGCCAGGGGATTTCAGATGTAGCTGAGCCCTAGCAGAACATCAGGGCTGTTTTGCGTGGAATTTCGTTGTTAGTTCCCCAAGAGCTTCAAAGCAGTGATTTCATCTGGGATGATTCGCTCAGATTCCCTCTATCCTTATTTAACAAAGCAACTTGGTATTTTCAAATCTGATTAACATTTTTAAGGCCCCTTGGGGCTGTTAGGATGGAGATAGCTGCCCCAGCAGAAATGTGCCACCTGCACCCACCCCGGGGCTGGCTTCAAACACACTGACGTGCGTGCAAGGGGCCAAATCCTGCGCTCAGTGCTGAGCCTCTTCACTGCCGTAAGCAGGAGGCCAATGCGTGCTGGAGATCTTATTCTTCCAACACTGCACAGCTGAGCTGAGAGCAGGTCAGCACCTTGTGGTGGCCTTTGGGAAAGGTGTGGAAAGGGCTCCCCTGGAGACGTGGGGGCCGCTGAGCCATGCGTGGGTGCCCCGTGCTGCAGCGACCTCCCGGCCCTCGCTCGCCCCGCAGGTCCCGCAGCGTCGTCCAGATCAACGCCAGCATCCGCTTCGAGCCCTCCAAAATCAACATCTTCACCAAGGACTGCAAGCGGAATGGGAAGGATGCCACCTGCATGTCGGCCTTCATCTGCTTCACCGCCGTCTTCCTCTCGGCCCACTTCCAGACAGCCAGCGTGGGTAAGCAGCAGGGCTGCTGGTGCTGCAAAACCCCAAATTCACTCATTACAGGGCTCTCCAGCCCCGAGGGAGATCCCAGCTCGGGGAACCAGCCAGGAGCTTGGTGTGTTTGGGGCGTGCACACCACCAGCAGACTCAAACCCTTTTTGCCCCCGGCTAGCATAGCAGGGACCCCGCTCCACCGCTGCGCCGTGCCAAGACACTCCCCAAGGACAAACACTTGGCAGGGCTCAGCCTCCTCTCACCTCTGTCCCAGGCTTGCCTGGCCACGATGCGTGTGACAGCACTGTCCCCAGCACCTCGCAGCACCCGGGGCAGGGCAGGAGGGGACGTGGCCATCCCGCAGAGCTCCTCCGTCCTCCCCCTGCCGCTGGACACATCTGCGGACCAGATGTGTGCCTTGCCGAACGGCTCGGGAGATCTTTAGGGACGGGTTGGCCGCCTCTGCTTTGAAAACCCCGCATGCCTCTGTAACCCCGTACCCACGCAGGGGGTGCCCGTGGCTCAGCAGGAGGGGACGAGGGTGGCTCAGCCCCTGGGACCCGGCAGCAATCGCTCTCGCAGGGCGTTCCGGCACGGGAAAAAGCAGGTCACGAGCAGAGCCAAATTTATTCATTTTCACATGATTTCTACCCAGAAAAGCCTCTCTGTGGGCAGTGCTGCTGCCAGCTCTTTGCTTCCCTGCATGTTTTTTTTTGTCATGGTGCTGTGGTGGGTGCAGATTCCTCCTGCTCAGCACCGGCCGCGGACCCTCGGCTGCTGCCCCTGCGCTGCAGGATGCAAACATCTGCAGCAAAGCCGCGGGGAGAGCTCAGCAGTACCTCCAGAACAGCTACAGGCCAGCATGTGGATATATGAGCCAAATATTTATATATCCTGCACTAATTTTACTCAGTGCTGAAGTCCCTGGTTTGACCTGGAAAGTGGAGGCTTATTCCAAAGAAATTCGGGCTAAAGGCAACAGCAGCCCAGCCCCATTTCCCCGCGGTGTGCCCCTGCTGTCCACCCCCAGAGGCATCTCAGCACAGCCCCCCTTGCCAGCAGGGCGGCAGGACTGGAGTGACCACGAGCCCAATTTTTGGCCCGGTGCCGGTGCGCAGGAGATGTAAGGACGGGGAGAGCCCTGAGCCGCCCTGCTCTCGTTGCAGCGCTGCACTACAATGCCACCATCGACGAGCGGCGGTACACGCCGCGGGCTCTCCTGGACGAGAGCGGGGAGCGGCACGCTCACCAGGCGCTGGTGCTGCTGGCGGGGCAGGAGCACTGCGACAGGCTCCACTTCCACGTGCTGGTAAGTGGGGACGGGATGGGACAGGAGCATCTGCTGCGGGGCTGTGTCCCCCCGAGCAAAGCAGTGATGCAGTGGGGATGCATAAACAGGGTGATGGCAGGGCTGTCGATGGCCTCACGTGGCTGGAAACAAGCCTGGGCCACGAGCTGGATTTATTCACACCGGGTTTGATGTGGCCAGGGGTGGACCGGGGCCATGGAGCCGCCAGCACGCTGCAGCACGGGCTGCATAGCACCCCAGCTTCCTCCATGTGCTCCTCTGCAATCCACTGGCCATGCCATCAGGGACAGTGTGTGCTCAGTGCCTGGATCAGACTGGTCCTCCTGCTCCAAAGTCAATGAAAATTCTTTTTTTATTTTCCGTCGGGAGCTGTGCATCTCCATGCCAGCCCCCGCTGCTCACATCCTCTGCAGCCCAGACCATCAGGTTCACCTCCCTAGGTGCAGGAGCCAGCAAAACCCTCGGCATGGCTCGTGGGGAACAGCTGATGCACAAACCTGGCCAAAATCAAACATTCCCAGAGAATGATGAGAATTCTTCGGAAGCCAGCGAGGACCGAGCTGCCAGACTGGCCCGGCCCCAAACCCCAGCCTGAACTGCCATGAACTTCTGGGAAACTCGGTGCTGGAGATGGAGCCGGGGACTGAGCTCCAGAAGGAGCTCGGTGCAGAGCAGCCCAGCGCACCTCGTGCGTTAGGGGCAAGGCATGGGGAGAGCTGGGAGAGGCATAGGGAAGGCAGAGCCCCGTCACCAGACGCACGAGTTATTATTTCATGAAATAACCACACGTGCCTCCAGTGCTTCCTGACTCTAGGAGTCCTGCCCTTTTCAGCCGTGCTCTCTGCCTGCCGCAGGACACGGCTGACTACGTGAAGCCGGTGACATTCTCGGTCGACTACGAGCTGGAGCACCCCGAGAGCGGCCCCATGCTGGACGACGGCTGGCCCACCTCGCTCAAGGTCTCGGTACGTGCAGCTCCCTCCCCTGGGGGCCTTACCAGGGGTCTTGCAAGGCAGCAGGTGAGGAGCTGAGCAAAATCCACCCAGCAAGGGCGATCCTGCAAAGCTCTTCCAGAGGCTGAGCATCTCCATTGCTTGTTTCCCTGCTGGGTGGTGTTGCTGCGGGATTTTAGAGCTCCGGCTGCCCTGTGGGGGTTGCAGCAAGCAGGGTCTGACCCTGCCCAGTTTAAACCCGTGGTAGCCGTGGCTTTAAGTGGAGGGAGAAAAGGGGAGCTTAGCTGCTGAAGGGTGGGTGCATATCAGGAGTGATTAGTGTCCCACTGTGGCGCTGGAAGCTGGAGGGGCTTGGGGACTGTAGAGGACACCGGTGTCTGGAGCTGGAGCTGAAAAGCCAATTTGGTGCTAAGCTTGGCCAGTGGGCTTATCTCCGGAGGAGCCATCTGCTGCTTTGTCTTGGGGCTGTGATCCCCCATCCCTCCTGTGATCACAAGATGTCCAGGACCCGCTGCAGCCTGTGGTTCACAGCCAGAGGCACAGAGCATCACCCAGCTGTCTTATTGTCCGCACCAGGTCCCGTTCTGGAACGGGTGCAACGAGGATGAGCACTGCGTCCCTGACCTGGTCCTCGACGCTCGAAGCGACGTGCCCAGTGCCATGTGAGTGGGTTGTGCCGAGCATCCTTCCCCTGGGCTCCCAAACCCCAGGGCTGTGCTCCAGCATCGCGTGGGGTCCCTTGTCCCACAGCCCCAGTGACCACCAGCAGCTGGGACCCGGTTCCTGGGAACAATTCTGCTCTTGCCGCTGGTGGCACCGGGCTGGTGGTGAGCGGAGTCGTCCTGCTCTGCTCTCTGGGTTCGCCTGCTCCCTGCGTGGAACAAACTGGTGTTTGTCAGGGAGTCCGCAAAGCTACTGATATCTGGTGCCGTGGTGCTGGGCCCCAAAGACAAATCAGTAAATAACAGGGGACTGAACGCGAGGCTGGCGTTACCCGCCTGGCAGCCGCAGGCTTGACTCACGCAGCAGAAATAATTACACGCTGTGTCTGATCCCTTAAGGAGCTTTTAAAGGTCATCCCCGAGGAGCACGGGAGCCCGAACCTCTGCTCGCGCTGATGGCAGTGGGCTCTGGACCAAACTCAGAGCTGGTACAAGGGTGATTTCTGCTGAGAAAATCACTTTTGGGGTTTCTTGTTGGAATAGACATCCTTCAAAATGGTGCCCTGGCTGCTCTGCTGTTAAAGGGAGAAGGCGGCCCTGACGTGAAAAGTTTTATAATTTCCTTTCCCCATATTTTTTCCCCATCAAGTCTGCAAAACCACACAGCGTGCTGCCTCTGCAGTCTGTTGGTGAACTTCCCTGGACGGCGATCTCAGCCTGGCTGGAGCCAAATGCCATTCTTACCCTTTGTTAACGGCATCAGATCTATTTTATTTTTACACCTCAGCTCTATTAAGGGTGGGTAACTGGGTCCCAGACTGCTAGACGTCATCATTCAACAAATCAGAAGCAAAATAGCATTCCACACGAGGAAGCTGTGATTCCTAAAGCCCCCCAGGGCAGGGGCAGGGTCTGTGCCCGAGTCCCGTGGGATTCACGGCCGCCGTCCTCCCGCAGGGAGTACTGCAGGAGGGCTCTGCGCCGGGCTGCCCCCGCCTGCTCCACCTTCAGCCTCTCCTTCGACGCCTCCGTCTTCGTCATCGAGAGCACCAGGAGGAGGGTGGCCGTGGAGGCGACGCTGGAGAACCGCGGCGAGAACGCCTACAGCACCGTGCTCAACATCTCCTTCTCCAGGAACCTCCAGTTCGCCAGCCTGATCCCCAAGGTGCGGCTCCGGGGCCTTGCGGGAAGCCCCTGCCCGGCTGGGGAGCCCAAAACCAGAGCCCAAAACCTCTCTGCCCCTCATAAATTTGGCATGCCTATGGGCTTGGCTCCTAAGCATCCGTGGCCTCTTTATTTTGGAAACACAGAAACGTTTTCGTCTTCTGAGCCTGAAATAAGGTCAGATGCAGATGAACCGATTTTCCCCTCTTTATTTTCCTACTCCAACAGTTTAAAAATACTCACTGCACGTGGCCAAGTTCCCGTCAGGGATGCATTGCAGCAGCTGAGGTCCACCTCCTGCACACGGGGGCCAGTAGCCACATGGCCAGCGCTGCTCCGTGCCATAGGCACCCTGCCCGGGCACCGCTCCTGCTCCTTGTCCATCCAGCCCTGTGCAAACCCTCGCCTCTCCCAGCGAGGTCTGGGAAAGCTGCTGATGCTGCTGAGCCCCTACTCGTCCCCCCGTGACTTCATACCCGCCCGCGGCTGGCGTGGCCCACGTTTTGTTTTCCTAAGCCCTGTGCCAAGATCAAATTGTGGGGCACGCCGCCCGCAAACTAAGAGAAGTGCGTTCCGTGATAGCTTCCTCCAAATTAACAGAGGAAGAAAAATCTATGATGCTAGGTAACAGAGAGCGCAACGCAGCAGCGGTTACAGAAAACATTTTAATCTGGTTACAGAAGCCCTGTGCTGCCAAACAAGCAGCTCGCCAAGCAGAGGGAGACGGTCGGGAGCAATGGGCAAAAGCTTCCCCGCCCCGCTGGCGAGCTGGAGGGCGTTCCAGCAGCAGGCACCCAATTATTGAGACGAGCTAATTAATTATTTCTCCTTAGCCGGTGGCCCTGCAGAATAATATCTGTAGTTATCTCATGCTTCCCTGTGACCCGTGATCACAGAAAAATTGTCATACTGACAGCGGTGGCAAGAATAATGGGTTTTATTTGTTTATCTCCATAGCTAAATTTTGACAGAGGATTGAACTGGGCCAGGTGGAAGGTGCGGGTTAGAAGTGCTGCTGTCCAGGAACGGCCCTGCCAGCCTGCAGCAAGCACGGGGAGGCTTTTGCTTGCTTGTTTGTGTTCCCCAAAAGTTACTGCCCCTCTCCCGAGGCCCTTCTGCTGGCTTCGTGAAGTTGTGGCCGTGGGGCTGGTGCCCGTGGCCAAGCCCCGTGTCACCAACACTCCGCATCCCGTTTTAGGATGACACGGACATCAACATCGACTGCATGAGCGACGAGAAGCACCCCAACAAGAGAGTCTGCAACGTGAGCTACCCCTTCTTCCGAGCTAAAGCCAAGGTAAGGCAGTTCCCCCCAAACCAGCTTGCTTTTGGGAGCCCCAGGTGTGCAGGGTGAGGGGGATGCCACTTCATTTTCGGGAGCAGGATCCAAATTTCCCACTCTGCCTTTCCACTGCACCTTTTCCTGACTCGCGTTAACAAACACAAAGCCACCACGCTCCCCGTGAAACGCCACCTGCCCGCCCCACGTGCCTGCAGGCATCCGACGAAGCCGCTCGTGATGAAATCTTCCCAACCACCATGTCCGGCCGGAGCCTTCGCCTGTCAGGAGCTCGAAAATGACAGACGAGCTCCAGGCACCTCTCCGGGCTTTAAAGCTCCCATAAAAAAAAGCCCTCTTGGATGCCTGTGGCCGTAAGCGAGAAGGGAGCAGCCCGACTCCCCATGACCTACGGGGGCTGGGAATGCATCTGCGTGGCACCAGGTAGGGCAGGTCCTGCCAAGACAAAGACAAGCTGGAAATGGAAATTTGGCCGGCGAGCAGCAGAAGGAGCGTTAATATTATAATCAGCTGTGCCGTCCCAGACAGTTTGAGGTCATTGCCATGGCTCGCGCAGATGTGACATTTATCACATTTTATTGTTGTTGGCCTCCGTCCCCCCGCCAGCGGACCCCGTGCTGCAGATGCGTGGTGCCGGCCCCTCGCTGCCGGTCCCCCGGAGATTTTCCTCTTTTAAGGGGATGCTTTTTTTTGTTCTCCAGCCTCAGAGCAAAAAATGCAGCACGTCGCAGGCAGAGAGCAAATCCCGCAAATCCCCGGCACGGCCTCGCTTCCCGCGGGGAAGGCAAGGCTCTGCCCAAAGCCCAGCAGCATCCCCCGGCCGGCGGTGGGTTTTTTCCCCCTTAATATTTTCTCCCATATGTTTCCAACCCCCGCAGGTAGCTTTTCGCCTGGATTTTGAATTCAGCAAGTCAATTTTCCTGCAGAGCATGGAGATCTACCTGACTGCCAACAGGTTCATGCTTGCTTCGTCCCTCTGCTGCCTTCGCGCGGGTCTGCAACGTCGGCGGGACGTCGCCTGCCCTGATCCTGCCACCTCTCCCACTGCAGCCGAGCCAATTCTGCCTTCCCCCTCTCCTCCATTTGCAGCCAGAGCTGTTTTGTTGGGGGGGGGCAGACCCTGCGGTGCTTTGCTTGGTGCTGGGCTTGCTGCTTCCATAGCTGTAGGTGGTGCTGGAGGCATCCAGCAACCCTCCCTAGGGAATAACCGCATGGAAACCCATTTTCCATAGGTTATTGCAGAGCCCTGTGTTTTTATTTTAGGCTATTTTTATTTACCTACATATTATAACTCTCGTTTTCCCCTGTCTGGGAGGGCCACGCAGTCGCTGCCAGGCCCTGCGCTGAGCACAAAGGGTCTCTGGCCACCGCTGCTCCCTGCAGCCACTCGCTCAGCTGCACATATTCCCAGGAAAAACCTCTCGTAGCAGCCTTGCCAAACCCTCCTCGCTCACTTGCCCCGCACAGGTAAATTTTTCTGACAGCCAAGTGAAACCTCGTTAGGGTTTGCTTTTCATTTCCATCAATCACCGTGGCAGAGAGCAGCCAAGGATTTTCTCTGCCGGAGCTGCTGCAAGCGGGATAGCTTTGCTGCTCCTGCTGCGTGTGAAACCTTCCTCCAAATGCTTTGCTTTTATGGCCTTGGGCTAATAAAAGGGAGTAAAATTGCTTCTCTTTGAGCCTTGGCCATAAAGCAGAAGTTGAGCCCTCCCCCA
>CM021706.1:19936707-19951738 GCA_011074415.1 Stictonetta naevosa | reverse complement strand
CCCCCCCCCCCCCAAAAAAAATAACCCTCCAGGAGATGCTCACCCCATGCTCTGCTGGTGTTTCAGCGACAGCGAGGAGAAGGAGAGCACCAAGGAGGACAACGTCGCCCACCTCAATTTCCACCTCAAGTATGAAGCCGACCTGCTCTTCACCAGGTGTGTGGGGGGACAGGGCTCGGGGGGGGCAAACGAAGAACAGAATTGGGGGCAAAAAAAAGGAAAACCGACAGCCAGAAGCAGGGAGGTGCTGCGTGCTTCACAACACTTAAACTCAGGGGTGTTATTAAATAAGGTGCGAGTGCGATTTTTTTTTAAGGGGGAAAGTCTACTTTTCGTAGGTAATAATGTTCATAACATGTGTTAGCAGCCCGTGCCGGGGCTGTAAAGCTGCGTCTGGGCCGGTAGCCACGCCACTTAAAATCATCTCACCAAAAGGACGCAGGAAGGGTGTGCATGGAAGGGGTTTGGGCATCGGCATCAACTAGAGCAGTGTCTGTCCGCTGTCCAAAGCAAGAAGGAGCTCAGGCACAGACGATAATTTATTAACCCGATTACAAGAAAAAATACGGGCCCAAGCAGCACATTCCCTGGAACTGCTCGCTGTAATTCTTAGCAGGTTTTGGAGACCTTCAGCCACTCTTTTTTTATGCGAGAGGCAGTGGGGCACAGAAAACAAAGGCACTTCACTACATAAATTTTCCAGGAGGGGAGGGATTCTCAATTTCACAAATGCCAAAATCACCTTTATGGGAGAAGGGAGAGCTTGGAGGAAGGGAAACAGCACAAAAGCCTCAAGTTTGGGCATCCCAGGGAGGAAAAGGGGGAATTGTTTCAAGGAGCCCTGGGGCCCTGTGCCGGGGCAGTTCGCCCATCGGGTGCTCCTGGCTCCTCTCCCTGCTCTCCAGACTCCAGATATAGATGCGATTTGCCTCCTCAGATTTATGTGAGATTCAAAGCACCGAGCAGGGCCTTGGATGTCCCTGTTAATAACAAAAAATTCTACAAAGAAGGGGGAAATTCTGCAGAAGCAGAAGACCGTGAAAATCCTTCGTCTTTTTTATGTGAGGCAGAGGCAGGCAATGGTTCCCAGCCCAGAATCAGCCAGACGGACCCAAGGTCCTCTCCTTGGGACATCGGCCTGGGGTGGCCCCGCTCTGGGTGGTTTTGGTGCTGCTCAGCCCAGTGCTGGAGGTGCTGGGGGTGGTGCAGAGGGGTGGCTTCATGCTGTGCTTGCTCCGAGCCCCCATCACGACTTGTCCTCCTCGGTCACGACAGGGCGTCCAGCCTGGACTACTACGAAATCAAGTCCAACAGCTCCCTGGAGAGATACGACAGCATCGGCCCCCCCTTCCACTGCACCTTCAAGGTAAAGCAGGGCAATGTCCCGGGGTGGGACGTGATCACCCTGCCCGTTCCCTGTGCCCCATCCCCGTCCTTTGTCCTTGCAGCTGCAGAACCTGGGCTTCTTCCCCGTGGAGGGGGTGACCATCAAGCTCACCGTCCCCGTGGCCACCAGGGCGGGCAACCGCCTCCTGCTCCTGACCCAATTCATGGTGGACCAGGTAGGAAGGGCGGGGTTTCGGCCCCCAAAAATCCAGGTGGGTCCCTCCGCAGCGGGTGTGGAGGTGGGGATGGAGATGCCCCGTTCTGCTTCAAGCTCCCCTCCCGTGCTCGCACCGGTGCGGACACCCGTAGTAAAGTCTTGGCTCGTGCCCTGCGCTCCTCCACTCTGCATTCACTTGGCTGGAGCCGTGGAAAATGGCAGCAGCCAAAGGGTTTGGTCCAAGTAGCTCTCCCTGCTGGACCTCCCTCTGGTATGGAATGAATTCTTGAGGGTCTTGAAGGTGTCGGCTGTGCCTGGGGCGCACCAGAGGCTTGAGCGGCTGCTGAAGCAGCAACAGCTCGAAGCAGACCCCAAGGACGAGAGCCCTGTGTGAGGGATGGGCATCGGGGGCAGGTTGGCCTCCATCGGGGTATTTTGTGTCCTCCAGTGACAGCAACACCGCAGTCTGATGAGAGCAGTTGGGAGAGCCCCGTGTGGTGCCCCACATCGTGGTCACCCCCATGTCCCCACCACAGGGCCGCGGTGCATTGATGAGACCCACAAACATCAGCAAAGCCCCGGGAGGTCCAGGTCCCCCCATCCCAGCAGGATGGGTGTGGGATATGGGGAGGTGGCACCAGCGTGTCCCCGTCCCCATCCCCACCTGCTCCTCCCGCAGGAGAACACGACCTGCAACGTCTGGGGGAACACCACCGACTACCGCAGCACGCCCGCCGAGGAGGACCTGTCCCGCACCCCACTCCTGGTACGTGTCCTCATGGGCCTGATCCTGGCCCCGTGCTGAGCCCTCCCTCCCCAAACCAGAGAGAAACCCCATGCAGGGGGTGTCCCACGGGTTGTCCCCTGCTGGGTGGCACAGTGGGGGTGTGACGACAGCACAGAGCCCCCTGGGGTGATGCTCCAACCTCGCCAACTCCCCCCCTTGCAGAACCACAGCAACTCCGACGTCGTTTCCATCGACTGCAATGTGAAATTAGCCCCCAACGAGGAGATGAACTTGCACTTGCGTGGCAATCTGTGGATGAAGTCACTGAAAGCAGTAAGTCCTCCAAAAGCAGATGTATGGATTTTGAGAAATACCCCAAAGGAGCCCTCACTTGGTGCAAACGTGTGTGGTTTGTTTTTTTTTCCTCTCCTGCTCTCCCTCCCAGGAAGTCCGAGTATATGTGGGGTGACTTTTGTTTTCAAATTTTATTTATTCCATTGGTGTGTGCGTCCTGCACAACACCTCCTCACAGGGAATTTAATCCCAAGCAATCCTTCTTGCTGCAATTAACCACCTACTCACTGACCTGCACGATCAGGCCCCCTGTGGGGCAGAGCCATGGGGGCAGCAGGGGGCACCCAGCCGGGGTGCTGGGCCCTCTGCCACGCCTGGTGCTCAGCTCCAACCTCTCTTTGTGCAGCTGAAGTTCAAGTCACTGAAGCTCACCACGAACGCCGCCCTCCAGCGACGCTTCGGGAGCCCCTTCGTCTTCCGCGAGGAGGACCCCAGCCGCCAGGTGAGCCAGGGCCAGCCCCCGGGCCGGGAAACCCACAAAAACCACGGGGCAGGACGGAGCCACACGGACCCAGCAGCTCTGGGGAGGCTGCAGCACCGTGCCCTGACCCCGTGGATGGCAGAAGGGCTGGAGCCAGGCACCAGCAGCTCCAGCACCTTCAGCGTTCTCCCCGAAATTTAGGGCACCCTCAGCATCCCCACCATCATGTTTCTGTGCTCTTTGCAGATAACATTTGAAATCTCCAAGCCGGAGGAGTCGCAGATCCCCATCTGGATCATCCTGGGGAGCACGTTAGGGGGGCTCCTGCTGCTGGCGCTGCTCGTGCTCGCGCTCTGGAAGGTGAGCAGCCCCTTGGGCCATCTATTTTGGGTGGCTGCGGCTCTGCAGAGCCCCCAGATGCGGTGTCCCATGCTGGAGGGACCCCTGGCCCCCAGCTCCGTACCAACAGCCCCCCCAGCACCGCCTCGTCCTCCTCTCCCGGGGGTCCTGGGAAGAAAACAGCTTTGGACCCTCCAGTCCCACTCCAGGGATGCTCCATTGGGCATCACAAAACCTTCTCCAACCTCTTTCGACCTCCCCTGTATTTATATCTAGGGCCTGAACTGCCTGACAACACCCTTTAAAAGCAAGGCACCTCCACGCAGCCAGCTGAAGTAACGGCGGGGTTTTCTCTTGTCTTCTCTTTGATCCCTACAGCTCGGATTTTTTAAAAGTGGCAGCCGCAGGAGAGAGGCAGAGGAGGAGCAGAGTGCCAAGGTGCTGGAGTGATGCTCCCGGCGGGGCCGGGGGGCTCGGCCCCCTCTCGCCGCCCTCCTCGGCGCTCGCTGCTCACCGGTAGATGCTCGTCTCGATGCCGAGGGACTTGGGTGCTGAGCTCGGGCTGCATCGAGATGAGAACGCACCCCTTTGTGTGAAATCGCCTAAACAGGTCCAAAACAGACAAACACCAAAAAAAAAAAAGAAAAAAGACCAAAAAAAAGAAAACACATACAAAAAAAAAAAAAAAGCAGCAGACAAACCCAGCCCCTGTTTGGTGGCCCTATGCATGGGTTCAAACTGCTTTTAGGACAGCCCTGCCCTACCGGGCCCGGCAGTGGTGCAGAAGGGATGGGGCAAGCGCACACCCCATAACCTGGGGTGAACCAGGTGCAGCATCCGAGGGGAACAATCTTTACCAATTTCCATTTTTTAATTTTTTTATTTTTTTTTTAATTTCCATAGTGGGACTGTGTCAAACCCCAGGGCTCCCCTGCCCCAAGGAAGGGGAATCTCTCGGCTGGGGGGACAAAAGAGCAAACTTGGATGGAAATATCAAACCCGTCCTGAGGGGCTGTGGGGTCTGGGGGGCTCCCGCAGGGCACAGTGCAGCGAAGCTGCAGCTCTCGGACTGCTCTGCACCAGCTAAATGGAGAGATGGGCTGGAGGTTTTAATTTGCCTTCTTGATGCACTGAATACGACTAATAGCAAATTAAAGCACCTTAATGCATATCTCCAGCGTCCAGCTGTACATACTTATTCTAGAAATATTTGCCTGTTTAAGCAAAGGAGCAAAAAAAAAAACAACAAGAAATCTTTTAAAAAATCTTTCAGAAGATAAATAAAAAAGAAAGTTCAAAGTGTTTTCTACAAACTGAGCAGTTTCGAAGAGCTTGCATCCAGCAAGGGTCCGCACGTGTACTATAACTGTATATATTTGGTGTCACGCCAAGCCAGATGGTCAGTCCTGTTTGACAAAAATCTTTCTTTTTGCATAACAGAATTATTTATGCTAATATTAATTTTATGGAGGAAAAGAAAGCATATGTCCACCTGATGTGTAATGAAGTTTGTTAAATACTGTCCTAGTATTTTTTAAGGATTAAAAATACAGTATTTTAAAAAAAAAAAAGATCCTCTGCTCCCGTTCTGTGCTACCCCAATGGACTCGAGGCATTATTCCTACCCCTGGGATGAGGACCATGGTGCTGAGGTTTGCCACTGAATTATTATGGGCTTTTATTATTTTGAAGAAGGCTGGGTTTGCAGCCTTCTTTTAAAGAGACGCTGTCAGGTGGGCCAAGAGGCCAGGGGTTTGCAGGTCTGGGGCCAGCGTGTTGCAGAATCAGCCCCACTGACACTACAAAATGGGGAGGGATCAGGTTTTCTTTGCTGGCATCCTCACCTGGGGTGGAAATCCTTAATGTCACAGCTGCTGGCTGTCCCTGGGACCGGCTGGGGTGCAGGGCTGCCCCGGAGAGCCAAAATCTGGTGTGGTGCTGGCACCCGCTGTCTTCACCAAAGTGCTTGAATTTCGCAGCTTATTTTTTCTCCTTTCTTAGGATCACTCAATTTTCCTTAATGCTGTAGAAAGCACCATTGATTGGGAACATGAGGCCACTGAAATCAGTCCAGCACTTTTTATTCCTGGGGGATAAAGGTAATTGCTGCTTTTCAAGGCTTTGCCCAGAAGCATCCCAGGCCTTGGTGCTATGAAAATAGCAGCCACATTAGTTGCAGTGCAGGCTGTAAAAAAAAAAAAAAAATAGCTCAAGGTCATCAGTGGCAGGGCCGTATCTTTCAGCAGGCAATGGGCAAGGAAAGCTCCCACAAGAGACAAAACCCAAGCTCACCGCACCCATGGGTGCTCTGTGATGGGATGGGTGGTGAGTTGGGGATTTTATTCCAGGGCATGTGGCTGACGTGCAAGCTGTGTGTTTGCACACAGGGTGTGCAAATGTGCTCAGATATTTCCCTCAACTTTGTCAACGCTGAACTGTAATGTTAAGCTTCATCCACACGGCCTGCATGTTCGGCTCAGAGCAGCTATTCCTGGATTGTTTTTAGAGATGTTTTACACCAGGGTGGCTCTGCAATGCCACAAAATAAGTGTGGCAGCAGCAGGGACTTCCTCCCAGGGCTGGAAAAAGCAGGGCCCAGCCCTTGCCCTGCCCACGGCTCTGCTGCCCCCCAACACGGCCACCCAGCAGCAAGGGCAAACATGTGGGGGCTCTGGGGAGGGCAGGGGCTTACATACACATGGGGGGACACACGTGTACATAAATACACGGACACCCCCTCCTGCCGTGGGGAGCCGTGATCACAGGAGAGACTGCATCTCTCCTATAAGGACAGATAAGGGTAAGGGGGGGGAGAGAGCATGTATCTGCAGAAGTGTGAGTGTATTTTAATTATATATAAATATATATATACACATAAATAAAGCTGGGGGATACAACACACACAGATACACACACCCACATGATCTTCAATATGGAACACAGTCTCGCCTGTGAACAAGACTTCCCAGAGCTGGAAGCTGTGGAAAATAGATCTAGATATAGCTGTACATATAGCTATAGATAGCTATAGCTACAGTAGATACAGATATTCATATATAGTTAGATAGATACAGATATAGATAAACAGATATAGATCATGTATATATGTATGTGTACTATTACATATTATATGTGTGTACACACATGTATGCATACACACAGACATGTAGTGTGTGTATACAAATATGTACATAATGTATATACTTGTCTCTGTGTGTATATATATATTATGTGTTCATATAGCTGTACATATGCATATATATATGCCTATGGGTATGTGTATATATATGTATGTGTGTTTGTATAGGCATACATATATGGCATAATAATGATAATAGGAATATTGATATGTGTGTCTGTGTATACAGGGGTAGATGGAAGTGTATTTGAATATATGTGTGCATTTGCAGCTAAATATACATACTTTTATGTGTATGTATGTATCTATCTATACATGTATGGTGTGTGTGTATTTAAAAATAGGTGTTTATAATTTGTGTATCTACATGTGTATACACATAGGTGTTTATGTACATGCCTGTGTATCTACATGTACGTGTACACACACTCCTTTACACATCTATACATTTACACCCATGTTGCCCCCTGCCCAGCAGCTGATGCCCTGGGCCTGGGCTGGGCACTGCCTGCCCGCAGCAAGAACAGGGTCCCCGTGCAGGCCCAAAATGGGGCGTTTCGGTAAAATTTGTGCTATGAAGTCATCAGCACCCTTTAGAGATGTTTCTGGCTTGGGTCTCACAAGATTTCCACACGGGGAGGCTGCGCCCAGTGGGCCACTTTAAAGCCTCAGTGCCCGTGTTAACATGAGGAGAGGATTTGTAGCCTCCCAGCTGCAACCTGGTTAGAGCTAGTGCCCACCCATTTACACCACTGGGGTCTGTGGTTAGAGCTAGTGCCCACCCATTTACACCACTGGGGTCTGTGGTTAGAGCTAGTGCCCACCCATTTACACCACTGGGGTCTGTCACTGCACCTCAGGCAGCGCAGGATGGCAGACAAGCTGCTCTATGCAGTTACTTTGGGTCACCAATTGTTTCCCCACCCTGTGGCACCTGGGGAAGGTGTAACAAAACAAAAGGAGCCCTGCTAAGCCTGTTGAAAAGAAACACATCGCCTCCTTCTCTTCAAATAACCTCCTTAGCTCTGCAAACTGACACAGCCCGAGCTGGGGCCTGATCCTGCACCTCCCTCCTCCAGCAAGAACTGGGCCGGGTATGGGGAAGTCCCAGCACCTGCAGGGCCTGGCTCCATGCGGCATCCCCGCAGCAGCAGGGCTAAAGCACAGGCCCTACCAACCCCAAAATCTTGGGCTCTCCTTTTGGGGGGAAAAAATGAAAAGTGAGGCACCCACCCAGCCACCGCTGCTGGAGGGGACAGCCACATGGCTCCTTTTACCTGCATGTCTCACATAGAGCTTTATAAAGAGCTTTAAATAACTCCCACAAAGACAGAAGGGCACTTTTTTCAGCTTTTAATGCTCAAAAAAGAGATTTCCAGACCAAGGAGCGGGAAGGTCCCGGGATGGGGGAGCCGGGCCTGGCTGTGCCGCACCCTCAGGCGTGCACCAACAGCTTTAACGCCATGCAGATGACTCCTACCCTAGCACAAGGACACAGGCTCTTCCCCTCTCCATTAAGAGCTTTCCAACCCACTGACAAGGAGTTTTATTGCTGCTCATAGTAACAGCACACTTTCTCTTCAGGTCTGAAATCATCCCGGGAACGGCATGAACAAAGCAGAACCTCACAAAATATCCTGCAACGCAGCCCAAGCAGGAAAGGACGAGGCCAAAGCTACAGGAGGGGAAGAAGAAGCAGCTTTTCCACAAGATTTTTTGGTGTAACTTTTTCTTATTAAAAAGCACAGTTGTGGGAAGAACAGCTTCCTTTACCTTATTGTTACCTACAGACATTTCAGCATGCATGCGTGTTCCAAGGACAGTTTTACACAGGTATTTCACAAGAACACAACACTGAGATTATTCCATGTCAGAAACAGGTCCTGAGAAAAGCAGTGCAAGGAAATACTGTCTTAATAAACAGCACAGCAACTCGTGATGATTTCCAGTAGAGCAACCCAGACCGCTTTGTTACACAGCAAGCAGCATCAGTTTCTAAAAGCTTTCAGCCCTCTCCCCGCCTCCCACCCCCTTTCCCAGGTCAAATCCATTCAGGGACCACGGGCTCTCATTTTAGCTGTATGCACATTATCAATTATACATGTTCAAATGTAGAAAGGCAAAGCACGGCATCAAAGCTGGCTTCCAAGCACGTGGCACGGTTTTACAGAAGACTTTTTGTGTAGCACACAGACATTGATTCAGGTATTGGTTCATTTTAACCAAGCCAGCCACCAGCAGCGTTGCCAAGAACCTGCTGGTGCCTGCTCGCCAGGTGCTCAAGGCACAGGGTCAAAGCTCCAGCAGCGGCAGACACAGTCCTCAAGCGGGAGATAAAAGCACCCCCCGGGTCTCAAGGAGCCACAGAAAGTTAAGTATTTTTTGCATTTCCACCTGTCAGGCTAAAAATCACCACGGTAGCTCCTCAGCAAAATACAAAACCGCAGCTTTCCTGACGCATCTCAGCATGGGGAAGACATTTGGGGCAGCCCCCTGCAGGAACACGAACCCCTTCCTAACTGTTCGGGAACATCTGCTTGTTGCCGTAAGGCCCCAGGTGGCTGAGCATGGCTTTGCCATTTTGCGTGACCTTCAGCTGCAAGACATCGTGTCTTTTAAACTTCCAACCTACCTGAGATATAAGTGACAGACACATTTTCACTTTAGGAGGCAGCTTCCAGCAGAATAAAGTTTGTAGCTTGGAAGCCGGCGTATTTCTAAAGCACTTCCCATTAAGGAGACACAACAGCCAAGGCTGACAGCATCGCACAGTCTAAGCGACACTATTCTTCTTGGCACTAGGCAAAAATTAGAGCTACAAACTAATTCCACATTCAATGTTTATTTATTTGTAATACAAATAGAAATGTGTGCCCAAATCTTGCCTTAAAGTTCTACCCGGATAGTTTAAAAAAAAACCTAGAGAACATTCTTTCATCTTCTGACAGTTAAAAAGCTGCATTTAAAATAAACAGAATTCTCAGTAGCCTGTCAAAACAAGTGACATTTTACTGTTGGAGCATCTGCAACTTCTACCAAGGAGAAGTACTTTCTCAAGCAACAGTTTTAATATACAATCAGTTGCTTATCATAAAAGATCTTATGATAGGACAATTTTTTAAAAATCAGTTTTAATAGAGATTTTCATAATGAAAGGAGTAAAAATCATGAAAAATTCTCCAGTCCAATTCGGGGAGGCACAGACTCCACGCTTGTTGGAAAAACCAGCTTCAAGCAGTATCACGCTCCAAAGGAAGACTCTCTTTGGCGACAGACTACTCCATTAGGAAGATACAGCATTTGGAATCCAGAGTGCAGTTTTACATACTTTGAGTCAAAAAAAGGTGCGTGTTGATCATTGAAACAACAAAAACGAGTTAAAAGCATTTTGAAATGTTGGGACACACACAAACACAAATACCCTATAAAATTTCTAGGTATCCATGCATGTTCTTTATATATGAGGAGCTTAGCTACGTAAAAAGAAACCATGATTCTGGTTCGTTTAGATCAATGTGCAAGTTCATTTTTCAAACGTTATTCAGTATTTAATGTAGCATTGTAAGCAAAGAGCTTGAAGTTTCAACTCTTATTAGATGAATACACCATAGCTGAATTTAAACCTGTATTTCCTAACAGAGCATTCCTTACTTCTGTAGCTGTTGATAACTGCTGTTCAAAATTTAATTTAAAATAAAAAATAAAAATCAGATGTTACCAACATCTTCAGCATTAACTGAAAGGCATAAAAAGACAGTGAGGTATGACAGCAATGGACTGCTCTGTGTGCTGAGACTTCACTTTTAATTACCACGTAATTTCCAATTTTTTTTAATCCTACCTCACTTCAGGAGGTTTTAAAATTTGGAAAGCTACTGCCTCAGTAGCAGCGTGACAAGGGCTTTCAGAAGTGCCTTTGTGTGTAACTACTTAAAGCAATCTTCAGCAGAGATGTGTGTTTGAAACAAAACATTCTGCACCAGTTATATCGGGAATCTTTTCCTTTTGTTTATAAAAACAAGAGATAACAAAACAGTTATTATTTTTTTTAATTAAAAGAAATGACCAAAACCTCCAACACCAGATTTGACTACAGGAAAATTTTGTGGCTTTTTTTTTTCCCCGAGATCTGCATGAGAACTGAGGCTGCAGACTGAATCCAAAGGAATTCCAAGTGACAGAAGAGAGAAACACAACTCCATGTACACACATATATTCTGTGGTCTGCAATGGATGTCGTCATGGGATAGCACCACCATGAAAGATCTTACGTAGCCTAGTGAAACTTGACAAACTCTTCCAGAGTTCTGGGGATCTGGTTTTGGTAGCTGATGTTATAGATCCGTACTGCGCGGGCAGCCAGGCACTTGAGACTCAGCTTCATTTGAGTTTTAAGGAGTATTTCAGACACCCCCGTTGTACTTTTATCAAGGGGAGTTTTCTTCTGCTTGTTCGTCATGTCTGTGTGAGCACCAGCCTCCACCAGGCTAATGATGATGGAATGCAATGTCAAGAAGTCGCTGATGGGCCTGTGGTACTGGACAATGATGTGGAGCGGGCTGTTTCCTTCGTTGTCCACAGCGTTCACGTCAGCACCACAATCCAGCAAGAGTTTTGTGACGAGCGCGTTTGGAAAGCTGCAGACATCATTTGTGTGGAAGTCATCCACGGGCGTGCTGGAATTGACGGCGTGATGCAGCAAGCTCGAGCCGTCCCGCGTCCTGGGATCAAGATGAATCAGGTTGTAAATCTGCTTGTTGATCCGCGACTGATCCTCCTCGCTGCACTGGGTCTTGGTAGAGATGCAGACTAAGTAGAGGAAGGTAAAAATGTTGCATTCGTAGTTGTCCATGGCTGTGTGGATGTCGGCGTCCTGGGTGGTTTTGATCCGGGACATGCCCTGCTCTATTTCCAAGACGCTGCACCTCAGGACACTCTCGATGTCCTTGGCTTTAACGGGCTCGTTTAAGTGTATCATCTGAGAAAAGACTTGGGCAAACCTCAGGAGGTCCTTATGTGTGTTCCTGTTGCCTTTTTGCCTCAGATGCAAGGCATGGAGCCACAGCTTGATGCACTGCTCAAACTCCATGTTATCTGCATAAACAGCCCCCCGGTAAATAATGGGGTGAGACACATCGATATTGTCCGAGCCCAGAATTCTCTCCCGCACAATGAGGCCTTCCATGTGCAGGGCATCTCTGTCCTGCCTTATAGACTCTAATTCGTGAGGAGTTCTGCATTCAGTCCTGTTTCCATAGGCTTCGATTTGTGGAAGAACCTCTTTCTCGATGATGTTCTCGCTGTCTCTGTACCTCTCCAGCATCGCCAAATACAAGTAGTGATACGTCTTCATGATGTCGTAGTTTTCTCTGTCGTTCGCAAACGAGGCGCCCAGCAGCTCCAGCGCCTCGATCCGGCTCCTCCGGTCGCAGTCAGCGTGAGCCAGCAGCAGCTCCACCACGTCTGCCTTGCAGCTCTCGGCGGCCACTTTCAGCGGGGTCATGCCGTGCCCGTTGACCATCATCGCCGCCTTCCACTTGACCAGCTCCTTCACGATCTCCAGGTGGCCGGCCTCGGCCGCAAAGTGCAAGGCCGTGGCGCCGCAGTGGGCTTTGGCATTGGGGTCTGCGTGCTGCTCGAGGAGGTACCTCACCACGTCCGTGTGGCCTTTGTATGCCGCGATCATAAGGCAGGTGTTGTCGTACTTGTTGGCGATGCTGATGTTGGCATTGTTTTCTACCAGGTACTTGACGATGTCCAGCCTGCCGTCGAAACACGCGGCCCTCAGGGGAGTCGAGTTGGTCACCGTGGTGTGGTTCACGTTGGCGCCGTGGCTCACCAGCAGCTTGACCACCTCGAAGTGTCCAGCCCCCGCTGCGCACCAGAGAGCTGTCGCTCCATCAATGACAAAGCTGAGAAGGGAAAGGCAGAAACAAGCGATCAGAGGGCTGCTCTTGAAAAGAGTGATGGATCTTTAAAAGAGAGCTGAGCACCGTGATGCAGGCACCTAGCCACCAGGAGATATTTTATAGCTACCCTGTATCTAAAAGCGAGGGGACTTGGTGGATTAGCCTAAGTGAAAGAACAAGAGCCTTACCCAGCACAGGGACCTCCTCAAGGCAGAAGCGATGGAAGCTGAACTTCAAAGCAGCCCGGGGATTTAGCCACATCTTGCACTAATACTTCCCGGGCTGCTTTGAAGATCCTACCTGCAAGCTCCAGCCCCCAACCTACGGAAAATTACCGCTTCTTTGATCCCCCATGCCAGAAGCTGGCACGATAGCGGAACAGATAAAGCTTAAATTCACCTCTTGACAAAGAGACTCCGAACTCGGGCACAGGTAACAGCACAGCTGGGCAATACGCCGGCTGTGGCAGTGAGGCTGGCCTAAGGATTTCAAATCACTTCTCCGGGTCTCTACAATTGCCACCCCTTCCGCTGTGCCGACACTTTTTGCTTGGGGGAGCACACTGCAAACCAGACCAGTGATCGGATTAAAAATGCAGAAATGGAGGAATAAAGTAAAATTCACAAAAGCAGAAGCTATTTGAAGCTGGACGGCTTCGGAGATCTGTTTTACATTACGGCCTTGCAGACAGCTTGCTGGCACTCGTAAACGTGGGGACAGTTAACTTCAGCAAAACCTCACGGCTTCTTGAGCTGTTTTCATTCCCAAACGCAGCACGTTGTGTAACTACAAAGATAAGGCTGATGGCCTTTCCATTCCCCGAGCCCTTTGAAGTAGCCCTTAAACGCAGAAGCAGGCGGTGCAGTTAATATACATTCAAGGCACATCCCAAGGCGCAGAGGAGGGACAAATATCTGATTTCCTTATGTCCAAAGAGTCACATTTTCCAAAATTAAAATATCACAAGACACCAACTCAACGTTAAATTGAGCTGCAATTTTTATCATTTCCCAAAGCTCTTGCGTGGCTCCACAGGAACAGCTGCCTGGCCGTCTGTAAGCCCAGCACCTCGAGACAACATTTGAGAGGCCATTTAAGAGCTCTGGCACGCAGAGAAGTCTGTGTAACAAACGCGGCTACCTTTGTTCACAGCAAGAAGTCCCTTGTTTTGCACAAATATAACCACATTAAAGTACTTTTGTATTAAAGCAGTAGTAAGTGAGGATCTAAGGCTCGCTAGCGAACACAAGGTAATTTATTGGTGTGCTGCAGGTCCAGTTACAAGTCAAAAGCCCAGAGCCCAACCAAGTGGGGTTTCTGTGCCACCTTATTACAAACATGAAAATAATGCCAAGCATGAGCTGGGATCATGTGCTGCCTTTCTTCTCACCAGGCTGTGACTCCTACTGAGGCCAGGGAAGAGGTAACGGCACACTGCGCCCATTGTATCCCAAACAACACCTCCTTTAAGCTGTATCTCTGTCTGGCAGAGGCTCCGGCAAGCAGATCGCCGTCCCATCGATGCACAGCAGGCAAGAAGAGAAAATGCAGCAGCAGAGGAGGGTAACAGCTCTCCCTGTCCTGTCAACAGAGACCCTTCCTTTATCTGACATCAGGGCAGACACAACCCTAGGGAGTCTCAACCACTTTTTGCTTGTGAAAAGAGGACTGGAAAAGGGAAAAGAAAACCAGAGGAAAGCCAGCTCCTGCCCTCTCATTCAGCATGCAAGAATCAAATCGGCCTTTCCCTGCGTTAGGTGGAGCTGTGCAGACGCAGTTACAGCCCAGAAAGCTGGAGCCAGATGAAAGATACCAGTGGGGGCCCGGTGTGATCCCTCCCGGTATCTGATGGGAGCTCTGCACGCCGTCAGCTACCTGCAAAACCTGAAGCTGTTCACAAGGCCAACAACGTACCTGCGGGCTTAGTCAGCCTTATTTTTAAGAATGACGTAGGGGCAAGTACTTGGTGAGTGTTGTGGGAGATTTTGAAAACAAGAGAGGTAAGGAAGGTCATGACAGCACAGTTCGGGAAGGTGTGATCACAACAACGTACACATTTAATGTGAGGATGAGCAGCATTACTCCAAAAACCTAACAAAACAGTGACAATGCTCGCTTAGTGATGTACCAAAAAGTACCCAGCAGGACAGTGAAGAGACTAAGAAGTGTTTAGAAACGGGCTTTCTGCAATGACCTGGCCGCATCTCCCCAAACCAACCCATTTAGAGGGCTCGAAAGCAGGGTTTGTGGTGGAGCAGCACCCACTTCTGCCTCTCACCACCGCTGCACACCGGAGCTGGGCTTGGTGTTTCTACCAGTGTACCCAGCTCCCCGCACAGCTCCTGCCCTAAAATGCCACATGTCCTTCCTGGCTGCCACCTCTCCCTCCTGTTCACCACCTTCCCCTCCTGGCTATCCCCACGGTGACAGGTGGCGGTGCAGAATCGACGCCCCTCACGCAGCTCGTGCCCTTCCCTCACCTGGACGCGGCCAAACCCTCCCTTTGGGCGTCCAGAGGTGCACATCACCACACCACACGTGCCCTACCTGCGCGTGACGTCACAGAAAAAAAAACCTTTGGGCACCCGGCCTCGACCGA
>CM021706.1:19861599-19931707 GCA_011074415.1 Stictonetta naevosa | reverse complement strand
CGGGCGGAGCCGCTCCGAGCCGAGCCGGGCCGGGCCGGGCCGGGCTCCCCGGGCTCATGCAGGGCTCGGCGCGGCGGAGGCCGTTCCCGGCGGCGGCCCCGGGCTCCCCGCAGCCCCCCGGGACGATCTACCCGGGCAGGTGAGCGGCGGGGACAGGGGGTGGGAACGGAGATAGGGACGGGACCGAGAGGGTTTTAGGGATGGGGACCCCCCCGCAGTACCCGGGGAGCAGCCGCCCCCCAGAGCCCCGGCTCGTCCGGGCTGCCCCAGCCTCGTCCCGCAGCCCTTGGCCCCTCCGGGACCCCCCAGCATCATCCAGAGCCTCCCCCTGCAGCGTGCCCTGGCTCCCTTGGGTACCCCGCCCCATCCAGCTGCCTCTGAACCCCCCCAGGACACCCCGGTGTCGTCCTGAGCCACCCCCTGCATCACCCTGATCCCCCCACCCGGGTTAGGGTACCCCAGCTTCATGCATCTCCCCCCTGCACCCCTTGGGATCATTATGGGCACCCCTCGGACACCCCAGCCCCCCTGTCGCAGCTCATCCTGTGCTCCCTGGGCTCTCGTCCCAGGTCCCGCCACCTTGTCCGAGATGCTGCAGCGGCCCAGGGTATCCCATGTGTTTGGGGTCCCCAGCGTCATGCAGGCTCAGCCTCAGCTTGCCAAGGGAACCCCGACTTCTCAGGGCTTTGACAGCTTCTCCCCAGGAACCCCAGCTCTCTGGGGCTGTCCTGGCTCTCCCAGGACATCCCAACTTGTGTGGGGCACCCCCCACCCTGCCCACCCCTCGGTGCAGACCACAGGTTCTCATAGCACAGCTCATGGCTGACCAGCACTGCTCCGGTCTCAGCACCAGGGAAGTGTCAAGGTAAAGCAGCTGCTTTCCTGCAGGGACCTGGAAGGCTGGGGGGGGAGCTGCTCGAGGGAAAAACTTCGTTGGGGTTAGAACAGGCCCTGCTCTGCAGATGTAGAGGACAGAACAATCTTCAGAGAGGAGGATGAAGGTGACAGCGCATCCTGAGCATCCCCAGGCTCAAGCACCACTGGGCACAGATACTTTTTTAGCATTGGGCAGAAGCGCCCTGGGAGTTTGATTTTGCTTTGTCATGCAAAAGTTAAAAATAGTTGCACTTAATTCAGCACTTAAGCTTCTCATCCTGCCTTTATGCTCCCTTCTCAGCCGGGGAGAGCCTTCTTACGGGGATGCGCCAGTTTTTACTCGTGATGCTTTGTCTCCTCTGTTTGGAGCTTCAACTTTGTAAATGTGCCACAGATCTCAAAACATCTGCCAGGACAGTGCGGGTTTTGGGTGGGGACACAGACCTGGAGCCTGCTCCCTGCCTCCTCAGGGACCTGTTGCCTGACCCCAGGTATTTGGGCTGTTTCCCCCACCCTTATCTGCTGCACACCCACAGCAGGCGGTGGCATTGCTGCTGCACGGAGCCAGCAGGGCTCTGATACACCCAGACAGCTCACCCAAAACACTCGCTCTTGACAAAAATGTTGAGGAGGGGGAGAAATAATCTTAGTGGTACAAAACTGGAGCGATTCCCATCCAGCAAGCAACGGTGCTGGGCTGACACCGCGACTTCTGTCCCCACCAGGCATGGAGCTGGCAAGACCGAGGACACCTTCAAGACCTCCCAGTTTCACCTCGATCTCTGGTTCTACTTCACGCTGCAGAACTGGGTGCTGGACTTCGGCCGGCCCATTGCTATGGTGAGCACAGTGGGGGCAGGCCCGCTGCTTTGCTGGCCTCACGCTCCTTCGGGGTAGAGGATTGGGGTGGACCAGAACTTCCCCTGCAGAACGGCGAGCTGATTTCTGCACCCAAGGGACACCCTCGAGGAGCTGTCCTTGAAACGAGAACCACCACGAGGTCTTGGTGTGGGGTTCCAGTCAGAGGGAAGGTATCTGGGAAGCGTGGTTCTGCAGTGCCTGTCCCACAAATTTACATTTTTGTAACGTAAACGTTACCAGGAGAGGTTGCTGCTGCTCTTCCCTGTACCTGGACCAGGCGGCTGTCAGCTCAAACCACGATGATTAGCAAGCAGTGACAGTCCAGAGCAAAGGTCTCCTCCTTCCCTGTCCTGTAGCTGGTTACGGGGGTGCAGGTGCTTCGAAAGCAAAGCAAGGTAACCGGGAGCTGGGTCACGGGGATGTCCTGATGTGCCTTTTTCCCCTCTCAGATAATCCTGCCTTTGGAGTGGTTTCCTCTAAACAAACCAAGTGCTGGAGATTATTTTCACATGGCTTACAACGTTATCACACCATTTCTTCTGCTAAAGGTAAACCTCAAGGCTTAATTTTTTGTTTTTAAAAAAATATGACTAGTTGTAAAAGCAGGGCAAGTAACACTGTTTTGTAAAGGCTAAGAATTTCTTAGGAACTTACTGAACAGAGAAGTTACTCACACACTCCTGCAAGTGAGCTGGTCCTGCTGTACACTCGAGGTTTTCTACTCCAGAAAGAATTTACGACACCAGCTGTTGAAGACCAAGGCAGTGCCCATTTTAATACAGCTCACGGACCATCTCCCCACCTCTCTGCATGCTGGAAAAAACATCTTTATGAATTTTCCATCAGCCAGCCATAGGCCACAGATGAGACAAACCCCGTAGTCTCTTACTTTCGTGCAGTTTGTTGACGACAGAGCAGTAGCAGACCAGGCTGGCTGCTCTGCCCGTGTGTTACGGACAGGAACAAACCTGGTCAGACTAGATCCTGCACGTTACCCTTGCAGCTCAGCCTCCTGCCTCTGACAGCAGCACAGATTCGAGGAGAAGGCTGTAGAAACTCCAGCCCAGCAGAAAGCCTTTCGCTCGTTACTCGTGTTCCCTGAATATACAAGGCAAGGCACTTTGAACTCCACGTTCAGGAGAATTCAGAGCCCTTCACCCTGGCTGACCTAACGTGTATTTGTAAGATGACGTGCATCCACAACTTAAAGACCTTCTCAGACAGCTGGAGCTGTAGTAGATTTTCTAAATTGTTTAGTGCTTAATTACACTTGCTCTTTGACATTCAAATCGTATCTTTAGCTTGACTTTATCTAGTTTCGTCCGCCAGCCACTGGATCGTGCAGACCGTTTATGAGGTTGAAGACTCTTGTATCATTAGAAATCTTTTCATATTAAATACTTAGCAGCCAGAAGATAGGAGAAAGCAATTATAAATGTATTTTAACCTTCATTAGCTTGAAAGTAAATTATGTCCCGAGATGTAAATGCTTCTCTCTCTCTCCTGAGTCTGCCTGGGAGGTTTTAAACACCACTGTGGCCAGAAAGGAATATTCAGTACCTGGTCCTCTGGGGAACCTAAAAGCAATGAAACTTGGTCAGACCTGTCCTAGCCTGACCCAACCGCTTTCCGCAGGCTCAGTACTTGTCAGGTTAAGATCTGCTGCCTTTGGTGCATTTGTTACCACTGTCCCCCTGAAGGACACCTCCAGCCTTCTCTCTCCAGCAGAGGAGAGCTTCCCTGAGCCTTTTGTTCTCCCCTCTCTCTGAATCCTGACGTTCATACAGCAGTTACAGAGAAAGGGAAAGCTAAGCCTCAAAATTAAATACAAATAAGGAGCTTTTCCCTGTTTATGCAGACGGGAGGGCTGCAAAGCTGCTTTGGCAGCACGGGGAGGCAGAGGATGCCCCGGCAGATGCTCAGAGGGGCTGGGTCCCAAAGGCTGGAACACCTTAGCGATGTATTTGGAGACCTTCCCTGCTTTGCAAGCTGAGCAGGGAGCTCCACGCAGGTTAAGACACCCTCGTTTCTCTTCCCCAACCGGGCTTGCAGGATCTTGCCGCAGGCTCACTGGGCTCCACGTCAGCCTCACGTGCCTGCCTCCACCCGGGCAGACCACAAGATGGGACAGGGAGAGCTCGTCATTAAATCCAACGCTGGTATTCCCAGGGGTGCCTCACCCCCGGGCCTGGTTTGTCAGCAGTCAGATTCTTCTTACATAGCAGATTGGTTTAAGCCTCTTCTTTAGAGCCAAACACATGGGGAAGGTTGAGTCAAATTCCATTAGGAAATAAATAAATAAAAAAAACCACCACCAACTCACCAAGAGGCCTCTGAAAGTGATCCAGCAGAGAAGTACAAAGGAACAAGTGTCTGTGCCGAGCGCGGTGGGAGCGTTGCTGGAGGTTCTGCCTGCCACTGGAGGGCACAGGGAGGCTTTCAAAGAGGAAAGGAGCTACAGGAAGCAGCTGCCTTTTTGTTTCTAATTAATCATGGTTTGATCACATCTGGTGGCTGAGCTGCTTTGAGTGCTGCAGTAGAAGTGCCGGAACACTGCTGCAGCCTAAGCCTTGGCTCAGGTGAGGGTGCTGCTTTGCAGAAAGCTTCAACAAGGCCAAAAATGTGGTTTGTTTGCTGCAAAAAGGAAGAGGAGCGCGTACTGGAAACTGAAAAACCACCCAGGCTAGTAGGAACACGTCTGAGATGCTTGTAGGGAAAGCACCTGTGGTCAGGGAAGTGCATTCCCTTGGGGTCAGTCACACCAATCGAACCAGGGTGGACAAATCCAGGCAGGGTGCTGGCAGCAGCTCACCTCTGCTGTGACAGCATAACCTGTGGGTCTCCGCAGGTCTCCGTAGGGTTTAAGGTGACGTTTTCAAGTCCCTATAAAATGGGAAAGGGCAGAGTTTGTCACAGCATCACCCACCTCTGCTCGTGCCTCCTGACCGTTCACCATCTCTGCGGTTTCAGCTCATCGAACGCTCCCCTAAAACCTTGCCCCGCTCCATGGTGTACGTCAGCATCATCACGTTCGTCATGGGCGCAAGCATCCACCTGGTTGGGGACTCCGTAAACCATCGCCTGATTTTCAGCGGCTACCAGCACCATCTGTCTGTAAGGGAGAACCCAATCATCAAGAACCTGAAGCCAGAGACACTGGTAAAGAGGACGTTTTGTACAAGCACTTCAGACAAATATTAATTGCTTGTTCTCATTTAGCGGTGCTCTGTTCCCTTTGCCCTTTTAAATCTGTTTCGTTGCATTGCAGATTGATTCCTTTGAGCTGCTGTACTACTACGATGAATATTTAGGTCACTCGATGTGGTAAGCAATTTCCAGCATATCTGGTGGCCCCAGAACAATGCGAGGAAAGGCAGGCCAGGGCTCTTTGTAGGTTAATACGTAAAAAATAAAGCACAGCTGATGAGAGCCGGCTAGGGATAATATTCTCACAGCTAGTGTAATTACAGTGCCTCCCTCCCTTGGAAAATTGCCCATTTCTTGCTAGGTTTTTTTTCTGCCCCTGTCATTCTCGCTGATGTTTCGAGGATGTGCAGCTTGTTTGACAGCTGTGGGGAGCAGCAGGAGCAGCTCTGCTCTTCTCTTCCCTCAGCCACCTTTCCCAGGCCAGCTACGGTGCCAGGCTGAGGATGCTGAAGGGTTTTGCTCCTCTCAAGGTTGACTCTGAAACAACTTGATTTCGCCTGGTCTCACTAGCCCTGTGCTTGTTCTCCTCCTCCACCACGTATCCATTTGGTGACCCTGCGGCCAGAGGGCAGGCGCCCTTGTGTCTGCAGTGGCAGAGGCTGCTTGGCCACACTGCTGCCATGGTAATTCAGGGACTGATTTCACAGCAGCAATACTGCCCCAGGCTGGTCCTAGAGGCACTGTGTGCCTGGTCCTGTGTGACCGCATGCTGCCTGCAGCCCTGTTGGAGCACGCCTCACCCCCAGTGCAAGCACACCCCACGCTCAAGCCCTGGGCAGGCTGCTGTCACTGCTCTGCAGCCCCAGAGCTCGGTCCTTTATCTGCTGTCGGGTCACCTTTAGATGTCCCAGGGAGGGGACAGGGAGATCTCTCCCCTGTTCAGGTTGGTTTGCTGTTCCTCAGGCAGCATGAAGTAAATCCCAAAATTAAAAGCAAACCTTTTAGTTTGTTCAGATCCTGCTGCACATGCTGCTTGCCTGCAGTTCAGCTTTTAGCACATCACAGCTCACCCCACTGCCCTCACGCAGCCTTCTGAGCCCGCGAGGGCAACGACCACAAGCGTTGGGCTGAGCACGTGAGCCCAGCGCTTGACCTAATCAGCAAATTCTGGCCTTTCCCAGGAGGGCCCCACAAGTCTCATTACCTTCAGCAGCCCCACACCAGGCTGTTTTCAGCAGCTGTGACACTGGTAGCACTTCTGCAGCCATCACAGCACAGGAGGGGAGGTAAACCAGGGCTGGGTGCACCGCAGTGCTGCTTTGTGGGGTCACACCACCCACGGGAGCTCTGTCTCTGCTCGCAGGTACATCCCTTTCTTTCTGATCCTGTTCATATATTTCACTGGCTGCTTCACTCCTGTTGAAGATGAGAGCAGGATGCCGGTGGCTGCCTTGCTTCTGATGGGGCCGAGCAGCCTTTATTACTGGTAAGTGACTTCTGTCCTCTAAGGGAGGTGCGGGATGAAGGGAATAGCACAGGAGGCTCTGCAGTGTGCAGCAGGAGCTCTCCCATCCCCAGAGCAGAAGTTGCTGCAGTTTCTCTTGTGCAACTCTGGAAAATTAAATCTCATTTAAATGGGCAGCCTCTGTAGCCTTTACCAGCTGGGACAACTTCAGCACAGTGTGTCATTTCCCCGCTTGGGGTGTTTCCTCAGCCATGCTGTCATTCCCCTGTTGAGTACTGGGCACCGGTTGTCCCAGCCCCACCTGCTCAGCACTCTGTGGTTCTCCTGCTCCTCCACCTCTGTCTCAGGAATCCTGACACAGGGTAACGTTACTGGAGCCCAGGCTTTCAGCCTCTGCTTGCTGTCTGCCCCCTCTTCAAAGCCCGTTGCTGCCCAGGTTGACAGATCCTGGATGATTTTGGGGTGATCTCCTGGTGCCCACAGCACATCCACCTGGTCTCAGGCCATTTGTGGTAACGGGGATGCTCTCACCAGTGGTACAGAGATTTTACGTAGAGCACAGGCTGCCTGCATGATGCTCTTACGCTGCCTCCTTGGCTTGCCCTGTGGGTCCAAATAGCCTTTTGAGAGAGATCTTATTTATTTCTCATTTTTCAGTAGCCTCATCTTCCCAAACTGTTTCCCTGATGGCAGCTAAACAACTTTCCATTAATCTTCAGAGATGATGTTCTCTCTTGCCCATAGCTTTGCCCCCCTGCTGAGACTGTTCTTATACAGTAAATTAATTTTTGATAGTCAAAATCATCAGGATGATTTGGTCAGTTCCCAGTTACCCCACTGCACTTCCTTTAAATACATCAGCGTGAGTCTCTGCAATTTGTGTGCTAGCGATTTAAGACCCATTGAGTGCAATTCCTCCTTCTGACAGCCCAGCAGCTTCTCCTCTGCAAGGAGGCACCCGTTTGCTAACTCCACCTGCCCCTCCATCCACCTCCACCTGTCCCTCCATCCACGTGGGCTCTCCCAAGAGCTGTCATCCCAAACATCTATTTTCTTCCCCTCCCTATGAGTTTGCTGCCTCTCTCCCAATCCCTGCTTTAATGAAGGAAAAATACTTAGGGTACTTGCTGTTAGGAGCGCTTACTGTCACTACAAACAGTCTGGACAACTGCTTGTGGAAAACGAGTTTTAGGGCTGTCCCACAGCAGCAGCACAGCTCGGCTCACCTGGCTGCAGAGCCCAGCTCCCCACGAAGAGCACCAACGGGTCCTTTTGCTTTGCAGGTACCTTGTGACAGAGGGGCAGATCTTCATCCTCTACATTTTCACTTTCTTTGCCATGATGGCTTTGGTGATGCACCAGAAACGCAAAGGACTCGTCCTGGACAGCAATGGGCTCTTCCTCTTCTACTCGTTCATCATAACGCTGGTCCTCATTGCTGTCTGGGTGATTTGGCTGTGGAACGACAAAATCCTCAGGAAGAAGTACCCTGGCGTGATCTATATCCCCGAGCCATGGGCATTTTACACCCTGCACATGAACAACCTCCACGCAGGAAAGGAAAGTTTATAAGTTTTGATATTTCTGAGTGATTCAAAGAAAAAAAAAATAGTTTTTCTAATGTAGAGGCATTTCAAATAAATTCCTTGACTGACGTAGGTACAAGGCATGTCCTGTGTTACCCAGACCCAGCTAAGGAGGGGAGGTTTTGCTACAAGCCCCCAGGCACAAAGGGCTGATCCTGCAGGTCCCCTACGCCCCCCCGGTAGCATCATTTTCTGTACCCGCTCACTACTCAGGTGATGGAGCTGAGCTCCTCCAACCCCGGCTGAATCCCTGTAGCAGTTTGTCCACGAAGTCTGTATCAAGCCCCGGTGTGACAGAACCCAAGCGGTTAAAAAAAAAAAATAAAGCTAATAGCAAAACAGACTGAATAAAAACGTTTGATAAAAGCTGAGTGACTTGCCGTACTTGAAGCAGCTGCTCCCTGAGGGGAGAGTCTTCATCCCATGAGACTCAAGGACCTGTACCTCGGGGTGTAGCAGGCTGGGGCTGTGCTGGGAAGGATGCGGCCCATGCTGCAGTGTTGTTCGGGGGCCTGGAGCCCAGCCCCGGGCTGGCACCGCCGGTGGATCCAGCAAGGCAGAGCAGTGCCCAGCTGAGCTGCTGGCTCTGTTCTTATTATTTTGGGACAAAACGGTGAATTTTGCTCAGCATTTTTGTACATAATCCTTGCCTTTTAGTGCCCTAAACATCAACTGAGTGCCAGAAGCCTGGCACCACAAGGGGCTGTAAGACACAGTGCACCTATCCGGGCTAGGCCCCAGAAGCTGGAGGCTGCTGCCTCCTCCCCCAAAAAAAAGGTTTTAAACCCAACCACCTCCTGCAGTCCCCTGTCTGCTTCGGCATCCAGGCAGGGATCCTCCTCTCCCAGCTCTGTATAACAGCTCGGGGCCCCGCGGCCTGCAGGATGCGGCCGGGCAGGGATCAGGCCCGGTAGCCATGGCAGCGGGGTATTTATTACAGCCCTGCCTCGCCACCCAGGGCTGGCGGACTTTAGCCCTGCTCCGCACCGAACGCAGCAGCCGCCCGTCCCGACAGCCTGAAACGCACGCAAGGCCCCAAAATAATGGTGAGCGAGGGTTTGGGCTGATACAAACAGCACCCCCGTACCTCTCCTTCAAGATTTTAAAGTTTTGTTGCTGTTCTCTCCTCCCCTCGCCCCCCCCCATTCTCGCTGCAGGCAAAATTTCTGTCGCAGGATCAAATTAATGGTAAGTGCTTTTTTTTTTTTTTCCCCACCTACAATCATTTCACTTCCGATCAGAGCGAAGGGGGGGCAGGGGGACAAACCTTCACTGCCAGCCCAGGACAGTGGGGGCTCAGGGTGAGAAATGGGGGCTGTCTTTGGGAAGGGGCCCCCTTCCTCTAGCAGGAAGAGTTTGCTACTAGAAACGCGGAAGAGAGCTGGAGTAAGAGTATTATGGCAAAGCTGTTAAGCTGCAGGGCCCTGCAGCTCAGCAACGTGGGAGGGGGCAGCCGGGGCCACGGCCCCCACGGGCACCCAGCACCCACAGGCACTGAGGGCAGGGAGGATGGGGGGGATGGAAGAGGCTGGGCTGGGTTCTCCCAGCTGCTCTGCAAACCCTGCTGTGCTTTGCATTACCCCTTCCTTCATGTCATTTTAAGATCCAGCTGTCCACCTGCAGGGCGATGCCGGCAGGGACCGAACCATGCCTCCAGCACCCCCTCCTGCCCCCATACAGGGGGAGAAAAGTGTTTTCTAATGGTCCTTAACACGGTTGCAGACCAGGCTCCACTTTCAGACTTCCCTCATCAGACTGAAGGATCCTAATCAGCTCAGTTAGTTGTAAGCCTGGACTTTTAATTACCCTTGGCACTTTATTCCGGGTCCTTCCCCCCTCCATTCCCCCCCATGCAGTATCTCTGCGAAAGAAGACACCCGAGGCAGACACAATATCCCCGCTGGAACCCGACCAACGCCGCCCCGCAGGCAGCAGGACCGTGGCTGCAGCTCGAGGTAAACTTACATGACATAACGGAGAGTTTTGGTTTTTAATTAGAGTTCAAGGAGTGCTTCTCCCTGTACGACAAGAAACAAAAAGGCAAGATCAAAGCCACCGACCTGATGGCCGTGATGCGGTGCCTGGGAGCCAGCCCGACGCCAGGGGAGGTGCAGAGGCACCTTCACCTGCACAAGATCGGTGAGTCCGGGGCAGCCAAGGGAACCGAGCTGGGCTACAGCCAGAAAAAATTGACGAGCACATTGAAGTTAAGCTATCTGGTCCTGGCAGGACCAGTTTTTGCCTTGTTGAGGGTTTTTTTTTTTTTTTGGTGTTAAAACTCAATGTTTCAGTAGTCAGGAGATGAGTAATGACGAGAAGGCCGGCTGCAGGCCGGGCATTGACTTGCTCTGGGGTGAAGCAGCCCAGGCCCTGCAGCACAGCCAGGAGCATTCACCAAAGCCAACAGAGCCAACACAGCCACAGATTGAAGCAGTGCCACTAAAAAAGCTTCCAGAGCAGGGGAGGCATCCTGCGGCTGCTTCAGGAAGCCGGGCAGGACACAGGAGGGCGTTAGGGCTGGATGGGGACTTCAGCACTGAGCCCCCATAAAGAATCTGCCTTTGTTTTTCCAGAGCGAAACGCAGAACTGGATTTCTCCACTTTCCTGAATATAATGTACAGGCAAATGAAGCAGGAGGAGCCTGAGAAGGAAATCCTCACGGCCTTGTCCATGATAGACAGGCAGAAGAGAGGGGTCATCACTGTCTCGGAGCTGAGGGCCAAGCTGACAAACTTGGGAGAAAAACTCTCCGAGGAAGAAGGTATTTCACCACACAGAGACGTAATGTGTGCTCCTGAGCATCTGGTCCCTTCCTCCCTGCTCTCCTGCTGCAGCTGAGGCTGGGCCAGAAGCTTCCAGCTGGGAGGAAGCTTCCACAGGAACAGCAGCGCCTGCCAGCGAGGTGGGTGCTGAGCACCCTTGGCAGGGCAGGGTGCAGGGAGTTGCCCGATTCCCCTAAAAGCACTGCCATGGCAAGTGCAATTCATAAGAGAGGGACATTTTAATTGAGATTCTTAAAAAAAAAAAAAAAGTAAAAATGGTCCTGTCTGTCTGAAAGCTGCTCCCCTCTGCCAAAGGTGAGGCACCAGAAACCCCTATCAGCAGTTTGAGGCAGGCAAAGGGGGAGTTTTACCAAGGTTTTACCAAGGTTCTGGGGTTTGTGCAGACCCTGTCAGGCTCCTTGAGGGCCTTCCTGATGGTAAAGGAGATTTGGATTTCATCACAAGGTTCATCCACCCTGGTGCACTCATCAGCTGCGCCAGCCTTACGGGTGATATGCCAGCAAGGCACGTCCTTGAGCATTTTCTCCAATTGTTTAACTGGAACAATAGTTTATGCAGCTATTTACATCTGAAAACACTTTCGGAGCTATTATGAGAGCTGAACAAACAGTGAAGACACGGAGACGTTAACCCTAATTAAAGGCATCCCAGCAAGAACCACGATTACACAGAGAAGCTTCGGAGGCGCGGGGGGATCTCCCATTACTTTGGGAGCAAATGTGCAGCCCATCCGCCAGCTCCTAACACAGCACCATAGATCCCATATAGCGAGTGATGCTTCTTCTCAACAAGAAATTCCCCCTTTGGCTTGACACGCTGAACTCCAGCTTGCTAAGCTGCTATAAATATTTGATGCCAGAGCAGACTCAATTTCATTAGCATCTGCGGCTGTTCAGTAACTACTGGCACATACCTTCATTTACAGCGCTTCCAGAAAAGCTGGCGCTTCGTTGTCATTTAACGTGCTCTTACCAAATGAGAACCGACACATTTTTCTTCTGTGTTATTTTTAAGTGTTCTGAGAATAATTATTTTTGAATTTATGCCGTTGGAAGCATTCGATTACCATTGGGATATTCTCTTTGAGAGGATTAGATCTCCTGGAAAGAAGGGATCATTCCTTACCTTCTGTGTCTGCAGCTCCCCATAGCTCCTTGCTGGCCCCATATCCCTTATCCATACACTGATACTTGTCTGCAAAAACCGGGACAGACCAGCATCTCAGCCCACACCCCTCTGGACAGCAGGCAAAAAGCAGGCAGTGCTGCTCACAGACCTCCCACAGCTGCTTACAGCAAGACATGTGGCTCCAGCCTGCCCGGGCAGGAGACACAGGGAGGACTGAATTACCACGTAGCCACATCAGACTCATCTGTTCTGACAGTCCATCAACAGGCTCTAGACACCCAGGAGGTGTCCTGCTGATGGAATACCAAGCAATGAACGCAGGTGCCCAAGCCACCTGCTTCTCCTCCCGCAGACCGCCCGCCTCCTGCTCTTTTCGTGGTGTCCCATCACGGCATTGCTCCATGCTGCTGGCACAAAGACCAGCGACACGCTTGGGCAAGGAGACACAGCTCAACATCAGCATCACGGGACGAAAACCCTCTCCTGTGCTGCATTAGATACCTTATCAAAGGAAGCTGCTGCCCAAAATGTTATCAAATAAAAGCTGCTGGGGTTCTCTTACATCTCTTTTAGTGCCATGTGTTACAGGTAAAGCAAGGCAAGGGAACTCACCTCCTCTCCCATCACCTGAAGGAATACAGCATCTAACCCCCAGTAGCAGCTTCATCCAGCAACATTTAGCATTTTTCTATGCATAATTCCTCATGTGCTTCTTATTGTACTGACGTTTACTATTTTACGGGAAAATACCTCTTAGTGGTTTAGTGGTTACAGAAAGGAACATTTTAAGTCCAATAACTGACATCACCGCCCAGGCATTCCCAACGCCATCCCAAGCAGCATCGCTGCTGCCAGGCGGTGACCGCAGTTACCGCTTCTGGAATAGGTTTCAGCTGGAGCCACAGCCAAGGGGGGATGCTTTGCTTTCAAACACAAAGCTGATATTAGAAGTGGCACACAAATCTACTTAAAGCCGGGCATATAATCTGCATGAGCACTTAGTTCAGCTAAATTGAATAGGAACAATTTTGTTACTCAAACCCTATGACCCAACCTACCAAGAGTGGTTATAAGCTGATTTGGATTCAATCTGTGAACCTTTTCCATGGGGAAGTCTCAGGAACTTATCTTCAGCTGGTGTGACCCAGCAAGAACTTCATTATTGGCACCACACTTCACAGGAAGTCAGATGAAAATGTCTGCTCCAAATGTTTATTAAAAAGTTAGACACTGACACCAAAATCAAAGAGCAATTCTAGTTTAAAACTGGCTGGCACCTCCAAGTGATCCTGGAAACCATCACTTTGAAAACCCAAGCCACTTGTTTTGAGTATCACAACACCCCTCACATATACCAAATCTGATCTTTGTATTTTCTTTTGTGCTTTCTTTCAGTTGATGACCTGCTAAAAGAGGCTAAAATTGGACCAAATGGAACAATAAAATATGAAGAATTTGCCCACACCATTTGTATTCCTACAGTCGACTACTGAAACTCAGAAGAGATCTGATAAGGGCAGGACCTGAAACTATTTTTCTCATTTTTTCCTCCTTACTGTTTGGACTCGGGAATCATTTGCCTTTAAGGATCCCTATTCTGCCTTACGACTGCACTTACACAGGTTCCCATCCCATTTCCAGACAAATGCTGCTGCAAAGTGTGAGCTGATGTTTAAATAAACTGGATGTAACATTCCCTTGCGTCAGATGTGTCGTGCTGAAAAAACAACTCTTACTTCAAAAAGTGCACTTACGTCCACAGCTTGCGGCGTGCCGTACAGCTTAGGGTTCCCATCCTCCTGTGGCTGCACTCCGAGGAGTCAGCAAGGCCCGCGGCCGTTTGCCATCCCCACACACCCCGGCACCGTTTTGTGTAGGAACAGATTCCTCAGGAAGCCCCTTATGTCATACAGGGACACTTAGTACAAACGTTGCAAGCAGCTCAACGCTGCTAACACTCCAGAGAAGCAGGACACAGAGAAAGAGACAGGATTCCCTAGAAAAGAAGCAGGTTCCAGCTAATAGCAGGGACACCGTTTCCCTGTAACTGTCCCCGCTACGCCCCGTTCATCTCAATGCTTGGCCAAAATCTCACCTACCTTGGTGCAGAGCCTCTGGGCACCCCGAGTCCGCCCGCAGGCTGCAGCCTCCTGCCCGCCAGAGCTGCTCCAGAGCTTTGGTGCTTCGTACCAGGGCAAGGGAACAAGACCCTCGCTCGCTCTGAGTGAGTGCAATTAGCTTATGAAACGAGTTCATTCAGAAGCATGTTTCCAATACGCATCAATAGCCAAATTAGAAATGATCCAACACCGTGCTTAATTCTTCCCTATTGACCAGAATAACAAATCTGTTCAGCTGCAGACAATATAAATGCTCGGATGTCGCGGGGACTGATCAGCTCAGAATCACTTCGGATCACCCCAGAACACATCTGTATCATGGCATGCTGTTACTGCCCTCTCTGGCTGGGCAAACACCACCCAAATAAAAGCAGAAGAGCTAGGAAAAGGGAAACCGCACTTCACACGCGCTCACAAAACAAAGCAGCATTGTCAGAGCCTGGAGAGCCAAGCCCGAACCACTCCACACCACAAAACATTTCCAAGCAAAGCATTCCTGCTCAAGAGGCTCCTCTGCAACTCGGAGTTCACAGAAAGCACCCTGCAGCCCCCCCGCCCCCCCTTTTTTTTTTTTTTAGAAAACACAACATAGCTGAATGCTTTTTATTCCATCTAAAGATTTCTACATAAACAGGTAACATTCAATAGGTAAACCATTTTTTTCCAATGCATATAATAAATATTTTCACTTGGTACTTTTATACAAACTGACATTGGTCTACTATACATTTTTTTAAAAGCCATTTACTGGTTTGGCATGCCGTATGGAAACTAAGAGAAAGTTTTAAGGCAATGAATGACAGATTTAAATTCATGGAATTAATGGTAATTTTAATATTCTGCTTATATACATTTTTCCCTTTGTTAATTAAAACAATTAACAGCAGCACTTTCGGGGACCACCAGCAATTTTCCCTTGTTAGAAATCTAAGCTCTGTTTAAAAAAAAAAAAACAACAGTTACACTGACGAAACAAAAGCCTTTCTGAAAATATTTAAAGTGTGCTTAAAACCCTGAAATGCTGAACTGCAGCAAAGAATTAACTTCCAATGTGTTCTCCTCCCAGTCCTTAGCTCTGCGTTAGGAGGCAGCTCCAAGACAGTCCAAGGAATACCTATTAGCCAGCCCGTCCTTGGAAGGCTTACTGAATCCTTGCCTTACTGAACCCTTGCTGAGGAGAGGAATGGGCAGGCCTGGAATCGCTATCTCGCCTTTGACTGTGGAATTTTAACGCACGCTCTAGATTATATAGTTCAGTATACCAGACTATATAGTTCAGTATATTCTTCTTTCAAAAAGACGCACCAATAATGCCCACGAGTGATTCAAAGCTGCTTCCACCCTGCTCTTCGAACAGCAGCACTTACCCATGCCATGTGTATATGTACCTACACACATCACGCGGACTCGTGCACACCCCAAACCCCTCTAGCGAAGAATTTGAGGACATGAAGCCGCCAGTCCAAGGATTACAGAAGCTTCGGAAGCTACAGCGAAGCAGGCAGCACCGTAAGCCAGGCACGTGCTGGGTTACCTTAGTGCATCTTCAGTTACTGCAAACTTCAACGGGGATTAACTTCTGGAGATACATTTGCAGGGAACTTTGAGAACTCAGACTGAGACTTCTACCAAGTAATGTTAACTGTGGTCAGAGGCACAGAGAATTATCAACTATTAAGAACACCCTAGCATGAAATAGGAAAACTCACAAAGCATACGGGATTAATACCACAAAGGAGGACTTGAGAACACTTCTCCCCCTTCTTTGTAGAGCAACGAGGTTAGAAAATGAGTTAGCAGAGAACTGAGCAGCCTTCCTTCCCTTCAGGGGAACTTGTGAGGAAGTGGAAGACATCATCAGTTGACCTCACTTTCCAAAAACTAACACAGGCATAAAGGTGCCAGATTCTGTGTTATCATGCACTTGCCACCATTAATTTTATGTGAATTAACAAGATTTGAATACCATCGTCAAAACTGACGCAAGCTGATTTTCAGCTCACCTTGAACAATACAGTCAATGGAAACGTCGTGCAATCATCGGCAAAAGCTCTCCAGAATTTCTCTTAGGTGCTCCAGCAGCTGGGGACACACACGCTCCCAGTTACACGGATGGCAGTCGGGAAGGACCGGAGTTACTCCAGATTTACAAAAGGTATTATAGCAAAGCATATGCTCTGAAGTTACCAGGTTAGTATTCATGACTAAAATGTATGAGGCATATTCCTAATGTAGGTTTAATCACTTCAAAATCAGACTGAGTTTAAAAAATAAGTATTTCCCATTTTCTATCCTTTTATTTATTTTTTAACTGACATTTAATAAATTATAAAACTGGTGTATGGTGAAATATATATATATATATCAGCCAGATATGTATGAAATACACATGCATGGGAAAAACTATTTAACTCACTTTTAACTCACACACACAGATCTATAAATACATATATACACACACATATACATATAAACACAAACATTTGTTTTCAAAATTCAAGTCAACTATTTAGTGGCAGAGGGATGCTGTAAAAACACTAAAAACAATTTTGATGCCACATAATCATGTGAACCTTTCAAATAACCATACAACTGATCATACAGCAATACCTAATGCTACTTGGATTAAAGTTTTTTTCTTTTTTTTCTTTTTTTTTTCTTTTTTTTCTTTTTTAAGTAATGCAAGATTGAGACAACTTCATAGGCAAAAGGTGGCCCTTGTCAATGCTCAAAGCAACTAGCTGCAATCAACAGTTTTGGACATTAAAAATTCAGACAATCTGCTATTTTTAGTATTCCTTACTCTCTTTCCTGATAAACTTGTTACCTGCACTTTCAACCAGTTAAAAAAATATTTTTCACACCAGAGGAAATATTTTCTCTCTCTGACGTGGACTTTGGGACGCAAGAGAATCACCTCCTTCCCTCCCCCCACTCTTACTTTAAAGAATCTCCTGAAAAACTGCATTCCAGCTATTTACACATTTCTCTCTGTAACAAGAATGGATCAGCCCAAATGATCCACCAGTTCTTAAAAAAAAAGATTTTCCTATGTCATGCACAACCTAAAAAAAAAAACAGAAAAGAAACCAGGAAGTAAGTGTGGCTCAAAAGTTCAACATAAACATACTGCAAAACTGGGAAATCGGTAATTGCAAGTCCAAAAAGAAAACTGAATACGAAACCCACTACCCTAAGAGACTTCAATAGGCAGAGATTCATTTAAGTGCAGGGTAGGGCATTTGGGATTGGTTTTTGGTTTAGCAGACTCGCATTGGACATTTAATATCAACGTAATTTTGATGAATGTGAAACCAAGAGACAGTGTACCAAAACCATTACCAGCTGCACAAACCATGCAATAGTGTGTTGGTATTTGTATTTTCTTCCTTTTGTTGAAAAGTTCACTTTTAAGCAGAAATTTGATCTACGGCAGCTAAAAGTAGGTTTTCCCAGACAGAACGAGATAGGCCTCGGTTCAGTAGGCCATTTATACACGCATGGCTAACTTTAAAGCACAAGCAGTTCCACAAAGTTAAAACTGACACATGCTTAATATTTTGATTAGGATTTTAAGTTATTTTAAAAGGATTTCATAGTAAGTTATTAGAAACAAAAACCTACAGTCAAATATGTCAATGCTTTTATTCGGGGCTAGATTCTATAAAAAAATTCTGTCTTGTCCCACGTAAGCACAGCCAAGTAATTTCTCAGCCAAAATTTTATTGAGTCTTGCCCTCAAGAATAATTGGTGCACTAATGAGCTTGCAACATGCTTGATTAAAGCATGGAGTTCCAAAAAAATGTCATCTGAACAGAGGGTCACATAGAACCAGAAATGACAAAACACAGTCCTGAAAGGCTATGTCCTGCAAACAGAGGGAATGGTATGGAACAGGCTGGGTAGGGTTTATTCCACTTCAAGCATAATAAAATCCGCACTAAAAATGAGATGGAGGAATTAGATTCCACCACCATATATAAATGTCTCTAAGAGGCAAAAAAAAAAATCCTCCTACAAGTTTGAACTTCAAAAGTTCAGTTCCTTTCCCATTTATGTTACTGTGAAGAAAAATAATGCCATTTGTGTCCAAACTAAGGGGAAAAAAAGTAACTCACATGACAAATGCACAAGTGTAAAATCTTCAGCATCCATAAAATTGAACTGAAGTTCTTTGTTTTTGTTTTTTTGTTTTGTTTTGTTTTTGTGTTTTTTTTGTTATTTTTACCAGCGAGGCCATTTTAGGTTTATATACAAAAGTAAAACTGAAAATATAGTTTTGTTCTCTGTACATGTAAATTTTTTTCCCTAAAAAAGGAAAAAAACTTGTCTATGTTTCTAACATAAAGTAAAATCAAGCACAAAGACTTCCTCTAACAAGTTCATTTGCTCCAAAAATCAGTCCAATGAAATAATGTCTGGTATGATACCAAAGATAGACGCCGTGTCCGTGCTGCTCCTACTTGCAACTGGATGACCATGACTCTCTCGCAGGCTGTTGGAGGAAACAAGACTGCTGTTACTGCCACTATTGCTACCATTTGTGGCTGGCAGAGAACTGCTTCCTCCTGCATTTAGCTGATCGAGAAACATCTGAGATGAAGTATATGGGAAAAAACGAGAGTGTAAGAGTTCTTGATCATCTGATGCGGAAACTGCCGCAGCTGCAGCAGCAAGAAGGGATGTGTTGTAATGCTGGGGGGGAAAAAACATTTTCAGGTTACATTTCAGACACCATAGTTTTGATTCAGACCAGCACAAGAGAATACACTTGTAAGCTACAACTCTGACAGCTTCTGGACTTCACACCAGCTTGTCTACTCAACCTTTCTGTAAGGTAAGTGGACTGATGCAGTGAACTTTTACCTCTGCAGCCCGATTTCTGAAGCCAAAAGAAATTGGAAATACTGGCATTAGTAAGAGTAAACACTAGAAAAGTAACAGTATTGTAAGACACCCAAACAAAAATTCCTTGTTGGAAAAATTCCCCAAAATTCAAAGAATCATTTTGCCATCCCTCTCCTCCACTCAGAAGTCACCAACTTCTGGTGAAATAATGTGCTAATCACTGCTGGTAGAGGAAAGCATACTTTGGTGAAAAATACATTTAGAAATAGCATGTTTAACTCCATTAGAAGGCAGCAAGGGCTGTCTGAAGTTAAACTCTTTGACAGGCAGCCCCCAAAACACAAGAACTTCAGTTATCAAGAATCAGATTAAATGCATCTACCTGTAGGGTAATTTTGCTCTTGATATTTCTCTCCACTTTGATGAAACATCAAGCAGGCTATTTGGCCTTGTTCCCTGACACTCATGCACTGGTATAGTTATGCCAGATTTCTGTAGTACTCATTTCAGAGTAATTCTCATGTCTGTGTTTTTACTGAATATCAAGATAGCTCTTCTGAGTTGAAATTCTACTACACAGGCTCTGGTCATAATTAGTTACATTATGGAAGTATCCCTTCTACATTTAATAGAATTCTCCTACTTGGCATTGTAGAACAGACACGAAGGGACAATATGGAAGGTGAACTACCCAGACCCCCTCTCTTCTTGAAGGCACAGGAGGGAAAGCAATCAAATGATAGGGTTTGCCAACCCAGACTCCCTTTGAGAATGATCTGTTTAGTATCCAAAACTGGAGGAGACAGTACCAATCTAGCCTGTTTCAGTAAGCACTTACAAAAAAAAGTGGCAAGCAGTGTGAACAGGCAAAAGACCTCAGTAAAAACAGAGCTGCCCTGACTCTCAGAATTGCGTGGAGGGCTGTCAAGAGTCCCAGTGGTGGGGCCCATCAGGCAGCAAAAGGCCAGATGTAAGGTCTGAAAAATTCAGAAGGTGGCTGTTGTATTGTAGAATGATCTTCGGCCATGGCTGAAGGTCCAGCTGCAGATGACCAGCTTAAAACCCTTGAGAAGTGAAGTGTTGATCTGTTTTATGCCTTATCCTACACCCATAGGATGGCAATGCTTATGTTTGCTTACAGTTTCTCTGTATATGAAAAAGATGCCGCCTGCCTGCACTCACACCTGCATCATAAGTCTGCTCCTTCCTCACCTTCCTCATGCCAGCAAGTACTTATCAGAAAAGTCAGGAAAAAAATCTGCCATATGACTTGATTCTCCTCAACTTACCTGATTGTCTCCTGACAGGAAAGGGAAGAAGTCTAAACCTGTAAAGAACCAAAGAAAAAAAGTTCAGCTTCTCAAAACAAGCACCTCCCATTTTTTTCCACCCTATTTTCAAATGAAATAAATTTAATCAGCATAGAACTGGTGACACTTCATGCAATCTCTGGTAATGAAGGAAGTCTGAAGTCAGGCTTTTAAAACCTTGAGATACTAACCTGAACTTACTTTCCTTTAAAGTACCATTTCATCTTCTGTGGGTGTAAAATACTATTTTGTAGTACTGGATTGTAAAATGACTGTTTAAATCCTTTTGTAATAGTATTGCTTAGAGAGCTGTACTTGGAGCTGTGAGCAATCAGCTTACCTTGCAAGTCATAAGGCATAGGTGTCATATGGAATGGGTGCCTGTAGTCTTGGATAAGCGATGTATTGATGTAACTGGTGTCAACAGCTGGAAGGCTTGGTGTTCTTGACACAGGAGATGCTTGATGTGGTAAGTTTAAAATGCTGGAAGAAACAAGGGTTTGTTATGAGTGTAAAATGTAATCTTGCCTTTAAGGTTAAAAGTACAGCATTTGAAAGATTTATTGCTGTCCCATGCAGGCTATACCTATTCTCAAATTTAACACAAAGTCAACTTTTCAATACCCATAATGAACATCGTGAGAGATGCGCGATAACTCCCTTGCTCCATCTCAAAGCTTCACTGGAAAGTAACAAAATGCTGCTCCAGCACCTCAATGAGTCTTGCACATTCTCCAGTGCTCCAGCACCTCAATGAGTCTGCACAATCCCTCAGATTTAGCCTCAATTTTCATCCCTACATGTTTGTGTAAACACGGTGCTATTAACAGCTTGGCTACTTAGGTATAATCAGGTTATTCCAGCATACTTTATCACTATACTACTGGCAAAACCCACACACTCCCATACCACACCCAAGGTTGTTTCTCACTGCTCTCTCCAGATGTGCTGCTTTTCTGTTTCTCCATAGAACAAAACCACTTTCCAACTCACAAAAACATACTCCTAAGCCACCACCTCTTGCATAATTTTATACTCATTTTCACAAATGCAATTAAAAACCTGTGTTGTTACACACCTAACAACTTTTGCACAACTATAGAAATTTGCATATATTTAACTTTACGTGCTGTATATCCCTTATATATGTAGCGTTATATGTATGATACCTTCTGTTATGTACAACATATGTAACATTCTTGTACTGCAATCTTTTCAGGCCTTCTGAGAAGAGACTGAATTCCTTCGCTATGAATTTCTAACTTAGGATATAATCTGAATACAGAACTTTTAGGTATGATTTCTCTTGAAATTCATCAGTATTTCCATCGTGAATATGTTCTCTCTGCACTGGTCTGCATACTTAATTCTCACCCCTTATTATTCAATGGTGATGCTGGAGATATGGAAGGACAGCTTCTCTTTGCAGATGGTTCTTCCTCCTCTTCATCTGAAGAGCTATCAATGGTTAAATCGATCACTTCTACCTTCTTATTTTTATTTGATTGTTGGTGAGAAGACACCTGATGTTCCAAGGAAGAGCTTATGCATCCTATACAAAGTCAACCAACAATATAAGCTGTAGCTTACAACAACGCTACAAGCATCGTAATGTCACAGTTATTATATGCCTTCATACACAAAGCTTACAACTTAGAATAGAAGACAAAATTACGTAACATTGCTTATACCTTAAAAGTAACATCAGCCCCAAACAGGTATTACTCGAGCAATGTTTCCCACAAACATTTATCAAAAGCTGCAACATGCAAAAATAAGCACCTTGTATCAAAGTTAAAGGAATACCAGCAACTGCACAGGTCAACAGTATGACATTCAGTCCGTATGTCCCAAAACATGACTTACCATCAACTCCATTGTAAGATGTAGTTACTTCCTGCACCTCCTTCTTTGATCTCATGGGAGCCCACGATCCATCCTCCTTAAACTGAATTTCATCACAGTCTGTACAATACTTCAGGATTTCCATGAACAACCTGTTGATCAAAAACTTTTAATATTAGCCCTCAAAAAGAGCTTAGCTCATTTCTAATTCAGTAAATTCAGTATCTTCATTACTAGCATAAGTTTGAATAAGTTTCGAAAAAGACTTGAGAACTTTTGTTGTTCGAACCTTCCCTTATCTGATTCCTTGAGGAAAAGGAATTATTGAAAAATAAAAAAAAATAAATTTAAAATACGAATCTGCACATTCACTTCAGAGACAGGTGTAGAATCCTCCAGATCTCACAACACAGAACCTCTGTTTCCCAAAATGAAGGAAGAATGAAAAAATCTTAGTTACTCCTATTTATATTCAACAACAATATTTAACGCAGGAAGTAATTAAAGCAATCCCTACAGCTGAATATTTCAAGGCTAGCATTTCCTATTTTTCCTTTTAAAGTGAAAACTTCCTAACAAAATCTGAGCATGGGAATCTAAACTCAGACTCTTCTCCTAGCTGTGCCTCCTAAAGCGTCTAGGATCCTGGCACAACATCACTCCCAGAGGGAATTCCAGCTTTTGACCAAGACTATTCATGTGGTTCTTGCCTAGCAAAGAGTGCTGCTTTAATTAGTGAGAAAGTTAGCTTTTTTTCCCAGATTAAAAGGTTTTCTAGAAAGAACTTTCTCTCTGGGATGCTGCTGCTATGTCACCTAAATGCCATCATCCACACTGGGCAACACAAGAAGAAATAAGGATGAACCACTGTTTTAATTATTTACTGTTAGCCTTTATTGGCATAGGCTGTAAAGCTAGAAGAAGGAACCCTGCAGTTCCTTGATCCAACGCAGAGGACTTGTAAGCCCAGGGCTCCCTGAATCTAAAGCAGCCTGTGGAAGCCTTAAGTGTCTCCAAAAAGGCTGGCAGGTGGTTTTCGGTTTTTTTTTTTCTTCTCCATAAAACATTCACAGATAGTTCTCCAAGAAACTCTACCTGTTCTCCTCCTTTATCACATTCTGGAAAGAAGGTTCCTGTCTAAGGAATCAGACTGCAAACCCAGGAATTTGTATCTAGCATTTCCTTGTGGAGACCAATACTTGCTTTCCTAATGTTCTGCAGGTAGCCAGTACGAGGGAATCAATCTCTGTCACTTTCTCTATACAGCAACCCCTCAAGTGTGAAATCATATGTACATCCTGGGGGCAAGGTGGCAGTATCAATTTGATCTAACATGAATGTCTTATCAATTGTCAGATCTGTGTGGTTGCCCCATTTAAAAAAAAAAAAGAAAAGGAGTGTGCTGTTTTCACCTAGAAATCCAGAAATACAGAATGTTAAAAAGAATAACCATTTTTTAGGCACAATAGCTCAAAAAGTCTACCTGGGATTGAAAACAACACCTTTCATTGCTATTAATTGTAACCATCAGATCACCACAATTCTTCCAGAATACTGAATGAAGATGCAACTCGTTAGTAGTTCTTAACAGCAGGGAAATTAAAAGACGTGGTACCTTAAAGCAGCTCATAGCCAGATAACCAAGACTGCAGAGCAATGTATTCTGTACTGCACAAATGCAGTAACACAAAGTGTAAATTACACCCTTCATTTTGATTCATGCTGTACTTACCCATCAATAATGAGATGTTCGTAGGGAGCCTTCTTGTCACAGACAGGGCAAACCCAAGTTGGTTTCTTTTCATTCATTTGAATATACAAAGTGGCATCAAAACATTGCAGGTGCGAACAAGTCAAGGCCCTACACGGTATAGTTAGCCGCATTTTACCAAGCTTCAAGAGAAAAAAACAACAAGATTGAATCACTTTGTCATTAAATTAACAAGCAGGGCTTTTCTGTCTTCTATCTGAAAAGATACAGGGTCAGGATGAATTTTACTTGAGAAGGAACTCACAAATTTAAGTTTCAATTAGAACACATGCCATAATACATTACTCCCTCCTTCCTCATATGCAGGTTTGACTGTCAACACAAATGTTACTAAAAACCAAATTTTCAACTACATTTGATCAAGGAAACCGAGGACTACATCCTCCATACTCCCCTCATCAACATGCAGAGCCCACCAGCCATCTGGAGCATGCCAGTGTCCTGGACGAACCACAGAAAATAGTTCTCCATGATCATTAGCGTTGTAAAATCTGGTGAACGTGGGTCAGTCCTCCCCTATTCGCTCATAGTTGACAAAGTGTATTCAAACCGCTGTCCACATTCTATCCATCGGGGCACTACTATAATTATTCAACTTTACACTCAGAAGCAAGCATACAGAATTGCATTTGCAGTGTTCCAGCTCATTTCCTGATGCTTTTTTCTGTTATTTTCACTATCTTCTCCAAGGAACTGTCAGAAAGTGACTACTCTTGAAACTAGTCACACCTGTTAACCATTACGAAGCTATTTTATACGTCTTCCCATTACAAACACCATTGCTATGCATACACTTGAGTTACCCTGAAATTTTGCTGCCTTTTTCTGATGTAAAATACAAACGGTTGACTATCCCCTATCACACATTACATCTTTTCAGCTTTATAAAGTGTCTGCAAATGTTAGTGGAAGGTGACACAGGAGAAAACAAGTTCCAAAATAAGCTTTCAGACCAGGAGGACAGCGAGGGTCTGCAGGCCAGCAGAGCTTCCCCAGGCTTACTACAGAAAGCACAGCTGGGTGCTTACACAGAGCAGACAAGTGCTACACAAAGGAGATGTTCAGACTAAATTTGAGAACAGGAATATCTTGACTTGGACTAGATAGATCAATGATAACCCAAACCATCAAACACTGACATACAATTACAACAAATGATTGATTAGACAGTGAAAGTCCTCTCTCATTAATCAGATTTTTCTTAAAAAGTTTTTTCTTCTCAAAAACCAAGCAGCTGTTTGCTGGTGAAGTGCTTAGGCTGCAGCTAAGGGAGGGCTTTAACTGACCTCACTAAAACTAAGAAGTAGGAACATCTAAACAGGACTTCTTCCTCCATGGGGGAAAAACAAAAACATAAAAAGTGATTATTTAAGAACTATTTATACCAGGGATTTTGAAGCTATATATATTTGACCAAAACACATGATTACTTCATTTGAAAACCTTCAGCCAGTTCCAGCAGTAGCTAGGACTGTAGCTAGGACTAGTAGCTAGAACTGTTTTTGGTTTGGCTTAAGCTAGCAACGTGGTCATGCATACTGATTATGAGCAATACAAGACGGGTGCCACAGGATGGCACTCAATCTCAGAATATCAAAAAAACTAAAAACAGTATCAAGAACAAAGGCTCTCCTCACAGCCCACTACTTCCTCCATGATGCACTTTTTTTTTTTTCCTCCATCGCCCATAAGCAGAAATCCCTCCACCCTGGTCTCAGCAAATTCAGCTCAGCTACAAGATCTCGCTTATTTTTCTTCCCCCTGGCTTTCAGTCACTGTCACAAAACTTGCCACCAGATGGGAGGGGAGCAGAGAACTCCCTGGGGAGTCTGCAGTAATGGTGCTGGAGAGCTCAGGCAGCAGGAGGTGCTGGATGTGCCATGTGGTTGGCACCCCCTCCCCCAAAAGCCATGACCAAGCACATTATTTCTATCACAATCAACCCCCAACAAAGCGAGGCCCCCTGATCCATGTCTGTTATGGATTCTTATCTCCCAGATGGCAGGTCAATGCCTCATTTGTCTTTTGGGCACAGAAAGAGTCTCCTAGCTCTGCAAGGAGCAAGAGTGAGGGTTGCGGAGATAAAACCTGGATGCTTCTATGCGATGCAAAAGAAAAAAAAACAGGTCAAAAACACGTGCTACAGGGAGAACAAATACTCCTGTCTAGGTTAAAAAAAAAAAAGGCAGATTTAAACCAGAAAAAAAAATCACAACCTTTTGGTACAAGAACTTCTACGCAGCAGTTGGCTTTGACAGAAGCTGTACACACGCAGACAGAAACAGCGCACACAGCGTTAACAAGCGAGGTCTCCTTTCCCCATTTTTGGCACTGAGCATCCCGGATCAGCTCTGCCACACTGGCCAAGCTGTGACAGAACTGACAAAAGAAAAGGTCGTAAAAGAAAGGATGCATCCCAAGTTTTGACAAACTCTTTCCCAATACTGTTATTGTTTGATCCCTGCCTCTCATCAGCCAAAGAAACACTGCATTATTTTTTTTACTAGCTTACAAAACATTGCTATCTCTTCATGTTAAAAAATGCACCCAAAACAGGAGTTAAGAATTTGTAAACAACGCTGCAAAACCTACAGTAAGATGCTAGATTTGGAATTTTTGTTCAGCTAAATATTTGGTCCTGCTGAGCCTGAGGATTTATTTATTTTTATTCTGGGGGGAACATGAATCCAAGTGCCTTCCTGAAATGCAGATTCAGCCCAGCCTACTTGCCTGCTGATCCTTAGATTCAGCCAGCAGTTAAGGGCAGTTTTTTCTCCGTGCTACATGGTCTCTGAGGGAAAGCAGGCCTTCGTGCTAAAAAAAGCTCTGCAGCAATCCAAAACACATTCGGAGGAAGCTGTCTCGCTCTGTGCTTTTTCTTAGGGCAAAATAAAGGTTATAAAATCTAAATCTGCCACTGTTACTTATCCCGATATTCAATTTCACTTATTTTGCTAGTAAACACGTGTACATAACATGACAGAATCACACCCATAATGAATGAGACACAAGGAACAGCATCTTCACATCAACAGACCCAAAGATGCGTTATATTTTAAGCTTTGATTCTGCCGTTGGAGACTAAAACATTCAATGCATGCTTTCAAAGCATACACATTCCACTCAAGCATTAGAAAGTGAGCACAAAATACAGACAAAATTTCTGCCTGAGCCAAATAATTACAAACCAGCAGGTGAAAATATGGAGCTTAAAATAAAATCGCATTCAGACCCGAGGAAAAGTCTGAATCCTGCTAGCCATCCTTCTAGTCACAGGACACTTTGAAAGGCCCAGGCTCTGTCCCAAAGAGCTTTGCAGTGATGGATTATTCCAAGAGCTACAGTGAGATCAAACAGCACAGAATTCGGAACATGCTGGAAAAAACTCAAGCATGCACGTTTTGTAAGCAGTATTAAAATGACAAAGACATACAAAGAGTCTGTGGCAACGTGTATCAGATAAGAACTACGTTTTAAAGAGGAAATACTGAAGGAGGTAGGACTTCTGATAAGCTACAGCCTAATGGTTGACTAGTATTTTGCCTTCATCCCTGACAAAACTGATAAAGAAGAGTAGAATTTGACATGTTTTAGGATTTCAAGTTTACAAATACCTAATCTTGTATCTTCCTGCTTTAATAACTAATCTGAATCACAGTCAGCAAGAGGAAAGATGCATCTAGAAATCAAATGGACACAATTAGGGCAAACTGAAGTGTGTCAGAAAACTTAAGACAGAATAGAAACCCGACTGCCTGAAGTGGCAGTTTTGACAAACCAAGCATGGCTGAAGCAAAAGAACTAATTACAAAAAAAAAGTAATTCCAGAAGATGCATGAAGATTAGGCTAACGAATTAATACATAGGCACTTCTAAACTCTTAGAGTCATTTAATTCCTACTAATTGATCATTACTTTTGTCTGTATTCAAAAGTAATAAAGTGGTCAAAACATCATGCCTGAAGAATGACGTAAAAAGCAGCGGGGTTATCACTGTGATACTTTCTAGAATAACAAAGTACCTACTGCACAACAAAAATTCAACTAAAGCGACTCAGCAAAACTCACTACCAGGTGTGGACCTGAAACACTTCAGCGTTCCACATCTGCAGTGGTTTCTATGTGATTCATAGGGTCATATGTTTCTAAGATTTCAAGTTACGAGGTTATAAGTTTACAGATCAGGATTTTATCTTAAAAGCAATTCCTAAATCTTATAGAAAGACAGAAGACGTTTGTAGGTAAATATATTATTTGCAGTTCTCCATATTAACATTGATAGTAAGTCTTAAGACTGAAGATTGTGCAAATAGCACACAAAGATGTATAATAATCTCCTTTTTTTTAAAAAAAGGAAAGTAACTACTGTGTTACATGTGCCTTTAGATATAAAAGGTTTGCTTTGTAAAAAGTTTATCATCTTTACATTGTTAGAGTGTAAGCAGGTATTTAGTAACTTGAAAAATCATTTTCTAAGAATAAATTAAGTCAACTTTCTTTAGATTTCAGAACTGAGAATTTCATGTCAAGCTTGAGTGGATTGAGCCAAACCAGGAAACAGATGCATCCTTAATCTTGATGAGAGGTTAAAAAGTTATACTGCAATAAAGACAATGTGTCAATCAACACAGAACAATTCAGTATTCTGAAGGTGCATGATATTTAAAACAAGAATAGCACCATGTCACAAAGCTTAAAAGAAAGTGCACATAATATTAGTATTGTGCAGTTCAGCCAATGATAACAAACCCAGGTATGAACTACTGCTTATCCCTGCATGTACCCGGTTAAACAATTAACAGGTCAAGAAACACTAAGCCTGCCACTTCCACATTCACTGGAATTAGACTCTCCCACTTCAAAGTTAGGACAAATTTTGTTTGAACATCCTCTAGAACACTGCTTCATTTTTCACCTAAGATGATGAAATATTCTAAGTGTACACATGCATATAATCAACTTCAGTTAAAAGATGTTCAACTCTTTGGCTGCAGACGTCGTCTGAAGAGCTGTTTTTAATAGATTCACCTACCTTACCGCTGAGAGTAGTTTTATCACAACCAAGCACCAAGGACCCAAGCTGCACACTCACATGATCTAGTGATAGATTTAAATGTATGCTTACATGTAATTTTGAATAGCATTTTCAAGTACAGGGAATACTCATCTGCTCAGGGCCAAACCACACACTTAAGCTCAGTACAGGATCCCATCCCCACAAAGTTAGTGCACAAGCTAACCTCTACCAAACACTTGTCCGTGAACAGCTACTTTTCCTTTTAATCAGATCAGTTGTGAGGGTATTAAAAACACTTACTGGACAAAGAAGAGAAACTCTTAAGCTTGTTGTTGCTATTTCACTGTCAGGATCTGCAGTCAGTTTCTCTTTAACTGTTATTTGAAAGGAAAAAAAAGTTAACTTTATAGTGGAATTAAAAAAATGATGACAAATAAAACAAATTTAAAACTGTGCTAAACAATTTGCCAGATCTACTAGAAGCAAACAGCAGTAACTACTCTTTCAAACCTGCACAATGAACATGTAATATAAGTAGTCTTTACTGTCTAGAAGATCATAAATGATAATTTAAGCTAAAAGCAGGAAAAGTCCATCTTAAAGATTCCTGGAAAAAAATACTTATACAGAGATGTGTCTTTCCATATGTACAAAAACGTATAGCTGGAAGTTACATAAAATCCGTCAACAAGATGAGCAACATTAACACTACTGCTAACTTCAAGAGCATTAAAAAAAACATGGGTAATTCTAACGTGGACAAGCCTGTGTAAACCTCTGAAATACTCATCAAGCAATCCTGTGATTCAAGACTGAAAAGCAAATTGAGAAATAGAAAATTGCAGAAGTACCCTGACAAAATTTGTTTTAAATAACTGCAGTGAAATAGTAACACTACAGAAGCCTTTCATCTCTACCCAACCTCTATTTTTATCTAAAAATGACTGTTTTATAAGCAGCTTTTGTTTAAATGAACAAGTCACAGTCCCACATTCTTCCTGCTCTGTGAACCGTACCTACACCCATTGTCCCCTTGTAGACAAAAAGTAGGAGCCACCTGAAAAAACTCTGGATTTTTGTGCATTGTGCATCATCCTGCAGTAGCACAAGCTAATGCCCAGTGCTATACACCACTGTCTTTGTAGCACTGCGTTTACTGGTGGGCTAATTTCTTCCCTCCCGTGGAAGGTCCTGTGCTGTGCACAACGCACGTTATCTGAGCATCTCCCAACAGGGCATGAACGAGTCTGACCAACAGCTGCTGGCAGGTGTTGGTCTTTTCATCCCTTCCCTTGAAGAGAACGGTGTGTAGCAGATTGTTTGCATTTTTGTTATATTACTGTGTACTTGTCAGAGAAAACAACAAAGCAGCAAACCTCACACTAAAGGTGGAAGGAGGGGAGTGGGGGGAGTACTGCGCCAGATTCTCTGTCTCCAGGAGCCCACTCCACAACCACAATACCGTGCCAAAGGAACAGAAACCATGTTGACGACGACCTTCCCCCAGCACTTCGGCATCAAGGTTCAGTATTTGCCATTTAGTTCAGCTTGCTCGAGGTACTGAATTACCAGTTAACTATGTAAATACAGTTGTTGTATTCTGAAGAAACAAAGCCAGCATGACTGAACTGAAAGAGATTCTCTTGCATTTTTCCCTACACAGTGTCAACAGGGTTCCTGGACTGGCTCCTAGTACAAACAAAAGCCTCTGAGTCTTTGAATTGGAACTGAATACAAAGAACACCACTATCAGCTTCTCGAAACTCAGAGAATTGTAGGAAGTCCAAACCTCGGTTAGTATTTCTATTTCTATTTCAAATCTTTGCTTACAAAAGCTATTTCTCCTTCTTAAATGAGAAGTGCATCAGACATACTTAGTGCTCGAGAATGATCAGGGTTCCGTATTCCTTTTGCTCGCAACCTCTGCAGTAACACCGTAGAGGACAGCTGCTTTACAAGATAGACTGCCATGGAATAGTTCTGGAAAACAGAACAAAAAAATCAAAGTTAAAACCATTTTAATCAAGATATAGCTTGCATCTTATGCAATGTTTATGCACTTTGTTACATGATGACAGGGCCCTGCAACTCTAAAGGAGTTAGAGAACATCAGAAGGCAGTTTTCAAACTAAACAAAACCCACAGTGCTTCAGGAAGTTCATAGGGCTGCACTTTTAGAGACGTAACAAGAGTGACTTCGGGCTTCACTGAGATTAGATTTAGCTGCAAAACAAGCTATTCCTTCAGCTATCAACAGAGCACTTAGGGCTCTTCTGCAAGCCTTACATCTAAATCAGGGCATGTAGCCTACAGCCCATTTAAAAAGGGTAATTTCACATAAATTATGTTAGGTGCTACAGCTGTGCAACACATCCAAGGGAAGCTGTCAGACCAAATATGATCAAAACTTTTTTTCTTTTTAAAAATAAAAGTTCATCTCTTTCAAAATACAAAAAAACACAACAGTTGTGTCTCTCCAAAAGTAGTAACTGAGATGCATCGCCTGGAGCATCCCTTATGTGGTCTGGGAGCACTGTTCAACCTTCCTTTCTTATCTTCCTGCACTTAATGTCTGTGAAATGCTACGGCTACTTCACTGCCAAAGCTCAGCAGCAGTAAGGCAGAGAGAGCTCAGGAGTTCCAGGGGGCCAAGGCATACCCTCATGAATCCAGCCTGGGGGGCAGGAAATCACTCCCCACCTCCTGTCCTTCCCCTTTGGCAGGGGTTTGGGTGCTTCCCCCTCAGAGCCAGACTAGACCAGGCAAATGCTCCTTATCTACGTCAGCAAAGTGCCAGAGATCTTCACTTCTGCCACTCCAGAAAGCAGGGCAGATGCATGGCAAACGCCTCCCCACCAGCTCCCCCTTCACTACAGGGACGGGGCAGGCAGGAGTGGCATGGTGCTCTTCCTGGCATCCCTAAGGGATCCCAGACCACCACCTAAGGCTTCTGAAGCTTTTATTTTTCTTGCAAGCTACTAACAGCAGGTAAGACCATTTTGCTAAAAGTGGAATATTGTACTATGCATTCACCAGCAACATTACCACCCCCACACCCTAGAAAAAAAAAGGGAAAGGACAGAACTTGCATGCTCACAATTACTTTATATCAAAAAGTGTGTTCTCCAAACCTGTAGCTGCGTTCATATACTTTAAATTGAGAAATGAAAGGGCTGTCCCCCCCTCGCCCCCCAGCAACTGTCATGTAGGTTTCCATTAACATTACAAACCCAAAAAGATCCATACCATTGTGACATCTACCACTATTTAGGATGCCACCAGAAACCAAAGACAGGATTTCAGTCATATATCTTAGCATAAAATTACACAAATGGAAATAGCAACAGAAACACATTTTAGATATTTTATTCTTGCAACGAATGCCTTTCACATCGTTAAAAACCACTACTGCTTTAACTTGTTTGTTTAATGCCTCAATTAGTATAGAAGTTAGAAAAAAGCTAATTAACATTGTGAAATTATTTACAGACAGCTTGAATCTACAAAGCTAGGAACTTGCCCAAGGCATCTTGTACAGAAGGCTCTCGAAACAGATTGTGTAAAAATCACAATTCTGACTTCAGGAAAGGTAGAGTACACTAGTTGAGACATGCAACTGACTCTGAAGGGAAGGGGAGGAGGGGAATTCAAATTTTGTTCCACACAGGCACATCTAAAAATAAAATTCCCCACATTTAACTGTCAAGACTTCAAACAATCACATTAGGAAGCATTAGATCTTACGAGTGGGGAAGTTCTGACCGGCACATAATTCTCATCAAGTACACCAAGAATTTGCCCATCTTTGATTTCATATCATAAGTTAAAAGTTAGCCATTATATTCCTTTACAGCTGAAATATCTAGGAAAGCTGAGAAAAGAGCCAGTTCACAAGGGAATAGCTTGGAGTCCACGCAGACTTGACATTTCTTTTCCCTAAATTTGTGTTTTTCTTAAGGAAAAGCACAGCTCTTTACTGAAAGCAGTAACCAGATTCATCAATTTGCGTACAGACACTGTTGCAACAAACCAAAATAGGTACATTTTTAAATCATTATTTCTGATACCTGCGGTTCTTGTTAGATAAAAGACAACTTTGGAAAAAAAAAATAATTCTGCTATCATTTATTCTGTGATGTAACTGGAGGCTGTTTTAGGCTCCACAAGAAATCCATCGTGACACAGAGGGAGTGAAATACCTCCAGGGTGTTTTAGGGCTGCCTATTGTGTATGGCTGGGCTGTGAGCATTTTTCCACACTGGTTCAGGAATCCTGGGCTTCGCACACGAATTCTTGGACAAAGTTCTATCTCAGGACAATTCTTAGGACTTCAAAACACAGCATGGTTGCAATGGCAAAGCCAGGATTTTTCAAGCATATGTAGATGCCATAATGCATATCCTGCAGAAGCAATGCGCTGGTTCAAGGACTGACTTATTGAAGTGGATTTTTGTCAAGTCCCCAAGTCAGGAATCGCTTAATGCCTGAAGTTAGGACAAACAAAGAAGTTTTATTTCTTAAATTTGTTATATGCCCTCACCAAGTCACAAGACAGGTGGGCGGGGGGTGGAGAGCTCACACTGCCAAAAAATTTGAGGACCTCTGATCTAAGGGAGCATGTCCTAGGTGCCTGGCATAAAGTAACAGAAATTCAATCAAAAGGAGGAACCATCCCATCCTACTGTTAAAACCATGAAGAATTTTCTGCACAATTAAACTTGCTTATCTTTCAAATCTTTCAAGCAGATGCCAAAGCAGAAATTAGTAAGCTTTAGACAGCACTGTGTACCAAGCAAAGTTACTTACTCTTCCGATTTCTGCAGTCCACGAAACAACGATTGTGTTTGGTACCGTCGTCGATAATCTGACGAGTGAGGTAATGTTGATTGGTCTGCTAGGTCGCTTTGGTTCAACACCATTTTTGGTTGGTGGAAGATAGCCCTGGGAATCAAAAGTACTTTTTATTTCAGCAAAGTACGAAAAGTGTTTTTGCCTTCCCCCTCCTCTCTCCCCCCAACCCTACGGCAGTATCTGCTGTGTCCCACCTGAATCAGGCTCCCTCTTCAGTTTAAAAATACACCTACTGGACAGCAAAACATGAGATGTTTCACAAGTCCTTCTTCTTTACGCTAAGCCTCACACTTTCCAAAGCCTAACCCTGCCCACTGGAACATTAAAGGCAGCTTTACTGTCTCTCAGTGCTCTTATTCAACCTGCCTAGCTAACATTGCTCAACCCAAGCCGGTGCTTTGCCCCAGGACTACAAGCCTCTTTAGTCCTGTTGGTCACTGATGCTCCGTTCCCAGCACACACAGCCTCCAAAATAGTCCAATTTTAGCCAGACTCGGTGGATGCTTGTCAAACGAAAATTTACTGACATGCTTTCAGAGTATTAATCTTCTTGATCTACTGGCTGGTCTCCTGAGAAACAATTTACTTAATTACCTTTTTCATTCATCTATCCATCTTCATGCAAATGCTCCAAAACGTGAAAACAAAGGTTAGGATAAATTCTCAGGCAAACTCCTGACAGACAGCTCTTACCAAGGCTATCCAATTATGTATGTCAAAATAACATCTTACTTACTGGAAGGCTGCATGGTTTCCCATTTACTTTCACACACAGATTGGGTGGGAAGTGATCTTCTTGTGGACAACTGGTTTCTGATAAACAAAACCTAAAAGCAAAGAGCTTCCATTACCATTCATTTCTGAAGTAAAGACCACCAGTTGCTAGAATGAACGTTTTTTCCTCCCTCTAAGTTGTGAAAACATGCCAAATCTTGCTAAACAAAGTTCCCAAATTAGCTGTATGGATCATTAAGCAGGAAAGCACCCCAAAATTACAGGTTTGGATCTAGGCAGTCACAGGTTTCCCCTCAGATGTCTCGAATTCCTCAGGCTGGGTCTGCCTAACAACAGACTCACTCAGATGTGCTAGGTTCCTGTTACAAGAGAGGGATCATCCATGTTTCTGTCCTACCACTTCTCAATACAAGACCTTCGCAAAGAACAGCACATACAGCCTCTTCAACTCCAACTCCAGCAAACAGCATCAAATGCTATCCTGATGCCTCACGCTTCCCAGTTAAGCTCAGACAGGTTTTGATATTTCAAAGGCTTATTTACTAGTGGAGCAACAAGAAAAAAAAATACAGCCTTGCTTGCCCTATAAAACGTGTACAGGCCAAGAGAGCAGACCATAGATATTCAGAGGACAAACCAAGAGGAGCCTCTTAGCTCCACTGGGCTTCTTCCACCCAAAGCACCACCCATCGGGGTACAGCTACTCAACACTGAGCCTAGCAGCCTGCTGCTTGCAGACAAGGACTGCTGCCTTCTGCTCTCATCTTCTGTTTTCCCTCCTCATCCCATTGTCCACCTGATCCCACACCAAGCCAACCCGACCTGCTGATCAGCAGCAGAGGGCATCCTGGTGAACAAGACCCAAAAACAGCTGTTTTCTGCTCACTGTGGGGTCACCGAACACCAGACCCAGTACAAGAGAACTGAGACAGTGCAGCCAGGACCAGGAGGATGAAAGGCAAGACAGACAGTTTGGAGGCGAGTAAGCTGTGAAGTCACCCCTGCTCACTGCCTTACACAGAATTACAGGGATGCATAGAATTTGCAGGGATGTATATGATTTAATCGACTTAGGATAAATTTGTCAAAGCCTCTAAAACAACTGATGGGTTAAGACCAGATCTGGTCATTCCCAAAGCCTTGCTTTCCATTCCCTAAAGAAAAGGAGACCGTGGTTTGCCATGACCAGCACATACTGTGTTTGACCCCTCTGCTGGAAAAAAAAAAAAAAAAAAAAAAACCTTCCTGCACATAACTTGTGAAGGCCCAGGCACCTCAAACCTGAGGGCTGCAGCCTAGAAGAGAGGAGCTTATGTAAACCTAAAAAAACAAATGGAAGAAAATCAGCTGCTTACAGCTAAGTACATGCAGAATTTTTGATGTGCCAGATATTGGCCCACCAGCAACTTGAGGAAAGCTGCATGTAACAGAGACAAGTAGTTAAGTCTGCCCTTTTTCCAAGGGGGCCAACAGCAAGCTTTACAGCAGGATGAGACTCTTCTCCAGAAAGGAAAGCCTGACGTGTTGGAGAGTAAATATCTGGTTGTTTTTTTTTTCCCTAAATCAACAACACCAAGAACAGGTCACAGGAATACATACCTTAGCTGGACCTGTACTGTGAAGTCACATTTGGTCCCAGAAATATCCCTACCAAAGAGAGAAAACAGGTTACTACATGTCGTTTGTGTAACAGGTTCTTCCATGTTTTGTCAGAGTTTGCTCTAAGATGTAAGTAAACCCCTTTACATACTGCACTTGCCTTGTGGTCAGTCAAAATACCACTCAAGATACACTGCACTTTTTATTTTTCCAAGGTGAATAATCCAGTTACATTCTCATCTGTGTTTTTTTTTTATACTATAAAGAAAGTTCTGTTGGTCACTATGAGGAACACCTGTACACCAAATCAACATAGAACTTAAAGGATCTGACTGAGGGTGAGAAAGGGCTGCAGGTAGAGCAGTTATGCATTTACACAGCACTTAGTACAAAGGAAACCACTGGACAGGTGGAATTTAGTTTCTCACCCTTTTCTTCTCCATCAGCGTACATGCAAAGGAGAAAAACATTCCCCACATGAGTATTCTGAGACACTTTGTACCTATTTGTGTTCCTGAAGATCACATTTTAAAATGAAAGATGTGGAGTGACCTAGGTTTACGGGGGGTGAGCTACGTTTGGTATTTTCGAGCTTTTTTTTTTCCCCTTTAAATTTAAATACTGTATTTTTGGTCGAACTCACTTACATTGAACTGCTGATTTGCTGCACTTGCTGCGGCGTCAGTGCAAACGCAAAGCAGGTTTCTCGAAATCGCTGACTATTATCTGATGCTAGAAGAGAACAAGAGATCATCACTTTAAAAACAGCAAATAGAATAATTAATAGAACAATCTCCTTTCATTAAAGCGTTTACATATACACACACACATTTTTATGGCAAGTTCAATAGTTTGGCTTACATCTGTTTCTATAGGCAGCTTTAGAGCCAACAAGAAGTTTGCCATTTAATCCCTCTTATAAATAAAAACACAATAAACAGATGTTATATTCATATATAAAGTATACATTAAAAAAGCAGTATAGACTACAGCAAAACTGAGAGCAATCAGCTTAAGACCAACAGTCATGGTAACTCAACATTAAGCATTCTTTGAGATGAAATAAAAAAAATCTTAGGAAATCTCAATCACTTCATTTCCTTTAACACATGGTATCATGGATTACCCTGTGAAAGCTTACAGAGCATCTGAAGTACAAGGTATGAAACTTCTCGTGTTTCCAGAAGCTATTTTATGGAGTTAGATGCACCAAATATATAACATGTAAACAGCTCCAACAGAGTGCTTATATCAAAGACACCCCTTCTGGGGGACTGCGGGCACCGCCACCGAGCGGAACCATACCCAACGGCTATGAAAATGGCAAAAAAAAAGACACACCAAAATCATCACCATCTTCCCAGAGAGGTGTCTGACAGGTGACAACTTCCATTTCAATACCCATATTGATGAGCAAGTTCACCATTTAATTATTCTTCATAATTATTCTTCAAATTTATCTCCTTTTTTTTGTTTTACTACAATCCATTTCCTGACTCATGCTTAAGTGACAGCTGACTGAATACTTCGGGGTGATACTTCAGATACTCGGTTAAAAACAGCATGTGGTAGGCTGGAACCAACAAAAGGAGGGATGCTGACTTTGTATAAATATTAACAGCAGTGATCTCACAAAATTACATTTATACCGTTCTCGTATGACAGTGGTACAAGACCCGTACATTTTATTACATTATACGCAGCAACCACATGCAGTTCATTTATCAGCTGCTCTAAAGTTAGATGGGCAAGAATAGGCAATATATCCTGAACCACTATTTTGGCGAAAATATTAGCTATAGTCAGTATTTCTAAAAGCATTAAGTTATATGACAAAAATACTTGTTTTTTATATACGTGTATTTATTTTTTTCCTGGTTGTTTCCTACATAAATATCGTAATGGGCATACTCTGAGTGCTCCCTGGGGTGCATAAATAGGAAATAAAGCACAGGTATTAATGAAATGTTCTGCTGTCAGGTCCAAAAGCTCTCGCTGGGCTGGGGTGCAGCACACAGCCTCAAGTTTACTTACACTCATGCCTACAGTGTGTGTCATCCAACACCATTTTTACCTTAATATATTCTCAATTCCATTTCTTCAAGTGAAAACATGCAGGACTCAAGGTGACGGCCAGCCATAATATCACGGTGTAAAGATTTGCAGGAAATACAAACACAACTTACACAATGTGTTATAAAAGATGTTATATGTGGGCCACAAACAATAAAAGTTATAGCTATCTTTAGTTACAAAAGGCAAGACCAGAGTTATGTACTGTAATCAACACGAGATAAGTCAGTTACTTTACATAATGCATTGTGGGCCAGAGAATGGAATGAATATGATTTTTTTTTTTTCATATTTAAAGGTGGTCCAGATCTGTTATTTTTATTTTCTTCCCACATATTACTTGTTTTATCCTAGAAATTGCCAGCTCTGGTTTTCTTGGAGAAGTTCTGGAGGGTCTCTGGAAGCTTCTGTTGCTAACTCCAATGCCTTTAATTGAAGGACAAGGCTGCTGAGCATTGAGCTAAAGCTACCTTCACTAAAAACCTACCTAAGAAAGTTAAACAGCAGTTACCAAAACTTACAAAAGGAAAGTCTAAAACCAGATTCCCCAACAAACAGCAAACCAGCAGAAGTGGTCCCAAAATTCATTCCCTTCCCTCTGTTCTTTACTGGCTAGTACTAAAGCAATGCTTATTTTTCCTAAATAGCGTGCTCTTGCCCAGAGAAGCTGTGGATGCCCCATCCCCGGACGCATTCAGGACCAGGTTTGATGAGGACCTGGGCAACCCGATCTAGCAGGTGGCATCCCTGCCCACGGCAGGGAGTTGGAACAAGATGGTCTTTGAGGTCCCTTCCAGCCAGAGATGTTCTATGATTCTGTGAAGTGAGTTTCCAGCTTGATTTGAATTATGAAAGCTCCCAAAGTGATCTTCGCAGGCTGCAGTTCTAGTAAGGCAGTAAACAGCCTCTGCCTCAATCAAATTCTTTTGCAACAGAAACTCATAAGCTTTAAAACATCATACACGCGAGCATTACCAAGAACTGCGCTGCACACATCGCATCCAACAAACCGACCCTTAACCAGAACCCCCCTCAAACAAAAAGGGACTGAGGAAGGCCTTGGGGCTGGGCTGGTTTCTTCCTAACATTGCCAGCTGAGGCTCCAAGAACAAGCCAGCCCCTAGCACGTCTTACGCTATTACCTTCGTATGCACTCGTCCTAACACCTGTAAGCACAAGTCTACAGGCCCCAGTGATCAGAGGTGGGCTTCACCACACGCCGCTCATCCTTCCGTAGCTGGGAAGCGGCATTAACCCCCCTCGCAGCGTTTCCAATCTGCTGCTTTGTGTACAAGCAAGCGTTGCGATTACCATGGGAGCAAGGCCAAGATGCAAAGAAGGAAGAAACAACTTGTTAATTAGAGCAAGATGATCCAAACGCTGATCTTAAAAGACTTCAAAACCCTTGACAGACAGAGCAGTGCAGAAGAGGAGGAAGACATGAGGCCACGCCGCCCAGCCCGAGCCCCAGCACCTCTACATTATGCTCTCGGCATACTAGGAACCAGCAAAAGCAAACAAACAGCCAGGAACAACAGTGGAAACCCGAGGCTGCCCCACCTGGAAGCAGAGTTGAGCTTCACAAGCTTTGACATCCACTCTGCCCCCATCACCAGCCACAGCCGCGCAGCAGGGTGAGGTGGGTGGGATACGGCCAGGAAGAGCCAACAGCCGCAGACAGACCACGCTCCGTGCCTGAAAGCCAGCTGGCTATTTAGTTTTGCTACCTCACATGCCACTGGAAGCAAAGCTGTAAGGTTTGGGGCTTGGTTTTTCAGGTTGTTTTCTTCCCCCTCCTGTTTTTAGGGGGTGGTGGGGTGACAGCTCACGCGTCCTCGCGGCGTGCTGCAAACAAAGCGCGAGCCTCTCCTGGGAGGGGAAGGAGAACTTTGTTTTTTCAATTTGTGGTTTTCTCTGATCTCCCATACATTTCCTCACTATCTTTTTACATCCTTATCTATTATTTCTATATCTATTTACCCTACAAACGATGCATGAAAGTTGCAACAAAACAAATTAAATGGAGCTAATTTAGCAGCTCCACTATTCAGTGCTAGGCTTCCTTCAATGCTAGGCTTCCAAGCTCATCTCTGACTATGCAAATCCCCTGTTTCTAAGGATTTCAGATTTCTCACAGAAGAGATATTGGAAGCCTGGACTCGAGAGTGTAGAAAAGGTAACAGATTTCTATTAATTCATCTGGTGTATCTGCTGGATTTAGGAACACCAAACAGATCCTGACGAGACAAACAGTTTATTTTACAGTTCTGGAGTACGATTAGAACCAGAAATAAGAAAATACAGTTTCATATTAGAAAATCCTTTTTTTATGGCCAAAACCCTCCAACCATGCCCTGCAAACAGCTATTACTTAACAAAAAGAAAAGCAGAAATAGATCCGCAACTGAAAACTGAGCAGATTAAAATTGAATTTGTAATTTAAGAAAGCTGGAATCTAGCCAAGGCAACAGTTAATACGAACACCCTGACAGAAGTTGCCAGAAGCTTTTTTCCCCCATAATTATAAATTATTAAATTTTATACCCTTTTCTTCATCCCTCTTTGAAAGCTAGAGCTTGCAGGAGCGGTTTATAGGCCACTTCTCTGCAATCTCAGAGAGGAGGCACGATGCACGAACATCTAGCGGATGGGGTTTTGTTCTGCATTTACATATTAGGAACAAAGGATTTCAAAAAAATGCCATGAATTGCAAGTATCGCTTTACCTTGCTGCTAAAAAGTTTCCTGAATAATTCACGAATTGGAAAGGGTAGATTTTTGGAAGTGCGTAAGAGAAAAGCTTTCCGAGCAAACTTGTATAATTAAACGAGCAGGGAACTACTCGCTACTACTTCATTCATCCAGCTTCGATCTGGGAAAAGCAACGAAGAAAATGCACGTTTTCTCATGGACACATCCATACACTTACCAGGAACCCGCACATGCTCAGATCTGTTGCCTCTGCAGGTCCCTAACATCAGTGCAAGACGCACTAAAATGCCTACATGTTGCACAAACATTGCGGAGCAGTGTTTCTTCTTCAAAATATATATATATATATATTTTTTTTTAACCAATTCACTATCACCACAGTCTGAATTATTTTGTGCTTTCCTCCTTCAAGTAATGATCCAAACAACATATGGGGTTGGTATGTATTAAGTGAGAGTGACTCAATTACGCCTTGCTGCTTGCATATTTTATTGAACATTTCACGTGAGTGATGAGTTTTCAAAATTCGAGCAAAAACTAGTTTAATACACTGGAATACCATTCACAGGTCTAGAACACTTTATGAAAATTCTATATGAATATTTATATAAAAAGATAATGAATATAAGTAATAATGATAAAAAAACTACCAGTTCTACTCTTTATTTTGAAAAAAATCTACAACAGAGTGAAAAAAAGAAGTGGCTCGAATGCAGCTCAAGTGGCTGCATTTTCTCCAGCTCTAAAAATATTCTGTTCCACCTCACCAGTACCCACAGCTAAAAATAGCCGCACAATCTTTCTGCAGTGAAATACCTCTTGCTGTCTTGAGGAAAAAGCCAGCCTTTAAAGTTCCATTGAAACCCAGCTACCTGCACGTCTTTAATGAAGCTGCAGTCACTGCGCCGCCGAGGTGGTGATGCTTCCTAATGCAACAGCAGCTGACCATCGTGTCGGCAATAAGCTAAGGTTAATCTTCATCCCTCTGCACAGAGTGCAGCTTATTAAATAGAGAAGGGAACACATTAATTTCTAACACAGAAACACACTGACTAAAATTAAGCTTACATTTTATACTGTTATAATCACCTTAGCTTTTCTGTTGGCCTGAGCTCTCTCTGAATTGGCCCTTTACCAACGATTCGGAATAATCGCATGTTTATTTCTGAGAGCAGAAATAGTTATGTTAAGCAAGAGTATCAGCACTACAGCAAATTTTTGCTCGATGCTGTAAGCTAAACAAGAGCTGTCTAATTGGTTATTCACTGAGCTAATGGAGTACGTAATTTTGATCAGTTAATTTTGTCAAAATATTGACCAGAAAAGCCTAAGTGCTGTAGAAGCTGTCAACCCAACATAAATATTCGTGTGCATCTTCCCCACACACGTAAGGTGCCTCATTTTGTTGCACCAGACATTTTGTTTTTTCGTTCTTTTCAGCTCATACAGAAGGCGTTGTACCAATTTACGTTCAAGCCCCTTTCAAATAGCACCACTGAAAATTTAATACGCTGGCTCCAAGCTAGGAAGAAAATTGCCGCGTTCAGATAAAGGCACAGAAAACATTTACCTTTTAAAAAGGTAAAATTCAGACAGGCTTTGGATTGTGCTAAAGAGCAAAAGAACCAGGAAATTCATAACACAACGTACATGAATACTCGTAATGTAGATCGCCCAAGTCCTCTTGCATGGATACAGAAAGGGGTTCACTTGGCACACACGATTTTTGGAGGTGAGACCAAATTCCTCCTACAGCACCCTGTAATAACCATACACAGGCAGAAGACAAGCTGCTACGTGAACAGCACCGAGAGGACACATCAATACACCTTAACTGGGGACCCGGAGCACCTCCAGATGCACCACTAGCGCTTTTAAAACCACCACAATTTACGAAGCTCATGGGTAATGCAAGTGTTTATCCGCGAGCACTTCCTCTCCATTAACCGCAGCCTTTCAGCGCCGAGCAGCACCGCCTCCGAGGCCTGCCCCCCGAGTCCCCTGCCACCACTGAACGCCACACCAAGCGTAAACAGAGGTGCTGGGGTAGTAGGGACCCTGCCCCAAACCCAGGCTGCCCACAGCCCCCACCAAACCACCTTTGGACACCTCCAGCCATGGGGCACCCACCGCCACCTCTCCGGGCAACCCGCTGTGGGTCTCGCCACCCTCACCGTGGAGAATTCCCTTCTTGTACCGAACTCCTGTGGATCACCAGAGCTGCGGCAGCCCTGGCTGAAGCAGGACCGGGTGCCAGGCATGGCAGAGCAGGGCCATGGGGCTCTCCCTTGCCCAAGCCAGAGGCACCAGGACCCTCGCCGAGCCAAGGTCCTGGCACACCAAACATCCCCAACCACCACTTCTGCAGCGTCCCCTGCTCACTGCCACCACTCGGCCGCTTTGCTTCACCCCAACCACTTACCGCGGCAGACACCACACAATCTTAACACCTCGAGGCACTTTGAGACCCCTCGCATGGAAGTGTTTTAAGGAAAGATAAACCTGTTCTGCCCTCAACAGCAGCAACCAGCTCCCGAACCGCTTCCACAGCTTGCAACTGCACTCGCAAATACATGGCATTGCTGTCAAGTGACAGCATCACATTCTGGGGCTTCAAACTGATAAAAAAATGAACTTGGGTTCCAGTTAGTCTGCTGTACTCATCTCTTAAGACCATTTGCAGATTCTACTTGACTTAAGTCACCACTTTTAACAGTTAATACTAAGAAGCAATACGCATAGCTACAGTGGGGGTGGGAAAGGCAGGGAGTAAAGAGAGCTTATTTGAAACAGTGCCTAAATATACATATACAAAAATAGCCTGGAAATACTCCAAGGGCTACAATTAATTCATAAGTATTATGCATTTTATAACTTTTCATGATATGTTGTATAAAAAGACTAGATCAGCTGGAAGCTCCATGCAATTGGACAGATATTTATGGGGCTTTGGTTTTGTTTTCTTTACTTCGGTCACATATTACAGCGTTTCTGAGCAACACGGATTTCTGGCAACCTACAGGGCCAACTCCATGCTGACTGTCAGTGCCAGGGCTCTCCCGCTGCCATCCCACCCCACGCAGTAAGCAGCCACCGAGCCGGCACCACTGCCCTGCAGGGCCCACAGATCCCCACTGCAGATCTCCATCACGCTGCTGGAGGGAAGGAGCCCCACCAGAGCCTCCAGACCCTGCTCAAGTCACTTCATTGATCCAGACACCTCAATGCATGTCCCAAAACTCCACTGCTGCCATTCAGGCTGATAGTCTTAGCTTCTACCCCTACAAGCACGGGCAGCGGTTAAGGACTCCAAGGGAGCAGTGCTACAAAGCTGACACTGCCACGTCCCTGCGAGGCCCACCCCGATTCTAGCATGCTTTTAGTCTTAACAAGCTAGCAACGAGTTTTATGATCCTAATAGGAAGGCAAAACAATAAATACAAAGTTCATGATTAGATAACAGAGTCCCTGCTGAGCTCTCCACTACGAGCAGCACACCACCTTTTCCTAAAAGCCACCCTAACGGGAGGTTAAAGTGTCTGTAAGAGTCCAAGTTGAAGACTGCAAGTCCCAGCAGCACTTCTAGCATCTGTAAAGCGATACCAGTGTCTCAGCTGCAAGTGGAAGTCTTAAAAATACATCTCGCAATAGCACAGCTTCCTCTCTCATGCTGTGTGAGCAACACTCCCAAGCTCCAACACACTCGGACAGGATACCACCCCAAGCTTATTCACCAAGTGTTAATGGATTACTTGCATACTTTGAGTCAACCGCGTGGTCTGCCGTAATTCCTTCTGCTAAAAGCTTTAATTATCAAAAAGATACCCTCATTTGATCTTGGGAAGCAAGTAGCTTCCTAGATCCATTCACATCAGAGCTGCAGTGTCTGGGGGTGTCCATATCCTGCATACTCCTAGAACCCTGGCGTCCAAGCGCAGGGAGACAGAAATCTGCTGAGGTGAAGAGGAAGAAATAATTCTCCTTTTCTTGTAGCACAAGAGCTGCACAGCTGGGTAAAACTACCTCATACTCAACAGACTGCAGTCTATGGAAAGATTCTCTATACGTGAACTTGAAGCATACCACATGCAAATAAAAGCCGAAGCCAAAAAGAGAAAACCCAGCACACTGTAGTTCTACTTCTGCTACAGCACAACACAGGAGCTAAGATCTCAGCTCATTCTTGCACAATTAAACGCTGTAGAGCCGGAAGTCAGAAGGCTCAGGCCTGAGCTGAGAATGGAGTATTTTGTTGAACTTCCTCCCACAAAGCACATTTAAAAAAATAACAAACATAGCAGACAGTAAAAGCGTGACTTTCATACAAACCGTGATACTGGTTAGACACAGCAACAGATCAGCCTGCTGATACACAAAAGGGTGAAACACTTGCCAAACAAAACTTTTCTACTTTCCAACCTAGATTTCTACCTGATTTGTTTAATTGTTTAATAGCTGTAACAAGAACTACAGTCACCGTAACGATTTTGGTCAGATCAGTTTCAAGATCTGCCTTCAGGAATGCATCATGTCCCAGTAACCGTGATCAATCACGTGCAAAGAGAAAATTTCCAGGTAAATGCAAGACAGAAGCAGGCATGCTGTAAGGATATGCTCATAAGCACATAACTTTACTCTCTTCGGGCCAGGCACCAGGAGGGAAATTTATGGGGTTTCTCCAGTAAATGGAGAGTCCATAGATTAAGAAATTAAAGTAGGACCTAGGCAAACCAAGAGAAGCCTCAGTAGAGGCAGTGAAGCTCCTTTCACCTGATGGAGGCAGCATCTGGCAGACAGGACACAGCAGTTTGTGGAAGTGATGTTCGGACTCCCCAGAAAGGCTCATTTTTGTCCCCTCCTTCCAGGAGGCTGAGATGCGTAGGCAAAAAGCCCGATTTCCACGGCTCAGATTTAGGGCCCAGATTTAAGACCCACTGTTGTGTTCCGCATCCCTTAGCACAGGAAGCCCAGCAAACAAATTACAGGCTGATCATCCCTAAGCCGTTCAAGACAGCTTTATAAGAGTGTGAACATATATCCCATACCATATAGCTCATAACCTCTTCAATCCCTGAAATTGCAAAGAAAAGGTTAATCTCCCATTACAAACAGGTAAACAAAGACCTGTAACCTAGTTACAGCGCTTTTTGGAACAACCACACAGCTAAAGCAATTAGGAATGACACATGCTACAATGAGAAGTATGTTTAAGATGTTGTTTAACAATCTAATGTCCCTTCCATAATAATCTGGCAGAATTTGGGTACTCATTACTCATCTCATAGTAAACATTTCACCACACGAGGTATTATCTGTGATAGAAGGTTCCTTTAGAAAATTGGCCCCGTGCTTAAAAAACAACCAATTAGCAGTGTCTATACACTGGCTGATGGCTGAAAATAAGGAAGAAATAAGTGAAAGCTGCAGTTTTGCTCGAGAAGCTAACAACCAAATTTCTCCTAGTTAAAGGAATTCCTATGCAGAAAACAAAGGAGAGAAGCAGTTTTCCTACATTCACAAGGCCAAACAGGATCTCTTTTCCTCCAAAAATAGTTAATGACGTGGAATCGTTCACCATAGAGCAGTGTGCCCAGGCTCTCCTTAGTGCTGCAAAAGCTCAGAATACAGATTCACCCACCACCATACATCTCCAAAACAGAGCATCCTTAATTGCCTTGTACACAAAAATACCAAACATGGGTGCTTCCTCGATTTTGCAATGAGGATGACTAATAAAATATGGATCAAACTCCACTGCATCTGGGGACGCTGCTCCTCCTCCGAGCTAAGCAAGGCTCCTGACAGCCTTCTTGGGAGCAAGGAGAACGCCATCACCCCTCGAGCCCAGCCAGCACAACGGTGACCACCGGCATTAGCTGCATAGCTCCAAGAGCGCCACGCAGGGGTTTGGTACTTGAAACACACGGAAGGCAAAGCAAGGGACTGTGCTAACCAAGCAGGGCAGCAGCAGGAGAGGAGTCCCACTGCCAGCAGGACCTAGTTGCTATTTTTGGCTCTTCAAAGATGAGCAGGTTGAAGTAGCAGAGGCCGAGTTTACAAGTTCAACTAGCTAGGCAGCTCTGCAAGCATCCCATTCGCTGCTTCCAGTTTTATGGGCTGCTGCAGCCAGAGAAAGTAAAAAAAATTGAAAAAGTTAGCCGGGAGCCTTCTACCCTTCACTTGTTGCACATGTTTCAGCCAGCAGTGCTGCAGAAAGGCTCCTCAGCAGCTGCTGGTGAGCAGGGCACGGGTGATAAAGCACCAGGTTTCCTCCTTGCTGTGAGTCCTGCCCAGCTAGCTGCCAGCGTCGGGATCTTATCGCACTTCAGAGCTACATTTTGAGGAAGCAAGTGTAAGAAGGTAACATCCATTTCCTCCTTTTGTTCTTAGCATCAAAAATAATGGTTAGCAAACTTAATTTCCTTATCTGTTATTCACATTAGTTTGTGTACTGCCTACCTGCGTACAGTATTTGGGTACAGCATGCATGCTCAAGAGGCCTGCTCTGCAACTCCCTTCCTCACGGCTTTGTCAAATTATTGTTTGTCAAATTAACAATTACTTCTTGAGGGGACAGAAGACTACCACAGGCAATCCTTCAAACAGCCCCACCTCGAACAGAGAAAGACCAGGGGGGAATCACATCCGAAGATGTCCTTCACCCAATTTCTGCATACCAACTATTATTTCAGAAGAATCCAAATACCGCCAAACCAGTGGGGCTTTCCTCATTCTCTCACATTTCTGCTATTCCAGCAGGTGCCATTTCAGCAGGGAGACAATCATCCAAAATCCCTCATCAGCTCCTAGGATGGTTCTTGCGGCGCAAGGAAACGAAGTAAAAACCAAAGTTTCTCGTGCCACCTCACGATGAATCTGCCGGGGAAAAGCAAGCAGGAGAGCCTGCAACGCTGGCCAGGTGCCAAGGAGAAGTTACGAGTTTGCAGCATGCATCTGCCGTTCGGAAACGGAGACACAGAACCTCGAGATATGGTTTTTGAGGAAACTCGCTCTGCTTGCAGCACTGAGGAAGCTCTAACCATTTGGGGCAAATATTCAAAAAAATCATTTAGGTCTTTTTAACTGGAATACCAGTAACTGTAGAAATGGAGAAAATTAATCAGTTTTTTTTAAAAAAAACTTCTTTTCTGAAGTTAGAAATCCAAGTCTGCTCTGCGCTCCCATCTAAAGCCCTTGAGCTGCACAGCCCACTGCTCCAAGTTGTTCTGACCTGGGCAACCCCTACAGGTGGCTCTGCTTGGACCACCTGGAGAGGACCAGATGGAGCCAGAGGTGCCTCCAACCTCAGCCATTCCAGGATACTGTGAAAGTGCGTAAAAATGCATATTGCTGGTTATTAATCCAGTAGTTTTTGTCATTAACATATACATTAATTACTTTAAAATACCCTCATGACATTTACAGTTAGCAATTTTACAATCTGTAGCCGTGTTACTTTCCCTTACTAAAGGAAACAAATGCTTCTCACATGCATGGAAACTGAAGCTCTCCTCCCCAAAAAGCACAGGGTAAGCCAGATTTTTAACAGTACTGCTTCAGATAAACAAAGACAAAGAATGCACTAGCAAAACAAAAACCCCAAACATTAACTGAAAGAACCAGAGATTACTTAAAAGGTGCTTGGTTGGAGTTTCATCAACTTCCTTTTCGTACCCTGGCACTCAAGAGTCCACGAAGTGGGAAAAAAAATCTCCTATTGTATCTGAACTCCTCAAGCAATAAGAAATGACAGAGCGTGAATTACGATCTCTCAATTCAGGGCTGGTTTGGCAGGCACGGTGCTGACAGCCAAGCGTTCTTACCGCATCTAAGGAATAAACGCATGCCATAATTCCTGTATTGGAATGTCTTGTTGAAATTACAGCATTATTTTTAAGTATTTATAATGTAAAAGCGATGAAACACATTCCAAGTACCTAATTATCCCGTACCACCAGCACTGCCTGGAATGCTTATCCATCAATCAGATTTTAAAGTTGAATAGATACAGCATACCTCTGAAAAGAATACCTGAACCAGAATTCTCAGAGAATTTTTTATTCTCTGAGATCTCTGCTATTCTCAGAGATTTTTGTGCAGCATTTCAAGACAGCAGAAGGCTCCAACGTCCAAGCAGCCCCTCCGGGAATCAATAGGACCATTGTATTTAAGCAGTATTTACGAGTATTAGAAGTTAGCCACACTCTGAAGTGCTACATGGAGTCAATACCAGAAAAATCACCCGTTGTTATGTAATGCTCTGTAAGCATCAGATGATTCTCAGCAGCTACACGAGTGATTTATACCTTAATCCAAAAAAATGTTTAAAGAAAAGTCGCCACAACAGTAAAAAAAAAAAAAACAGAAATCATCCTGAACTCAGATGTTCAGGCCCTAAGGAATCACAGCAAATATCTAGCTTGGCATTCTTTCCCAGCACAGATGAGAAGATTTTGTGGGCCTGATGGACTCAAGGTTTGTTTTTTTTATAATTAAGCTCCACGTTTTTTAAAAACTACTCAAAGCAGACAGATGTGAGGTTTTTTTTTTTGTTTTAAGTTCCTTTTTCTAAGGTTCAGTTGTTTCCTCTCAAACTCACCCCTTAAATATAACAGAACTTTGAACCACCTTTAGTGGCTCAGCTAAAGCAACTAATGAGCGTTACGTAAGATGCCTCTCCATGTAGAACAATCTGTTCCAAAAGTTACCAAAAATAGCAATTCTCTAAACACCGATGTGATGCAATATTTAACCAGTTACTGCACGAGTGGATTAATTCATCCATTACTAGTTCAAAAAGCCTTCAAATGTCATTTGCATCCTTACCTAGGCTGGTAGGCTTTATCAGCTCATCCAACAAATCATAAAAAGGTAACTTCTGGAGTTTTATGTCGGGATGGACAGGGTGGAGCGCAGATGTGAGGTGGGGGAGTTCCAGTTCGTGTTTAGGTCCCAGGAGCGAAACGGGAAGCAATGGTGAGGTGGCAGGGTGGCCATCGTAACTGAGCTGTGGAATGGTAGACGGAGACAACGTTGCTGGCATGGAGCTTGAGTGTACGCTGGGGATAGACAAGTCTGCAGGTGTCATGATTTTCTGAGGGAACCTTCGCCTATAGAGTTCTTTGATTTTCATTTGTACAGCAGGACTGCAGCCAGCCTTTAACAAATGCAGTGCTTTTGTGAGAAGTTCGTGTTTTCGTCCGTGCTTGTTCCTCCCCGCGTAGCCCAGAAGTACTTGCAGTTCAGAAACTCTAAGGCTCATAACCATTTGCTTAAAGGAAACAAAACAAAAAATTAGTATTCGAGTTACATCATCTGAAACACTAACATTAGCCTGTGGCTTAAGCCTGTTAAGCATAAAATTTTTCAAGGCACACCACCACTGCTCTTCTCCCACTTATTATTTGACATACAATGAAACCAGGACTTGCTCACAGAGAGGTGCATCTACTTCCAAAGTCTGTAAGGAGCAATTTTAAAGGGATTGCCATTTGCCATAAGGATTTCAGGACAGCAATAGTGGTGAAAAACTGAGACAGGGACAACTTGCCAGTACAAGAAATAAAACTTGTAAGCATAACTATTTTCTAATCAGTTTTCTGCTAGCATCTATAACCTTAACAATTTCATTCATCTAGCTGAAAGTCAAAAAAAAAATAATCACAGATTGACAATACCCAAGTTTCCAGCACTTAAAAGCAGCACCAGTCCTTAACTCCAGGACCCTACTTCACTTTCAAGTCCCTCTCTCACTTTTTGCCACGCAGCATAACTATTCCACACAGGTTCAAAGGAAAGGAGAGAAATGATTGATGCTAAAAAAAAAAAAAAGAAGAAATTATAACTTGAGTCGTGTGTAACCCCGTATGACCATTACTGAGTTAAAGGGAACTTCTTCAGGTTCGAGTTACTAACTCCTCTTCTCCATCAGAGCCATGCTCTGTTTCGGATAGGGGAGCTTGGCTCTACCCTCTGGTAATTAGCATCTTCATTTACAGTCTTTTACTGTCTCCCAGTATGGGCTAATGAATCAAACTGGTAGGACTTGTAAACTGCTTCACTTCTTCAGGAACTGAGAAAAGCACTATGCAAAGCAGAGAAACCAGCGATCGTCTGCACACACTAAGTACTTCCCCGCCGGTCAAGCAGGAGCCAGAAAGGCAGCTTACCAGCCTGGTTTCTATTTTAAAGCCTGTTTCAGCGCTTGATAGTGGCTTACTCACCATAACAAGGCCCACGACATGGGCTGAAATGATATTCCCGTGGAATTTTGGACTCGCAAAAAATCCCATGAGAGTGAAACGCCTACAACCTGTTGCCACAAGTGGCTATCTGGATCTTCCGTGTGAAGCCATTAAATACCCTGAATATTTTGTCATTGATTCCAAAAGATCAAGTTCAAAATAGTACTTGCAGTATGCTGTGTGTGCTACAGCAGTTAATTCAGCATATCGGGGTCCTGCAATGTACCCTTTGCTGAATAACCAAACTCAGCACATGCATTTGCAAGCAACCCTCAGAGTACAAATGGTCTCGTCCTCTCCAGTTCTTGACTGTGCTAAATACTCAGATGTGTTACTCAAGGTCTTTTCCCATCAATTCTTACAGCTGGAGTGCCACTATTAGGAAACACACTATCCTATCCCTGCTTTAGCAAAAACGGCCTGAAACTCCTACCAGCTCCTCACCAAATGGGTGTCCAAAGGAGCTCTTTCCCTATTCTGAAATAGGTCGTGTTATTTAATGGCCCTAGATTAGATGATTCATGTACTTAATGAGGTGGGCACCCAGATAGATTTACCTAGCTTTGCCACAACGCTTGTGCTCTGACGAACCGCACCAACAGAACCGAACGACCATGCTGCAAGTCTGGGATAAGCCTCGCTGCAGACCAGCGCGAAGACTTCAGCTCTAACAGGAGGCTGCTGACATCCCTTCCCCAGGCCCCAAAAACCTACTTCACACATCCAACTACGGGCCTGTCACGGAGCTACGAACGGGAACAGACGAGGCACTCCGTAAGAACTGCAATGCCTTACTCTTTCAAGACACCTTTATTATGGTCTGAAGTGTTGACAGCTGAAAGGAAAGTGAAACAAACAGCTCTGAAACACAGGAAAAGGACACGACAATGCTTTAAAAATTTCTTCAGCAGAATGAGGAGTTACAGTGAAGGGCTCCGCCTGTGACCGTCACCAAACATCCCTTCCTCGGCAGCCAGCTCCCTGAGCTGCACCGTGGTCTTGTTTGGCTAGAAACTTACAGGCCTTGTTTGCAAGAAAATGCTGAGGAAAAAGAAATAAATGAGCTAAATGAGAAAATCCTGCTATGCCTTGGAAGTTCTCCATTTTGGAAGTTACAGGCAAGTGAGAAGTACGTACACCGGCAGCAGGGCCCATCGCACAGCCAGGCTCTCGAACCAAAGCAAACAAAATTCCTCCCATTTTCCCCACCCTGAAACAATCCTTGCAGAGAAGAACATGAAAAATTTTGCTTGCAACATTAGGGGCACTAACAGATGGGTCAATTAGCAACAGTCCATCACAAACAGCAACAGAGGTTTGCTGTTTCACTCTGCTTTTTTCCTTTTCTTGGCCAAGCTCCCTGCCAGGGCAGCAACCCCCGTAGGCAAACACTCCGAAAGCACCAGTCTATACACTTTTTTTTCTGCCACACCTCATGGCAATGCAAGCCCTTTGAGGGCTGAACTACATCAAAGCCACGAGGCGTTCTGCTTCGGGAAGCCTTGTTGGTCCTCCTGCCGGCTGGGGCGGCCCCGGCTCACTTGGGGCAGTGCAGCTGCTTCCTCCCAACGCCGGGATAACCACGATGGTCTGCAGCAGAGAACCGGCCCTACCTCCAGCTGTTTATCAAGACAGGCAAGATGCTTGTTTACTCTTTCCTAATGCTAAAGGAAGTAACAGGCAAAAAAAAAAATCAAGGTTGGTTCAAGTTAAATACAGATATCAGAGACTGAAAGATAGCTCACGAACCACAGTTACAGATAACAAGGTGTCATGTCCTGAGCACATCCATGTTCCTCCAGACATCGCACTGATGCAGGAGAAATCGGTGCTAAGAAAAGGTTAAGCTGCTTGCGTAATGTGCTGATGGTGTCATGCATTTTGATACCTGGCATCCAAAATTTGAAGAGAGGGTGAGGAAGATACGGATTTTTTTCAAGGAGTAGAAGAGTAGAATCCAGCTGTACAGAAACTCAACTTATCGCAGTTCAGCAGAGCACTTTTTTGACTCACTGTAAAGACCTTCAGAGTGTTTAGAAGGTAACCCTAATCTATAAACACCCATCTGACATTTCCTGCTCGACGGCACAACACAGCCACGTGTTCCCCCACAGATGTTGCGTTAGTCACCAGATTGCCTGGCTGGTTGTATCCACCCCCCCGCAACCCCTCTCCCAGGGCTCCTGACCACCATCCATCCCCTCCGAAGCCAGCAGAGCCCTTCTCTGTCCCGAGACAGGCTGCCACATATCAGGGAGGAGGGCCATAGAAGCACCCAGAGGCCACTTGATTTCCCCCCGTTCCCAAAGCGGGGCCACGGCTCTCGCTGCCAGGTGGCAGGAGCCCAACCATTTGATCCAGTTCCTGCCGCCCGAGCGGGTACGGCCCCGTTCCTGCGCGCTGAGGAAACCAAGCTCAACCAACTCAGCTGGAACCGAGGGTGCATCCTTCTCCACGCCTGCTTCAGGTAACCGGCAAGGGCTGAAAGAAAACAGCTTAAGGATGCAAAAGCAACCCACGGGCGTCATCCTTCGTCAGCCACCCACTTGTCCCCCGTGGCTGGCGATAGGGAAGGGCGTTCTGCCTCCAGCTCCTTCACGGGTTGCTACTCCTTTAATGGCTATACCAAAAATATCAGGTATGAAAATGGGTTAAGTCCCCCCAAACAAAAAATCTAGACACACCTGAGGTAAACAGGAACACGTTGGGTTTTTTCCAAGACATCCACACAACAGCGCTATGACACAGAGCACCAGGCACTGAACCACTTGGTTCTGTAAATGCTATTTAGGCAGAAAAACCACTTTCCTAGGAACCTTAACTTCTAGAGAACAAACATGTAGAAAAGCAACAGAGCCACGGACATTAAGCCTCACTTCCTAGGAATATACTGTGATTTCTCTCTGAACAGAGGAGAGCACAGCAATCTTTGGAGAAGGGCTTTCCCCACAAGCCATCCCACCCATCAAGGCACGATGCCAGGCCAGCAGCCTCCTGGCTAGCACAGCCCAGCCCTTCCCAGCACCACAGATGGCAAGCCTTTGCATTTCCCCCCCCCCTCCTGTTTTTTGGGGGAAGGACTTACCTGGCAGGTTAGATACCTTTAAAGCTGCCTGGCTTTTACGTCTCGGGTAGACAACACTGACAACTGGTCACAACCACCAGCACATGAGATACATTTATAGCTCCATCCATCAGATGAAAGCTTTCTGGAAAGGGTTATTTCTCGATCGCCAGGAATCAGCCCCAGGACCTCTCTGGGGAACTTAAGATACTTCCGGATGCTTACGATAACAAGAAGCTGTGAACAAGCTCCAAAAACACATTCAAAGTATGTGCCAGGACAACCAGAACCATTTGGCCGGGTACCACACCACAGTGTGTGCCTAGAGCTATGCAGCAGGTCCTCCACAGCTCCCTAACCATTAACACGAGTGCTGAAGGAGGAAGAAAAATAGAACACACCTCGCACTAGTCAGAAGATAGAAAAAAGAAGAAAGAATCAGCATTGTTCTTTTTTCTTCCCCTAACAAAAGCAACTAGGAAGCATTAGATTACTATGGAAATGGTCTTGAATTAATCTCAGCGTGTTTCCAACATCCAGCTGTAAAAATACAGGAGAGTTCCTGCACGCCATGAACAAGCTCTTTAACCCGTGGCATAAATCTTCTGGAGAAGAAAGCTGCACATGAGCTACATCAGCTCTTGACACAGACTAAACTCCTGGGCTCCTAGACTCCTCAGATTTGTGAAAATGAAAGATCACGAAGGTAAAAATATTCCCATCTTTTATGAAGCCACATCCCCTCATCCTATTTCTATCTGCAAGACTTCCAAAAGGAAACTATCAAGGCTAAACTATAAAAAAAGAAATCAGCCTACAGAAAAGCTGCAAGAGGGAGTGAAACAAGCAATTCATGGAAGCTCAAGCACCTCTGACAGGTTGTAACTCCCTGCGTTTGTCTAATGCAACCAAAACATTAAAAGGTTGAAGTCACAGTAATTCAGGAGGGAAGGGAGGCAAAAGCACCGAAGAGCAGCTGTAAATATGCAACGCACTGCAGCCTTTAAGGAGGCCATTGGTTTTCATAATGAAAAACTCAGCTGTCTGCCAGTGTGGTACGTACCACGGCTTGGCAAGCAGGGCAGCACGAAAAGAATAGGTGCAAACCAATGGCAGGTACAAATTTTATTTGCCTTTTATTACATGCACAGGGAGATAGGGTTTCTTTGGTTAAGAAGCACTCTTGTTTACCCAGTATATCTGTGCTCATAAAGAACATTTCACAATTGCATGACCAAATCTACATGTTCACCTAGCTGGCACCACAAAATCATTTTAATCCACTCGGAGTGCATCAATATGACGACCATACGCTGCAAATGCCACTAGCAGTCAATCCAGGCTGGTTTTATCTCCTTTTGGGGGCTTCCTAAGGTCAGATGCTGTATTCATGACTTTCCCCAGCTCACGTATTTCTTCCCATGCTAGCAAAGTGAGTGCAATGCAAAGCTTAAGCTGCTGGGTGTTACTTACGTGAGCGTGCTGACAACGTGCTCCTGATACGGCTGCATATCTTCTAGTACAAACATTATGACCCTAGATCCAGCCTACCTCTGCTTCAAGCAACTTCCAACACCAGGAACCCATCTTGCATCGAGCAGGTCACCTGAAAACTCCCTGCAGTGCTTCATTCCCAAAGGGCTTCTAGACAGGAGGTCCTGCATCCACCACTGTCCTGCTGGATTCTGCTCACGTGCCCACTAACCGAGTGCACCATGACCACTCAACTCTCTCAAACTTGGCTACCTGCAGATTCAGCCAGCCTGGCGACAGCAGTGCTGCTCCGTACGTGCTCACAGATAAATCGGAGCTCTCCTTGCAGCCCCCAAGGCCTCCATCTCACCCTGCAGCAGCAGCGTTACCAAGGTCTCCACGTCCATCGCTTACCGGAGGCAGAAAACCCCGCAGTGCTCAACGGCAAAACTCACTGGCGAGTGATGGAGGAAAGACATTACTACAGATCTGGCCTCACCAAACTAGCTGCTGGCAACAACAAGCAGGCAAAGCTGAGAATTTTTAATATAATCACCATGTGTTAGAAGTTGTCTTATGGCTGTTTTTTTAATTATTATTATTTTTTGTCTCCCCCACCTGTTTGTTGTTTGTTTTTCATTTTTAGGTGGTGGGGTTTGCTGGTTTGTTTTTTTTGCAAGCTGGATGTGCTGCAGGAAGCCTGCCCGACACTTCCATCATGCTTGTGTCGGGTTTGATTTAAAGCAAGGCACAATTTTATCTTAATCCGTAACAAAAGTTTTATCGTTCTCGAGAGATTTTATCCACTAGGTGAGCTATATTAGTACTTTTGCTATTAAATAAGATTGCTGACAGTAGTAATCTTCATTCCAGGTCTTGGAGACTCCAAGGTTTTTTCAGCCGCACTCAGACTTAATTGTCCCTCGTGTATTTATCCCTGCAGATGGGAATTATTTTTACAGAGCTATGTGCTAGCATAATTTTCATGACAAGTAATTGCAGAAATGCTAGTTTAGACAATCTCTGGATACAAAACAACACGCCTCTCAAGACAAACAGCTTACACCTAAGGCTAATTATGAAGACAATTATTTGCAGCTATTTGGGAGAGGGTCATTGCCAGACAAATTTACTTTTTATTAACCGTGTTCTTATCCTTAACTAAGCCTTTCAACCGGCTGACAGAAGAGCTAATTCCAATGCAATAAACTTCAGCGGAGCCCAAGCCAGCCGCAAACACAGCTGTCCAAAGACCTGCTGTCCTAAACAGTGTCCTATTATAATCTGAGTGGTAACGCAAAAAGCCTACACTGGTAGAAAAAAATATCAAAATGTAACTTCCACAGCATTCAATAACAGTCCAAAAAGATTATCTCTTCGCTTAACCAAAAAAAAACAACCACCAAAATAAACCCAAACCCACACACAATTAGGACCAAGAAGTTTCAGCTTCTGGAAACCATACGGGACATCAAGATGCATTTATTCCTAAACCCAGTGATTTAAGTTAAAAAAGAATATACTTTTTAAAATACGCAATTAAAACAAACAATGGCTACATAAACAACTTGACTGATTGGGGATTTACAGATCTGAATTACTAAGCGAGGGTCTGTCCAGCTATTATTTGTCAGCAGAACCCTAGGGAATTAAGCTCTGGTTAGTTCCTAAATACCTAAAATATCTGCCTGAAGCACATGTAGCTTTTGGAAGTCCATTCTGAAGGAGAGCTGGAGAAGAATGTACCTGGAATGCAATGAATGCACTCGCACTGCAGTGAGGATAAAGAGGCGGCTTCCACAAGCAGCTCACAGACCCTCCTCGCAGCAGGCCTTACAACAGCTTCAGGACTTCCATTCTTGCATTTGGTTTGATATTTGCTTGCAGCAGCTATTTAAGTCTGTGCTGCATCGACAGGCATTATTCCTTCATGCGTGCCAGCTAACTTCAGCATCACTTGGTTAAAACAGATTATTGACATCATAGATGCAGTTTTTTTTAAAAAAAATATTTCTGTACATTATAAAACTGCGAAGAGCTCTGTTCTGCACACGCCGTAAGTTATCAGCAAGTGCTGAAGAGTTACTTGTCCACTGCAAATAATGCAAGTTTTGCTATTCAGTTAGCTTCGTATGAGCTAACACTTCAGGGTATGAAATTATACAGAGAGATGCCTAGAATAGACTTCTGTGAACTACCGTTTTGTTGTTTGGGGGTTTTCCTCCCTCATTTGCCCCATTTTCCTACAGCATAATACAAGATACAGGCTGCATCATGACTGACTTCCATACTGACATCTGAAAAAAAGTTTTCATTAGCAACCATATTAAATTTAGATAACGATTTGCAAAATATTGAACAGCAGACTGAAGCTAGCGTGTAACTGATTCTCCTTTCCCTTGAAAGTAACCAATTGTGCCCCCAGAGCAGGAAAATTAAAAAACTGGAATAATCCGTTCACAGTTCTCATTAAAATAAAAAATAAAAAAGCCAAAATGGCATGTGATAAAATTAGCATCTTCTATTAGATTTTAAAGCAACCCTCCTCAGAAAGCTCCACTGTGAAAAATGTGTTCCCAGGCTTTGTAACTGCATGTCAGAGCAGCGGCCGCGAGGCAGCAAGCCGCACCACGCAGGATCCGTGCACAGAGCTAAGGGCAGCAGCAGCTGGAGCCCCTTGCTCAGGCAGTGCCACAGTGCATCAGCCTCGGCATCGTGCACCATCATAAAGCAGCATCACCTTGTTCTCACCAAAGACATGAAAACGTCTGATACCTTCATCTGCAAACATGTGAGTATACAAGGGACTGCAACAACAGTAAGTCCATCAAGAACGAAAATTAGGGATGGAGGAAGCAAAAGTGGAAGGACTGGAGAAGAACAGGAAAATAAGAGATTGGATAAAATGTATGGGAAACGCTCAGTGATTTATCTTTAAAAGACTTGCCTTTCCAAGGGGAGAAACAGAACCCAAGGGAAATAAATCTGACAACAAATACTTATGAAATACACTGGCCAAATACCCCATTCCCTTCTAATACTGGTCCACCGAGGATAATAATTTATTACCACTAACAATTAGTCTTAATTGTTATGGCAGAAATAAGTAGTGGAGCCAAAAGTTCCCACTGTGTCAATAAACTGAAAAACAAATATTCCATCAAGCAATCATACTGGCATCAATATAGTCCTTTTTTTCTTAATTAAAAAAAAGCTAGTCATTCTGCACATGATTTCTTTATTTTAAAAGTCTCCCATTATGGTCTTCAGAATCATACACAGAAAGCATGTAAGGAAGCCAAAGCACACGCTTCTCTTTAAGCGGGCATATAGCAGTAAGTCATCAGGATGAATTTAAAGTTTGAAGAATACTGAGAAATTCTCCTTTTGCTGCTCCTCGGAGTATCAGGTAAGGTGCACCACACAGTGAAATATCATCTCCCCAGCTCTGCAGAGGCTGCCTAGAGCAGCTGGAAGCCGAAGAAGTTCACGTATCACCGATACAAGTTCACGTATCGGTGTTCTCAAAGCACAGCTTAATGGTAAGTTCTCCTCTACTTCGATGAGGTATTGATTTCAGGCACGTTTTAGCAAAGGAGGAGAGGGCATCAATTGGGGAATGGTCCAGCACTGGAATAGGACTCGTGCCACTTAGTGGAGGAATGCATGAGGTTACATATCCAACCAGACCCAAGAGTCACCCGGTAAAGTCACTCTTACCCATCTTAGGTCCTGTCTCAACAAGGAATCTAGAGAAGCAACGTTATCCGCAAGGTGCTTAGCAGGAAAGCTATGCCTGAACCCTATCCCTGACCCACATGTGGTCACCCAGTAACTCCAGAGAAGGGAGTTTACCCAATGCCAAAGAACCACTGTCAGTCACAGCACAACATGAAATACAAATCACAGGTCTGACTGGATACAGAGCAGTTGAAGGTACACTAAAAGCTAATTTATTCCTACCTGTAGGGACGCATTAAAAAAATGAATTATTTATTGCATGCAACAACATGACACAGAATTCACGTTTACATCAGACAGAGGCAGATCAATTCTGAAGTGCCAAAATACATTTATCACTGTAGAGGTGGAATCAGTACCTGGCTAAAAAGTATGTCAATCATCCAAAGGCAGGTGAAGATGCTGAACTCAGCAGTTCACCTCCTGCCTCCACAACCTCACTAGTTCCTACCAAGCCAGGTTCAGGATCCCAGGTGAGTCCAGTTATCGAGATGTGGATGACTTTTGCAGTGGTTGCTCCCGGCGCTACCACCACGCGACTGCCAGGAATCATGGCAATTTCAGTGCAGTGGGCAGCAGCCCACCAGAGCCTGGGAAAGCCATCTCTCTAAAAGAGGCAGGGGACAAAGGCAGAGAAAGCAGGAAGCTCCGTTTTTCATAGCCCCCACGACGACTGGTTTCTTCCCACTATGCAAAAATGCAGAGAGATGATGGAATAATAGGAGAGGAAGCAGACCTTCCCGCCTTTCTTCTGCATTCAGACAAGGATAAAGAAAAGCTTCAAGTGACACCACCAGACAGCCACAGGCTGCCAAGAGGCATCCAGACTCCTCACAGAGCTGACCCTAAACCCCCAATCTCACCCCGCAGAGTTTGAGGTGCTGTCCTCCTGCCTTCCGGGGTTGTCTACAACAGAAAAATGAACTTTTACACATGTTAACTGCATCGTGTTACCTACAGGCTCGGAGACAAGCATGCAGCGCTTAAGAAACCATTAGTTAGCAATGATTAATCCCAGGACAAAACATTCAGCATTGAGTTAGAAAAAAAGCTAAGAATACATTCCCTATGCAATATTTTCCTGGCACACACAGCACAGACAGGGCCTATAGAAGCACTCCCTACAAAACCATGCCGGTGCACATTATAGGGACGTGCTACGGATCCGTGCTCAGCGGGACGACGGACACCCCATTTCCCCGTGCCATCAGTTCAGCACACCGACACCTGCCCCACCACTCCATCCCTACAGCACCACATTTTTCTGAGGATCAAAATAAGACCGAATAAAACTAATCTGTTCGCACAATAACCCCTGCCCTGCCTGGAAACAAGCTGCATGATGGAATGAAGGTTTTTATAAGCCAAGTTCCAACCACGCCTATGATCTAAAATACATTAAAACCATTGCGAGTAAACTCCAGAAACGATCCGGCATTTAACTTGGCTTTACCCACGAGAACAGCCAGACTTGAAAGAGCTGCCTAAGAAAACTTTGATATCGAGCTGAAACTTCCATGGAAATCCTAAGCAAGTGTAATTGGAGGGCGCAGGGCAGCCCCGCAGCACCGCCCGCAGATGCAGCTCTCCCTTTGCCCTCCCATCCCCAGGCAGGGGACAGGAAGGGGGGACACTGCTCCAGCCACCAAACCACTGCTCCACCTCATTAGCTGCACTCATCCAAATCCCAATCTGAACAGGAATTTGCATATATACCTGCCTTTTGTAGATTGTTAATGTCATCTGAATGACTCTTGCGTATTCATGGCTTTGTACTCTGCCTGTCCCTTTTCACAGATACAGGTCAAAGGCAGTAAGGGAAAAAAAAAAGTTAGGATCTCATGGCAAAAGAAGCACCTTCTGGGTTTCAGCCCAGCATTTTAGTACCGTGTCTTCACCCTTCTGCCTCCTGATGCACTCGCTCAATAACACACAACTTCTATTTCAAGGTAAAGAAGTTGTAAGCATCATATTATAAGCTTGTTTAGCCTCTATATCAAAAGTAAAGAACAGCCTTGTTCAGGAAAAAAAAAAAAAAACAAGAGGACTCAAGAAATGAAGCGGACAATGCTTCAACCAGCATTTAGCCCAAGTCCTTTACTGAGTTATGTGAATGTATGCTGGAAAACATCAAGTACATTTAAAGAAAACTTATCTAATTAGTTGAACATGGGAAACAAGTTCCAACACATCTCTGCTTCCTTAAAACAGCTTGGCAACACCTCTGAGTTGTACATATGTTTAAAAACAACAGAATAATGCAGGTTGAAGGAAACTAGGGAAATCTAGTCCCCACACACAAACCAGGTATTCTTAGAGCATTATTTAAAAAAAAAAAAAAAAAAAAAACAACAAACAGGCCAGAGATCCTTAACTTGCTACTCAAAGTTGTTCTATCATGAATGTGTCCAGGTTGTCCAAACCAGAGGGGAAGGTCAGGCGGGGAATTCTGCAGGGGGCTATGCTGGAGCACAGAGCTTAACCCATTCGTTAATAACCTAGAAAACGAAGTGATCAACAGGTTGACAAAGTTGCTGACATTATGATGTGGTTGTAACGATGAAGGCACGCTGAAGAACCACTGAAAGACCTCAGACTGAAAGCAATCCAGTGCACGAAAAATGAAGAATCATGCCCATGGAGACAGACGGCCCTAGCTCTCCATGTGAAATGATGGGCTCTGCAGTGACCTTTCCCACTCTAGAGAAAGCTTCCGGACCCAAGATAAACAGACAGACGGAAACATCAGCTCAGCAGCAGTCAAGCACACAAATCATTGCCAGAAATTATTAGAAAAAGAAACAGAACAAGCAATAAATCATTATATGCTATGCAAAGCCCTGGGTCACCCAGATCGCAAAGCGCAGGTGGCTTTAGTGGGCTCACCTTAAAAAATTAAAAAGTTTAGAAGTGACAAGGTTCACAGAAGGATGACAAAAGTCATCTGGCAAAAGCTAAGACCACTGAACCCTGAAAATAGAGAACGTAGGGATGTACATGACAGCAATTTATAAAGCCACAGAGCACAAGGAGAGTGGACAGGGATCAGCTGTTCAGCCTCTTCATTCCACCAAACAGCAGCCAGCATCAAGCTCAAACGAGGAGACTCGAAACGAGAAGGGTCTTCACGCAGCCAGCAGCAGAACAACAGAAGTGCCTGTCAAAATGCTGGGAACAAAAGCAGCTTAGAAAGGTTCAGGAGGAACCCTTAAGAGCACTGGGGAAAGCTCTGCCACAGCCTGCCCCGCTTGCAGCCCCCTGCAGGTTCAGAGCATGGAGCCTGGGAGGATTGCAGGGAGCGGGGAATTATTTCTCATGCTCATCCCCCTTTCGCCCTTCCCTAGACACTCACTTCTGCAAGCTGTAAGGAGACAGCATGGGGCTAGCTGTACACTCGGCCTTATATTCTTAAACTTCTGTTTATAACCCATGCCTATTTTTAGCCATTTCCAAGTGACACTGTCAAGAGCTCTCAAAAATGCCACTTCTCAACTGAAAGGGTCGAGCTTTAGCAACAAAGAGGTAAAAGAAAATTAAGAATCGTATGAAAACCTGGGTGTACACCCCTTAGAAAAAATATTATCCCAAGTACTTGCAATTCAACCCAACAATAGCTCTGGTACTTGATAAAAAAAAATTGAAGTCCTGCCATCAAGTGGCCTCAGCAGATTCACTGCAGAGATACTGCTAAATCAACATGGAACCTAAGAAAAAGAACAGCTTTGTTTCTGTTCCACTGCTCAAGTTCCTACATTTTTCATTTTGGTGCAATATATTTATAGGTGTACTAACAACTCCATAGATAGCCTGAGCAGAGCTGTCTCTAACAGATTTTTCAATAAGCTGAAAAAATCTACACAAATACTTGGACTCTTTCAAAGACTCTTATTTTGCACCAGGGAAACGAGATACAACATCTGCACAAAAGTGAGATCATTTTGTCAGGGGAGTCTCAAGAAACTGTTTTCTGATACATTCATTCCTCATACTTTCTCATCCACACAACTTTTTACGGCACTCTTCTGCAGCTCAGATTACGAGTTTTTACCTGAACCAAACATTTTCTCCCTATTGGATTTAACCTCTGCTTTCGTGTGTCTTTTTTTTTTAAAAAAAAAGTGAGCTGCACCCATGCTAAATTGCCAAGCAAAACCAGGCTCACCGCTATTTCCATCCTATGTTGCATTTTGCCTGCTAGCAGGCGATGTTTTCAGTCGAAGAGCCTTATTAAGTTCAGACCCTGCTGTACAAAGGGAGCGGAGGAACATCTTGCAGAAGACTATAAATGAGGTTAAGCAAGAGGTTTCAGCTCTGAATGAATCCCAGCTGACCGTCCCACCCTAGGTGACGGTAAATTTCTTTGTGTGGCAAGAGAGTGGAAGCAAGCTCACCCAGCAAGCAAGCTGCGAAGTTGTTCTGAAGAAGGAAACCACGTTTTCCATGCTAAACAAACTTCACATCCACGCAATCTTTGCTCTGCTGCACAGCCTCACGCGTTATCCACATCAAGTGATGGATTTAAGATGCTCCTTTTCCTTCTCCCTTAATTATCATTCTAATTCCTGTATAAATCTCTCATATATCATCTCGTAGACATAAAGGTCAAGCTTAGGCTGACCTTTGGGCTAGTTCTGTACCAGCTTTGCATTTCTTTGTCTCACTTATGCTCAATGAGCCCCATAATACTCACCTTCTGCTGCTGCCTGCCTTACTCACGAGTAGACTGAGGCATCTCCTTAGTCTCAGGATGTGATGCTTGTTTGCAGAGGCTCTGGTATCCCTCCAGTACATGCTAAGGGAGGGAAGATATCAGCAGGGACGTGGCATCCCTAATCCCAGCAGGGGAATAAGATTAAGCAACTGGCTGAGAAATGCTTGGATCAATAAAACTGTAACAGGCACAGGGGTATCAGCAAAGGAGTAAGAACAGAAACAACAATAAAGGTCCGTATCACAGCACACAGTGAGCAACAGTATAATGTCACCTGGTTTCATTTGGTCCTGGCTGCTACTGAAATTTTTGGAAGATCTGAGCAAGTCTGGATAAGCCAGCATCTCCCATCCCGTGCATCCTCAACTCTGTATAGTCTCATTTTCAAAGGTTTAAACATCTTCCACTTTTTGTCTTGCCCCAAAGCTTCTAATTTATTCTGAAATAGCCACAGGTTTGGCAATGACTGTAGTTGTTCGAAATAGCTTTGATAGCATCGAGTTAAGCTACAGAAATAAACACCCTTCGTAAACTACTAGATAGAAGTCCTTCCTTCTCCTCACCCCCCCATCATTTTTACTAGCAAGAGTCTACTTTCAAGAAGGGCGTTTATTTTCATGAAGGTACTATATGCAATTTTTACATTGTAAAATCCAGTTAGTTTCATTTCAAAAAGCCCAAATCTGCACTCCAAACATTTACTGGTCTACACAGAGCTGGAGTAGTGACAGAGCAATGAGACAATCAATACCTGAGCTTAACGGAGGGCTCCAAAGCTGCTCGGGCACATCCCAGGAGCCACCCAAACAACACAATTTCCCTTTTGTCTCCTGTTAAGACCAGGACAAACACTTCTGATTCTTGCAGGCACATCTGTGTGTTACCCAAAGATGAAGTTCCTACTTACTGAGGACAGCCCGAGCTGAGGCAGCCAGACTGCAAAGCACACACAGTAAGTATCGACAACTCTGTAACATAAAACCACATCCACATTCTTCATGGAACTCATGGCTTTCTTAAGACTTTTATTACTTTTTATGGAGGCCAATAACGCAGAGCTTTCCTCTAGAAGGGCACCTGTAGCGTCTCACATCAAAGCAGAAGTTTCTGAAGTGGAAGCACAGCAGCAAACAAACATTTCCAAGACAGCTCGATGCCTGTAGGTAGAACGTCAAAGAGCCAAACACCAGGATCACTGTGTAGAAGAGCTGCAAGAGACCCAATCCATTTCCCAGCCACAAATCCCCTGAACAATGGGCGACCCCAATGCCCCACAAGCAACCCTTTCAAAGCACTGAGAGCAAGACAGGTACGAGTACCCCAAATGCAGCTGCTGCAGGGGACGGAGCCCAGCGGTCACGGGGCTCAGGACCAGGGAAGCGCAGCAGGGGCCGGGTTATCTCAGAACAATTACAGAGCACTCAAGTGTTCAGAAGTTCTTTTGTTTTTCATTATAATGGCACTAAAAATGATCAGACGTTGATTTCTGCAAGAAGAGATGATGGGAAATAAAAACCACCACGCCGAGCACATTAGCGACAGGTCTGCACTTATCTGTGTGCTCCGCACAAACGCGGGACAGAGTCTGAACCATACCGATCATCTGCTGCCCTATGAATACCCTCAGTACCTCAAGACATCTTCCATGACTACACACTGCTTCAAGGGATGCTTTTAAATACTGCTCTTCCGTGGCTGATCCATAACCATCCTCACCAGCGGACAAGCTGTCCTCAGCCTTTCCAACACCTAGGGTGGCACTTTTCCCTTTTTTAATGGCATAAAGCTAAATGAAGTGCCTTTTTACCTGCATAAAGCTAAACAAGGTGCCTTTTTACCTGCTCATTTCTTACCATTTAAGCTTTTTAACCACGATCACTAAAAACCTTTGCAACCCAAACCAACCAGAAGCCTACCACTACGAACGACTGGCTGTTATACCTCTCCTCCTCCTCACAAGTGGCAATAAACAAGAACTTTACTTGCACAGGCCTACAAACACTTCCAGGATGGCCCCTCGTGCCTGGGAGGGGTTTGCATGAGAAATGTGCTGACACTATTTACGTGTATACAATAAGCAATCTGTTTTTATCGGCCTTAAAGAAGTGTTATGGATTGGGAACCTGACAGCTAAACAGTGATGCACAGCTGCCAGTTGTAGTCATCTGATATCTGCAGTTCCAGCACTGAAGACCAAAAGCTCAGAGAAAAAGATTCTTAGACCAAAATACAGTTTAAAATACAACTATAGTGACACGCGCCAAATTATAGGAATGAAAGTAACGTAATCCGTGGACTCACATAACAATGAAAAGTGGATTATATTGCCTTTAATCACAGAAACACGCAACCCCAGCAACTTAGAAAAGGATTAAGCAAAAATAGCTCATAATACAGAAGAGTAAAATTCTAATTGAACGCTGAAATAGGTAGCTTATGCTTATTAGCATTGACAATGTAATTTAGCACAAACACGTTTCCATACCGGAGATCCCCTTGGCACTAACACCACCACCGCCTGAGAGCCAGGCGACCGGCCTCTCCCCTCACCAAACTGCTCCCCTGCATTTAGGGGAGGGGTATTGCCCAAGTGCATGTTTTTAAATGGCTTGTTTTCAGCACCATTGTGTGGAAATGCTATTATGAATTTTCATTCAAACTCTTGGCTCACTTTTTTTTTTTTTTTAAGTATAAATTGTGTCTAACAAGAAACACACCAGGGATCTCTTCAATCCCCAAAGGCACTTTCTTAAAAGGAGAGAGAACAAAGGAGAAAACCTCCCAGCGTGTGCTTTCCAAACCAGCTTCTTAGGACAGTATCAAGAATGACAATACTAGAACATAAGCTTTTCTTTTTCATTCTTTGATCCATGTATAATTGAATTGATTATTGCAAACTGTGTAACGATTTCCAAAAGACTTGAGGAGAAGGCAAAGATCACAACAATCTAATAACCAATTTAAAGAGATGTAAGAAATATTGAAGGAAAGATTTAATCACTGAAGTATACTCCTTCCAATTAGAAAGAGCTTTAAATAGCTTACCTTGAGATAAATTAGAGTCTGTACGCAATTATACAGGAATAGTAATTAAGATCAGGAAAATTCACATATGCCTCTGCCTATAGTTAGGAAGGTAATCCAGAGAAGAACAGACTTTCCAGTTACCTTGTTTCATCAACAATAATGAAAACATATTGGTTCAATTAATCCAAAACTTTAAGAGTACCAAGGAATTCAGTAACCTCACAAGTCTGGGATCCACAAAGTACGTTTGATCTTATCTCATTTTCTTCTTTTTCCATCAGGACAAACATTCCCAAACGGGGCAGAAGTCTTGCCACTCTTGATCATGGCAAGAACACATTACAGGAAACATTATTTTGTGATTTAAAATTGTGGCAAGCAAGAACGACTGCTATTTTTCCTCGCGGAAGCAAGACCTTTTATTTCACCTCGTGCATTTGACATGCAACATGTGTTGTATGTCGTTCTCCTATTTACACATGCACACTACACCCACACGTTACCCCATGGTTCTTTACACCGGAAGACAAGAAAGTTTTAGCAACAAAAATTTGAGCGAGCTTCTCTGACAAACTTTACCTTGTGCAGCCAAGCGAGTTACCGTGCAACTCTTACATTTGATTTTAGTTTTAAAGGTCACTAGATCTAAAATCAATGCCACTTGCTAATTGATCAGAAGAGAAATGTGGAAAGATTCTGCCTAAGAAAATTAAAATAATGAAAGGAATTCACCGCTCATTCTTCAAATAGCAGAGCCTTTATCACAAACCCTCTCCTAGTTAGGTCTCCTTTCAACATTCAGAACCCAAAGAATGTAGAAGTGTGCTTTCTGGGGATGTACTCCTGCCTGCAAATACCTCAGAGCTGGGTGCAGCGGGTTACAGCTCTCCATCAGCCTCATTCTTCCAAGGAGCACTCACCTCACCCAGTGCCCAATAACCCAGCTGGACTACTACTTCTAGAAAACCCAGTATGCGACAGCCACAACTCTGGGCAGAAGTGTCATGCCCCCATCTTTCCCTCTCCCCCCTAAAGGCACACATCCACACACCTCTTTTAATTTGTACAGGCTAGAGAAAAAATGCATTCAGGCCCCTCCACACTCAAATCTTCGAAGTCTTCGAAGTATGGGTTGATGAACTAGCTTTTTTCCCCCCTTATGTAAACTGCCAAGCCCTCACAGCTACCAAAAAAACAACTTTTCATGGAACACACAGCTACTATCCTGCAGTCCCAGCTTGCAAGCACCACTAAATATCCTGAGCAGCAAAGTGAAATTGAAAATAAACTAGTCAGCTTGACATTTACCCTTCAGATCCCTGAGGTAGCAACAGTGCTTTAAAAAAAAAAATCATAACCTCCCTCCACTGGTTCTCGAGAAGCAGGTTTCAGAGAGATCAATAAAGAAGTCAGGGATGACAAGCAGACTCAAACACACTTCTAGAAGAGCTCTAACTGCAGAGGGAGAGCAGGACAGGCCTCTCCTCTCCGCCGAGCTGGCAGACAGCTCTGCAACACGTAGATGGACGCAGAGCCCGGCGGCCCTGTGAGGGACAAGAGGCTTCAGATTTCAAAGCTCCCGAGATCAATAAGTTGTTGATTTTCCTAGTAAAGCCATGCCTTTTAGCACTGTCCGTGGACCACCAACCTGCCACCTTACCACATATTAAAGGAAAAACTTTATCCCCTAGTTCCTGCCTCTTCTCACTGCACTTAGGTCAGCCTTGCTTATAAAGGCACCGCGCGTACCCAAACCAGCTATTGTGCACCGAAAGCTCTAGAGCCAGCTACCACAACACACTACTTCACTTGGCATGCCAAGATTAACAAAAGTTTAACGCTGGAATCAAATCTCAACCCTTTATCCCATTATGTGGGAAGCATAATTTGAAAGAAGAAAAAAAATCTTGGGTGCAACATACCCTGCAAGACACCCTGAAAAAAAAAAAGAACAGAGGGGAATTATAAATGTTTGTCCTGACCTGGCAGACACAGACCCCAAAAAGTTGGAACACGCACAAAATACTTCTATTTCTTTACATCCTCCCAGCTCTATAAGCACCTCAAAATGAAAGCACAAGGACCACTGGTGCAGAGAGCTGAGAGTTTCTAGGGAAAGACAAAGGGTTCTCCTGGTCATAATTTATAGGTTCTGAAGCCTGTATTATGTTTGGTACACTTCTGATCTGAGCATCTTCTGTCATATTAACTTTAAGGCTCCCAAAACGAAGCCCTCCTGCCGAATAACGACCCTGTGACAACCGCAGTGAAATTCTCAAACTTTCCAACACATGCGTGCAAGGCAGAGCCCGCACCCCCGCCTCGCCAACGCAAAGCGACTGGAAAGTTTTGTTTTTTAAAAAAAAAAAATCTTTTTTTTTTTTTTTACCCTCGCACAGCGTGTGTCCCCCGCCGCCCACCCTGCCGTCGCTCCAAGTCCCTGACGAGCCGCATCCTCTCCTCCATCCCCGGCCGGCTCCTACCGAGCCTCCGCCGCCCAGCGGGGCGGCCCCCCGCCAAGTTTCACGCATTTAGGGCAAAAATAACTTCGCTCCGGGGCGTTTAGGGCAGAAATAACTTTGTTTCGGGGTGTTTCGGGCACAATTAACTCCTCTCTGACACCCCGCCGGGAGCTGCCCACCACCCCACCCCCGGCTCAGGCCGCCTGTCAGCGCCCACCGGCCCCTGCCCCGGGGCTTCCCTCGGCCCGGTGCCGCTCACGGAGCCTCCCTGGAAACTTTACGTGGACCCCGGGAGCGGTGCCGGTGTCCCCCCCGCACCCCGCCACCACCGGGCCGGCCGCCCCCGGGGGCTCCCAGCCGCCGCCCTCACCCCGGTTGCCCGGCCCGGCCCGAGCCCAACCTCCCCCTCCGCCCTCCACACCCGCCCCGGGACGACTCAAGCACTGTCCCCCACCGCCACCACCGCCGCCGACAACGGCTCCCCGTGCGCGGGGGGCACTGCCCGGCAGGGAGCGGAGGACAGCTCCCTTCCTTCCCCGCCCCGCTCCGTCCCTCAGCCCCCGCTCAGCCGGCAGGGCCGTTCCACAGCCCCCCCGTCCCCCCGGCGGGGCAGCTCGGCCGGCAGCGGCTCGCTTCGCCCCCCCAGCGGGGCGCGGAG
>CM021706.1:19841176-19861499 GCA_011074415.1 Stictonetta naevosa | reverse complement strand
CCCCCCCCCGGCGGCACGCAGCGTTTGAATCGCGGCGCCATTTTGTGCCTCCCCTCCGGGGGGGGCGGCCATCGCGGCACCCCCACCCCGCACACCGTCCCCTCCTGGTGCTGGGGCCTGCGGAAGGAGGCCGATGAGCCCCCCTCCAGGCCCTCGGGCAGAGCCCTGCGTGGAAAGTTTCCCCCCCCACACACCCTGGCAGTGCAGCCCCCCCTGGTGCCGTGAGGGCCGCTGAGGGCTCCCCGGGCTCCCCTCAGCGGTGCCGGGCAGAGCCGCCCCCCCCCTTCCCCGGTGTGCTGGGGCTCCCGAAGCGGAGCACCGGAGGGGAGAGGTGGATACGCATTCCTGCAGTTATAAGTTGATTAAAATTGGAATTCGCAACTCCGCTTCCTGCCTCTTAATCGGCGGCTTTAAATGCCTGAGGAGTGAAACAACCCGGGGCGAGCCGGGGAGCCCTAAGCCTGTCAGGCCGAGCTGCGGGCTGAGGGAGCGGGGTGCCCTGCTGGGGCTGCCCTCCATCCCCCGGTACCTGGATCCGAAAACAGGGGACGTGATAGTTTTATTTTCCTGAACCACTGCACAGGAGGTGTAGGGAATCGATACAAGCTTCCCTGGGTTTTTCTCTTAATCACAAAAAGCAAAGAGTATCCACCGTTTGCATCTTTTTAGGGAGGCCTAAAGAACCAGATCAGAGCTTTAAGATCTGTAATTGCCCATTTCATTATCATTTTGGGGTAGAAGCTGTACAACAGCACACCTGATAATATAGAGGTAAAAATACACACCAGAAATGCTGTATGACAAGATGACTGCAGCAGTTGTGAAGCTTCAACGCTAGCATCTGTCATGCACCTTACCTCGATTCGGCTGCCTTCTACTTGTGGCTTACTCTGTAATTACTGATCACCGTGACACTTTCTCCACTTGGCCTTCACCTCAGAGTATAGGATGAAAAAGTTTTCTGGAACACAAGGTCAATATTGTACATCCTTTTAAGTGTGCAACAGAGACCAAATTTGCTAGTTTTCCATAGCTTCTATAAAATTCATCATCATGCATTCAGAAAGCACTCACATTATCTGCATTGCCAGATATAAAAGCATTAATGTCTCCACTCTACAGATTGAAGAAAGCATGCTTGAGGCCACACAGGGAATCAGTGGTGAAGAGATTACCACTCATGATTATTACTGAATTATAATTTATATCTCCCATATGACCTGAATAGTTAGCCACAATTTAAAATTAGGCACTTTCCATTGAGGGAAAAATGTGATAGCAGTATCAAATATCTTTCTACTAAGTAGCTTTTTGATACCATCCTGTTATTGGTAAGAATATAGAAGTCCTGTTTCTCTGAACAGGGCATAACAACCTCCATTTCTTCACAAACATTTAATTTCAAAGCATTTCATCCAGAAACATTCCCCAGTTTGGTCTCGAGACCAGATTGGCAGAAAGTCCCAGGTGCGTTTTTTGACTTCTCTGGTACCCCACTTTCTTCTCCAGGTCACGTATACATCCCATTTCTGTTGCAGATACGCCAAGTATCCACCGTTTTCATTGATTTCTTTTACCGTTTTTGGTGTTCAGCATTGGCATATCGAATAAAACATTCAGAAAATGAGGAGCAATTAGCAAAGGCTGATAAGTGATACTCAGATACTCTGGCTTAATACCGCATGTAATGAAGAGTTATCGTGGTGTCTAAAAGGCTGGTTTGGGGAGGGGGGAGGGCGCTAGGCAAGATATCTAAAAAAAATAAAAGTCAGATGACTACCCAGTACACCCACATGCACCATAATTAGCTGATCTATTTCAGTGGTCTGAACCAGCCCAGTTTAGAATATTTCATTTCAATTGATTGAATATGTTTAATAAACATGATCTTAATATGTTAGTTTGTGTCTAATTTAAAGAATTTGGCAAAAAGATCTACAATCATATAAAGATGAATCCTCTGTTCAATTTTTTTTATATTTTTTTTTCCTGAAAGAAGCTTGCTGCACAGCAAACATTTTTTTTTCTTCACTTCCTACCAAATTCAGTGGGATGTGGACATGTGCTTAAGTGCTTTGCTAAATCATGGCATAACACTATCAAACCTGACACATGGCCATAAACCACAGTGTCCTCTTTCAAAAATCGCTTTAAATAAAACAGGCTGAGAATGTCTTCAGATACATTAAAATAAGGAAGCAAACTAAATGAGAGGGTACAGAATATTCAGTTCAAAAATAGTCCTCCCTAAGTACTGTATTTTTACAAACAAAGCTAGTACAGGCCCTTTGTTCTTGAGTTAAGACTTCTGACAGTCCCTTCTTTTTTAATGCAGTATAGACTTTGGTTTGAAGAAGGAGCTTAATGTGAAAAACAATCTGTGCTTCTATCTTTACACAATTATTTACAAGTAATGAAACTTTGTTCCTCTCTACTCCTGAGACTTAAATGATGGTTTCTTTGCCAAGAAAAGACTTTGTCAACAGACAATAATTTCCAGAGATGCTCTCAGTTGTTCCAGCTCTACTGCAGTTCTGTCAGTGATAGCAACATTCAGATTTGTCACAATTCTGTCTTCATTTCAAGAGGACATGGCCCTCAAGCAGTGCAACAAGGCTGCTACCAGAGCAGGTTAAGAACACCTACAAAACAGACTTCCACTTGTTAGTCACCTCTGTTTTTCTGAGCAAAAACTGCAATATTTTCTTCTAACCTCTCTCACACACACACAAACATCCACCAAGGGAGGAGAAGAGAGATAAAAATAAAGATCAAGAGTTTTCCTCAAACATTCAAAGTTTGGGCATTTAAAATTCCCAATTTTCAGAAGTTCATTTCCCGCTTTTTGCCAGACTCTGGTAAAATAAACGACTGCCAAAATCTACCTTCCACCCTGATATCTTCCATTTTCCTCTTCTGTAACCTCCCCAAAAACGCACCATGTCATATAACTCACTTTCTGAGAACCATGTTTGGACCCCATAACATTTTTATACAGATATGCAGTTTTTCTACTGACATGTTGTTTTCATTAGTCCGAGTCTCCAAGACTTTCCCCTTTTTCCAATAGTCCAAACTTGCTTTCTGCTCAAAAGCAAGGGAGGGGGGATCATTTTTGATCCTGAATATAAATGTTAAAAGTCACTTAGAGAGAGATTCTCAATGACTGTCTTTTTTGATAGAAAAAAACACAATCAAGCCATTAAAAACAATTAAAATCATCATTTATTTCTGAGATAGTTGGAAGCATAAAAAATGGTTAGATGTGTCACTGGTGAAAAAATAAAAATAAGAAGGTTTCAGAGGTAGATTTTAGTGGAAATTACTTCAATATATGTGAAGAAATAGAATAATGCAGTAGCTAGTACAACAGGTGATAAAATAAGTCCATTTAATTCTTTATATGAAATATACATAGAATTGCTCAATGTGCTACACAGTAATTTCAACAATGTGGAATAACTGAAATTCAGCTGGTACACACATCTCCCTCTATGCTATTATATTATATTATATTATATTATATTACATTATGTTATGTTATGTTATGTTATGTTATGTTATGTTATATCACCATCTCTCAAATTAGGCCCAAGACAAGGGCCACTGCTTATTTAGAACATTCACTACATCATTGCTGGCAGTGTTATTAAAATTTACAGAGAGGGATTTAATCACCTAAAATCCTAAATTAGAAAAAGATACTGAAGCATCTTGTTAACATTACCTATTTTATATCCTTACGCTTGCCGGTATAACAATGTTATTGCAGTATGGAAAGCATATGTAAATGAGTTACTATAATCTTTAATTACATATGCAGCGTTACAGCGTGACACATACAAGCTTCATCTGCGTATTTCCTGTTTTTTCAGTTCCTAAATATCAACTTGCCTTATTACTGTACACATACGAGTGCAGTTTACAACACCAAGCACCCGTAGCCTGCCTTGGCCATGATACAAAACTCTTTTCACATTGCAATTTTTCTTTAATCTTTCAAAATTTTAATTGTGCTCGCTGCTATTTGAATGCCCTGTATATTGTGTTCCCTGCCTGGAATTACAGATGCCAAGTCCAGCCCGGCTCCCTGTGTGCTTTGCTGCCATACAAAGTGTTGCAGCTGCAGGACAATAGTAATAGGCACAACAATTAGCCCATTCTCTACAACTATTTGCTTAGCCCTTTCCGCCCTAATATCACCAGGTGATATGTGCTTGCTCATAGCCCTGCTGATGTCCCTAAGGCCCGTCCTTCATAATTAACCTATTCTATATTTGAACTGAGTCAAAGGAAGCATCGGTGATGTCAAGTGGAGACCACGGTTTTCAGTGAGGCCAAAGAGAAGGAGGTCTCCCCACGGGGCTCCCTGGGGACCAGCCCCTCTGCACCGCGCAGCCCACGGATCCCAGCGGTGGTTTGCTGCTGTCCGGGGCATTTTGGGCTTTACACCTTCATAAAGCAAGGTGTGGGGGGAAAAATGGGTTTGTGAGTCGAGGATTCACAAGAAAAGTCATTCATGCAGCCTTGTTGGATTTTATGCAGGATGACAGTAGTCCCAAAAGCAAAAATGCTTACATGAGGTGATTTTTATGCCATAGGAGAACTGCACTCTGTACTGAGAGGAGGCACACAAGTTACAGGCAGTCCTAGCTGAGAAGGTGACAGCATCCTTCTGGCCTTCCCACATTTACTTTAACTTACCAACAATTAATTTCTGTAGGTTTTATCCAAGGAAAACTGCCCCTGTGGACTGGATCTATTTCTGTACATACATTTGCTCACTTTTCTCTGGTCTTTTATTGGAATATGCATCTCTTTCTTTTCTTTGTTTTTCTTTCCATGAAAGCTAGAAGAAATGGTCATTCCTGAGATATTCATCTACACTTTGAAAAACATTTCCTTTGGCTGAGCTGAATTCAGATTTTGTCAACAAAATTCCACTTCACTGAGTCACAATTGTGATTTTTTTTTCCCCATTAGCACCCATTTTCATAACACGTAGGCACAGAACAAGAAGAAAGAGTAAAGCAACTGCAGCAGGCCGTAACCGATTCAGAGTGAGCCGTGAAGTGTGCAGTGCTGTACCAAAGCCAAGCACCACCTCGAGTGTCAGATCGTTCAGGAGCTCAAAATTGGCCAAGAACAATTCAAACACAATGACAAAAAAAAACTACAGAAAGTTACATCTACTTCCAGAATATCTCCAGAGAGGTGAGGCAGGTTTATAATTAAGCCGCATGGACTTATGACACAGATAAAAAAACAAGTTTTAACTGTGACAATCTCTTTCATTCCAATTAAAAGTGTTTTTACATGAGACTGCAAGGCCCTAGTGCTCAAGAAGTTACTTTCTACCGATACTGAATAATTCCTAACAAGCAAAGTTCTGTGGCAGAGAAAAAAAATCAAATAAAAACTCAAGGTGCTAAATTTTCCCTAACTTTGAGAGTGAGTGCCTGTTATGATGCTACACATTACTCCCCCTCATACAGACAGCCTAGGAGTAGATTTTGCTTCTGCTCCTCAGTTCTTCAGCTCTCGTGTTGCCCAACGTGGCTCGGAGTAGGGCGGATGAAACGCTGAGCGAGACGTCAGCAGGTAGCCTCCACCCACTGCACGGAGATGGTATCGCACACGAAGCGCTCGCATCTTTATTTTTTTAACCTCATCTCTATTTTGAACGAATCACTTTAGTCCTGGGAACGCTGTAAATAAAGCTGGGTTCCAGTAGCAAGTAGAGTTCATTTCAGATGGCTCTTATGAAAACAACAGAGCTAATTATACTATAGTAATTACCTGAAAATTATATGTATGCTGTTTTTCCACCAGTCGATACTGCTATTTTTGAACTTTGCATTGTTCTCATGGATTGCTGGAGTCATGCTGTCTCTAAACGGTCTTCTCATCATTAGCTTAGCCTCTGGTTTGGGGAGAGTGCTTTAGAAGTGCAGCTGCACTGTGTGCTATTTAACCCGGATCTTTCATGCTTAGCTGCACTCTCCACCTCTATACGCCCTCACCTATGCCGTGTTTGAGAAAATATTTCCATTTTAACTGTCTTTTGGATATGGATTATAAGATTCCAACACTACAACAGGGCTCTAAAACAGCCTCCAATTAAGGCTTACTCCTGCACATTAGAAGACTCGTGTCCGTTCTGTCCCTCCAAGCAGCGCCTTCATCCCTACGCTTACAAGGCAGGCGGGTGGACACCAGGACTCCCAGCAAACCTCACCCTAGCCCACTGTGTGCAACAAACAACTGCGATCATTCTGACTTTGCAGAGTCTCATTTCCTCTCCCATCCTGGGTGGGGCATGTTATTGTTGTCTATTTTTTTGTTTTAAGAGCAACCACTGCGAGCACCTGACAAAGGAAGGCAAGCGCCGCGGGTGAGTGTCGCACCACACTCCCCAGAAGGGAATGTGGTCTAGCAGCAAGAGCAGGAGAATGGGAATCAGGGATTATTGGCTCCTTCCCAAATAGATTCCTGCCGTACGACCCGATTTTGACCATGTAAAATGCACTCAGAAGGACTCCTTTATGAAATGGGGATGATGATAATAAATATCTCCTGGGACTGTTGAGAGAAAATTTATTAGCACTTGGAAAGCACTTTGAGATTCTTGGATGAAAGATGATGGAGCAGGAATGCTGGCAACATTAAAATAAATTGGAATAATCTTAATGTTTATTGCATACAGTGCTTTCATCTTCAACGCTCTTTACTAGCATCAGTGAATTAACAAAGAAAAATATTAATAAAGATCATATTTACTCATAAAATTATTCTCCCAGTGCATATATAAATAGATCTGCCTCCAGTTAAAAAATATTATTAGGAGAAAGCCCAAGCACCAACTCCAGCATTGTGCACTAAATCCCTAGTGGTGCTGTCCATAGCAAGCCTACTTAGAACTATGAATTATTAGTTTGTACTTTTAAGGAGGATAATTGGACCCCAGGTCTAATCCAGCAGCACTGAAGTCCCTGGGAGTTTATCACCGACTTCCAAAGGCAAAAATCAGGACTAAGGAAGAAGGAAGAGCGCTGGTTAGAAGGCACCTCTGCTGTGCCAGGGAGGTTTGTGCAAGGCTGTAGTGAGCAGGCAACGGCATTTGTCGCTGCCTGACACTGCAGGAGGCTATTGTGCTGAAACAGGGTTTGTTGTGTCTTTGGAAGAAGCCACAGATAACTCAGAAGCAGGTTGTACTACTGGGAGTGACATGCAACAGCCCGAGATATTTACTGCCAACGTACAGAATTCAGGGCATCCCAGACTAAACTAGCCAAAAGTTGCTTGCAAGGAATTGCAGACTTTTTTTTTTTTTTTTTAAGTATATTCTTACTGGCATAGACGTCACTATCACATTATCACTGGGAAACACAGCCCAGCAATTTACTGAAAACCAGTAAATGAGACAGTCCTTCCAAGTGCATTATCGGCATTGATTTCAAACCAGTGCTTTACGAACAGCAAGGGACATTTCCCTCTGTTTCAACTTCCAGCCACCTTCTCCATCTCAGTTTCTTCAGCTGTAAAGATAAATAAAACCAGAGAAAAGGCATTCTGTTGTTATTTTTCCCCGTTTATTTTGAATTAAACACGTTTTCATAGGTCTCCTTTACTCCAGGAAATACAGAGTCGCTGCATTCTCTAGCATGATGTGCTCGGATACATTCCAGAACGTAATGGACTATAATAGATTTTTTAAAAATCCATGGTGCACTTCATAGACTCTGGAGGTCATTTTAGGCAGCCCATCAGTGCCCGATATAAATGGTTTTGTTCAGAGTGTTTTCTGCACGCCGGTCAGAACTACGCACTTGCCAGATGTGTGTCCCACAAAACCAAAGCAATTCTCTATTTTCTCCAGACTTACTGTGGAAAAAAAAACAACATTACCTGTGAAGTGTTTTGCAGCCCAGACTCGTCAAGGCTGTACTGCTGTTTCCTCAGAGCTGGCTGAAGGCTTTACAAAGTTATTCACAGATTAAATTGTCCCAGTTAATCTGCGATGCAACGACTTTCAGGCAAAGCTTCAAATATGTCTGGGTTTGGACAGAAATCAAATGTTACCTTTGGGAAATATGCTTGTTATTAGCATTAGACGTAGCCCTTGCTTTGGCCTCCAATAACTTTGCTGAATTATAAAGGGTTTGTTATTGGTGTTTTGTGTGTGTCTGTGTGTCCTGTGCTGATGTATCACAGCTGGCCAGACCCCATTTTTTAGCATTTACTGTTTCTGGTACTACCAGTGCTTTCAGAAGAATCTGCAAGCATTAACTATTTTATGCAACACCTAACACATGGCAAGGATCCAGTTAAGAGCATATCTCCTCTCTGATGTGGTCTCACGAGGCTGGCAAGCTTAGACACAGGTAGCATTTTGCAGGACAGACAAAACACACGGGCAGGAGACAGCATTTCTATTAGCAAATAGCTGCAGAAAGCAGCTTAATGACAGACAAGACTGACGTCCAGACAAACAGCCAAGGTCTCTTTCTCACCATGTGATCTTTTCATAATCCTCCATTTCTCCCCTAGATCAACAGGTTCCTCTTTATTTGTCATTGTCAGCTCTTCGCACAAAGAGCCTTTTGTCTGCAGCTCTGACCCAAACACACGGGATTTTTGCGGCCGCGCTTGGCCATATGCTTTTAAACGGACTAATGGGCTCCCAAGCTATAAAACAGGACCTTGACCCCAGGAGGGGAGGTGGTTGTGTGACAACATCGCTCTGTTTTGACATCATAATTCATCCCCTCTGCAGCTCTACCGGCAAAAAGCGCTTGAACCTGATCCACTCCGGCGCTGGTGCTACGGACACCACCACGGGCACTGCAGCAACAGCGGCCTCCAACACCGCAGGGCAGGGCAGGGGAGACCCCCAGCAGTCTGTAGCTGCTGCTTTATGCTCTGCCTCTCGTGCCTCCTCGGGAGGCAGCACATGCTGCAGGAGAAGCCGCGCTGGCCACAGAGCTCCGCGCCCCGCCGCAGTTTCTGTGTGCGCTGCTCCTTAAAGCCCTGGTGGGAGGCACGGCGGTGAAACACCACGTTCTGGGGAGAGAACAGTACTTTTCCAGTCATCACCCTAAAAACGCACCGCTGAGGAAGAAGCTGAGAGGCAGTAAGAAGTAAGTTTTCACAGTTTTCTGAGTGCAGAACCCTGCTGCGCTCAGCTACCTGAGGAAGGAGGGCGCAGAGGGCTGCTGGTGGCTTGCGTGAACTTCGCTGCTGAGATTCTGCAGCTGAACGCAGCACGAGAGGAGCTCATGCCCTTTAACTGGCACTTGTTCCTGACTGTCACAGAAACCCCTTTGTTTTCCAGTGGAAACAGCTCCAGAGGCAAATTCCTACCTGTGTCCCTCGGGGCGTGTCTTGGCCCCTCTGCCACATCAGCAGCCTGGGGCTTTGCTTGAGGTAAAACCGTCCTGGAGCTTCGAGGCGTCTTCTTGAGGGACATGGTGGTGTGCAGGGAAAAAGGGGAACCTGCTCTCTTCTACTGCCCTTTAATCCTTTTCCCCTTTCAATTCTTTCACCAGAGCTTTGTGTTTAACAAATCCGTCCCCCGCAGACGGGGGGGTGCATGACCCGTTTCACTCAGGAGCCGCTTTCCCTTGTATTTCACGGAACTCACAGGGTTTTGAGAGCTGACCCTCGCCACTTGCTGGTGCTGCAGATGAGGGAGAAGGCAACAAGCCTCTTATCTCCCCTCAGCCTTATCAGAGCCTGGCAGCCAGGTCACGCTGGGGCAGCACAAGGAGGAGGACGGGCAGAAAGCCCAAAGCTCAACGTGCCGGTCAGAGAAGGGCAAACCCTGCACCAGCAGCACCTCTCACATCACTAACCCCTCCAACCTCAGGGTTAAGGGCAGGCACACGGCACCCCGGTCCCCGAGCTGCCTTCACCTGCACAGAGCACCCCCCACACGTCTTGCGTGGCCTTCCTGATCCTGGAAGCGCTCTCAACTAGACAAGAACGCTGCCTTTCCACTGCATTCCTCCTGTGCAAAGCAAATGAATAAATGGGTGAATTTAGTATTAGGCCTAAAAAGCAAAGTTGCACAAGATCCTCTCAGTCTGATGTCTCCATCCAGCAAACTCTTTCAAAACAGTAAGTTCTCTCTTTCGGTCAAAATTTCCTTTTTTTCAAGTTGGAAGCCTTTCACCAAAAGGTCTTTCTTTTCTCTACTAATAAAAGTCAGCTATTAATATGATTTCTCCTGTTTTCATTGACGATGTCCTGCCATTTTCTTCCATCTAGGAACAAAAACTCTTAAAATGATACCAAGAAATAATTGGCACCTCTTAGGCAGATCACTCAGAAATGGTCCTTTGCCCACGTCTGGGCTGCCAGGCAATGCTCAGGGTGTTACTGGGGCATCACGGAGCAGACCTGGGGCCAAATTCTGTTTTAGGAAGCATAGTTATTGCGGAAATACCGTGTCAGGGATGCTCCCACAGGGGGCCAGGTCTCGAGCTGATGTGAAAATCAGCTGTAGACAAGGCTAATAGCCAGAAAGCAAAAAGAGGATTAAAAAATAAAACAAAAAGCAAGCAAATATCAGCGATATCCAATGTTCTCCCGCATGCACAGCGGCGGCACAGTGTTGCCTCATGGTTTAAAGCTCTGGGTCTGGTTTTAGGTGCCCCAAGCTGTGGGCTGCCCGCGTTCAGCACACCGTGTCCCCAGCGAACAGGAGTAAATTGTCAGTGTTTATCAGCTCCGTGGAGTCACAGAGCGTTTGCTCGTGTGCAGATGCTGCCCTGATTAGAGCCCGTTATCACCACACAGCTCCACAGCAGCACAGCCAGAGCTGAGCCCCAGACCTGTCCCCTGGGGCACTGCCAGCCCTCCTTTGGTGTCCCCCTGGCAGCCTCTGGGGACAGCGAGGGGCTGAGGGCACGGCCAGAGCCCCGCGTGCTCCTGAGCAGAGGATCTGCACTGCGGTGGCACCAGGTTTTCCTTCTACTGCTTTAGTGCCCGACACAAATCGCAGCTCAGCTAAGGATGCTCAGTCCTAGGAATAAGGAGAAGACTGAGAGCCCATATTTCACATACCTGTTTCCTCCCAGGGAGCAGGATCAGGCCCGTGTACCCTCAGGGCCCTGCACCAGGGCTGTGCGCCCCATTTGACCATAGCCAGTGCTGTGATCCCTGCACAACCCAGCAGCCAGCCCACAGCTTCACCACGGTAAGGCTTTTGGGATCCCCCATGGGGATCCACCAGGTCACATCCATCAGCACCATCCCCACAGCCCTTCTCTGCCCTTGCAGCAGCCCCCACAGCTCACCTCGGCCACCCCATTAGGCTTGGCTGAAGCAAGGACCCTACAAAGACTACCGCACACTGGTGTTGCTCAGGATGCTTGTGCTGGTTTACGAGGACACAACTCCCTTGCCTGGCTCACAAGGGTGACCGTGCCGAAGGGAGCAGGAGCCACACGAGCAGGGCTGGAGCCTCTGCTCCCTCCCACAGCCCTGGAGTTAACAGGCACGCACGGATTTCTTTACAACAAACCCTGCTTGCACTTTTTGCCTTTTCGCTTTTCTTTCAAATATTTCTTTGCCCATGGACATTTTGGGGAAAGGAAAAAAAAATCAGTTTAAATCAACTCCATTGTTTTCACTAAACCGAACTACAGAAAGATTTCAGAAGGTGGCTGTGATTTGCCACATCTGTTATTTTTATGCATTATTTTATTGCCAAGAATTTCATAAAAGGTGTTATATAACTTCGCATTGTATCACATAATTCAGCATGTTTCCACAATTAGGAGTCCACGTGAGCATTTAAGCAATGATCTTGCCCAGGGTTTTTTTTCTGCGAACCTTTTAGCCCAGCCAGCCCGAGATACGAAGACAAGCTGTGGCTGCGGTTTCCTCTGTCCTGCTGCAGACTACACTGCCATTTACTGACAGCCAAGTTCAACTGTGGCCCATGCAGCACAGATCTCCTCTGCATCTGCATTTAAAAAAAAACAAACATACTTTGCTTGAATCCTGTGCGCTGCTCACCAGAACAAGCAGAGATTTACCCCCCGGTTACATATAGCTGGATTGTCGGCCTTCAAGACCCTAATAGGTTCGTTGTTTGCAAAATATTGCAAGACAAGCATTCGCCAGGTTAAAAGTAAAATACATTTGCAGTGAAAGCTACTGATGGACAGCTGGACCTAAGGCTGGAAAGACAATGGTAGAAAACAATTCTGGGGATGATATCAAACTGCCCTTGCTGTTCACTTGACGAGCAGCCCTTACAACACACGGTGCTTCCCAGCTCCAGGTGAGTGCTGTCGGGGGAGAGGCCACTTCTGGCAGAGGATGCCCCCGCAGAGACTACCCCAAGGGTGAGCAGGAGGTTGGGTCTGCCAGAGCTTTGCCGAGGAAGGGATGGGGTTATTCAGACACAGACCATGCTCTTGCTGTAGGTGAACCGCTGAGAACTTTGGAAATTTCCAGCCTGGCACCGCTTTAAATGAAAATCTTCATCTTGTTCTCCTGGGTCAGATATTCTGCATGCAGTTTCTAATTTGGACCACAGCTCTGGAAAACTTGATTAGAGCTGTGAAAATGGAATTTTTATTAGGGAGAACTGAGATTTTGCCAAGGTTTATTTTTCAAGGGAGTAGGACCTAATCCTAGAAGTAGTTCCAGGGCTGTGCTATGCTGGATGCCCTTGCGATGGTTTATGGCAATTATGCAGCCAAACCTGGACTGACTGGTAATGTTTGCTTTGGACAAGTTGCTACAGATGGCAGGCAACTGCAAATGTACTTCCCAGCCTGGTGCAGGCATCACTGAAAACGCATTTCATCTAAGCTGTTTTCCTCTTCATTTTACACATTATTAATGTGTTGCCAAACCCGTACTACCTAAAAACAACAGCATTTAGAGGCACGGAGAGAAAGCAGAGTAACATATCTGTGCTCAGCCTGTGAGGTGTAAGCACTGGGTAGACATCTCCTCGGTGGCTTTCTAAGATCAAGTTTCTGCAAAATCGAACACGAACCCCTTTTTAGGTGGATGCCTTTCAGGGAATAGCACATCGGTTTCCTCCAGGGAACCCATGGGGCTTGCAGCACAGAGCGACCCTATGGAGGGACTTCACATCTCCACAGCAAGCAGTAACCAGACTAAGCTAAGCCATAAATCTGGGAATGCATGGGAAAAGAGCAAATTAAGACGTGCTATACTTGGCAGGTTCCTTTGCAAGCGTAGCATTTGTGAAAGGTGACATTAATGGCCCCAGCAGCTGAAGGCTGCTCTTTCTTCCAGAGCTGGGATAGCACAGTCAGGAGCAGCAGGAGCAGCAAAACCATCCCCAAAAGCGCTCCCTTCCTCTCCCCGAAGGGTTTTGCTTGGGTGCAAGAGCTGCTGTGGCACCGTGAGCCCGTGCCCTCCCTGCTGACATCTCAGGACAAGGAACCCACCACGAATCACCCCCAGACAGGCCAGGGGTGGGGGCAAACCAGAAGTCCCCCCGCAGGGGGCTTTGGCCGCGAGCAAAGCGGGAGAAGAATCCCCACAGCTCTCTGTGCAAGCCCCACGCAGTGCACAGTGCCCACTGCTCATTTCCTAGGCTGGCAATTAGCACTAATTTAGCTGCAATGGGAGAGAAGTCACTGCCAGAGTCACCCTGATGCTGCCCTCCAACTTGGGATGGGATGGAGAGCTGGGGAGCATCCCTTCCCCAGCCCGCCCGCACCACGGCGATAGCGCCTTAATTCCCACACAGAAAAATAGAATTAATTTGTTAGTGTCAAATTATGCCTTTGGAGGTGCGTGTTCACCTCGTATGGACTTCAATGAAAGCCTGGCCTTCGCGTGTGCCAACGTGGGCCTTCGGTGTCTGTAGCATGCTTTGAAGCCGGGCGGCGTTGGGAGGTGTGAGATGCCCGGAGCGGCGAGCTCAGCGCCACGGCACGCAGACAGCAAAGTGAAGCGCGCACAACGGGCACAACGCGGGATGTCAGAGCCTGCAACTTCATTACGAGGCGGAGAGGAGATCAAAGGAAGGAGTTCTCAGCTTAAAAAAGGGAAAATATGTTTTAAGTTTCCAAGAAACCGCAGAGTTCACTGTTACACAAGCATAAATGTGCGATCTTGGAAGCAGCACGGAGCTGCCATGCGCCAGCCTCTCATCCATACAACATGGAAAGCCTTATTTGTGCCCAAACCTCCACCAAGTTAATTAAAGCCATTCCTCCCTGCATGCGGACGCTCCAGCCTGTTTACGTACAGCTCACGGCTGTCCTGTTCACACTTGTCCCTCACATACTTGAATTAAACCCAGAGGAGCCCAGCCACACACCGCCTGCACAGACCAAACCGAGCTGGTTCACTCAAAGCACTCAAGATGAAGACAGGAGCAGCCTCCAGCCCAGCAAGGACCAGACCCTGGACTAGATGGGATTTTCCCCCTAAAAAAGGGCTGTTTCTGCCATAGCTGCAGGTTCCAGCTCTGCTGTGGCCACCCGGGCAAATGAACACCCACGGTGCCAGGGTGCCCACGGTGTCGGCAGGTGACAGCAAACCAGGAGGAGCAGTCGGTGCTGGGGAGGGCGAGGAGGCTGGAGAAGTGACACGGCCTCGTGGAGGCCAACGCCACGTCCCACCCCTGGGGGCGAGCGGCTGGAGAGCAGCCCCACGGGAAGGGTCCTGGTGGGACGTGGTGTTGGGGAAGGAGCACACAAGGGATGGGGAGATGCAGAGGGAGATGCTTGTTCAGCCCAGAGAAGAGAAGGAGAAGGGGAGGGCTCGCTGCTGTGTGTTCATCCCAAACAGGAGGGTGCAGACGAGATGGAGCCTGACTTCAGGAGAGCGTGATAAGAGGCAACTCCTCGGCCCAGAGCCTGGGACAGCACTTCCTACAGCAGTAAAACTGCACGGAAAGGGCACGCTCCAAGTCAGATGAATCTTACAAGCACCTCTCCCATAAAGCATGCCATGTAGCTGAAGATTAGACCGACCTATTTTCAAAAAAAAAATAAAAAAATGAACAGGTGATTATTTTTCCTCCCTGTCACCACCAGCAAATAGGAGCTGGATATCAAAGAGCCATATATAAAAATTTAACACTTCTAAGATGCTTGCCAGCAAGTTCTTTGTACTTAATGATTAGACTTTCTAAGCAAACACATCTTTTGATGATACAGTTGGTAGAACCTAAATAATCCAAGAAGGCAAATTAAGGATCATTTTCTTCACTTTTAACTTGAGTTAGAGTACAGCACTGTTTCTCTGGCACTGCTGCATGAATCTGCTAAGAGCCTAATACCCTTACCAAAGAAGAATCAGTCCTCATTTTGGGACAGAGCATCTTAGTTATCCATAGCAGTACTGCTGGTCCATGCCCAGAGGCAGGTCTGTGACCTCAGTTCAGCCTGGGTTTCACCTGACACCAGCATTTCACAGGAAAGATGCTTTTCCCTCTCCCCAGGCTGATGGGGGCTTGCGAGGGGCACAGGAACCACTCAGGACTGCTCCCCAGCACCACAGACAGGGGCTTGCATCCACCCCCTGCCCATTTTCCTCCCATTATTTAGAATATTTCACAAGCACGCTTTTAGTCACTGATGGCTGCTGCCCCACACTGTAGCAACAATACCCATCACCCCAAACCCCCCCACGCAGCAAACTCCCGTGCCTCCGTTTGCTGTCCTGCCCCTGAAGCTGCTTCAGGAGGGACTCGACACCTCTGTCGCTGCTCACTCAGTGGCGATGGCCCAACGCTGCCCAGCCGGGCTGCTCTGCCCGCGCCCCCCAGGCCCAGGCTGCTTCCTCGAGGGGTCATTTTAGTATTTTCCACGGAGCCTGCAGAGCCCCTTGGCTGAGAGCCCTGGCAAGAGCGAGCAGCAGCCCAGCGCGGCGCTGGGAACGCCATCTCCTGGCGTCCTCTGCCTCCAGCCTGCGAGGCAGCCAGGGCTCGACCGCCCTCACTGTGCACAGCTCGGTGGCCAAGCTCAGGGACCCAAACCACATGGGGACACGTGGCTGGTCCCAGCACGTGCTAGCACCACAGCATGAACATCCCGCGTCCTCTGCGAGAGCCTGAAGAGGAGGGCAGATCTATGGGATGCTTCGCATCGCTGCTGCAGTCCTGCTCGAGAGCCTCCAGCAGCCCCCGCGTGCGTCCACGCTCCCACTTGCGGTGGCACCCCAACTTCACCCTGAGGGCTTTGAGCACCTCTAGGAACACGAGGCCAGGCTCCAACCAGCTGCCAGGAGCTTGATGCTGGGGTCTCTGGCATTTTCAACCCCCCTCTGAGAGCGGCTCTGCAAAGGGGGCTCTCAGCTAAGAGGCAACACGGCAGCAAAACCCAGCGCAGGCGCCGCTCCGTCACTGGGAGCCATCACGTCTGCTTGCCTCCAAATAAACAGCCTTCGCACAAGAGGGAAATAGCATATGGGGAGAAGCCTTGGCAAGGCTGGAGGTCTGGTGATCAGCTCCTTGGAGCTGCTCTGCCACTGGCCTGAAAGAACAACTCCATCAGCTGCAGCAAGCAGACCTTCTGCTTCCCCCAATTCAGAATTCATCACAGGCTCAAATACAGACACTCCAGGCTTTTTCCTGCTTTAATTATTTAAAAATCCTAACTCTGACTGTTTATTTTCATGGACTGTTACTGCATTCAATTATTTTAAGACAAAAAAAGATAAAAATATTTGAAGCCTCTCCCTCATTCTGCTGCTGAAGTTTAATTCACTCTAATTATTTCATATTACTTAGACTGTAATAGTTTCATAATTTCTAGTATATTAAGCACTTAATACGTTGTGTCATTTGAAGTCGCATATTAAATTCAGCAAAGTACATTTTAATGAGAGCTAAGTAGTGTGAAAATATTAATACAAGGCAAGAGTGGATTTTTGCACCCACGCTGGTACGCGCCGGTGCCACGCGCAGCGTGCCGGGCAGGTGAGGGCCAGAGAGCAGCAGGGACACGGCCCCGGGTGCCTGGAGCTGGGAAAAGGGGAGCAGGGAGGGGGCGGGGCCCTTCCATCGCCCCTCTCCTGGGACCCCAAAGAGAGAGCCCCGGGGGGTGCTGCGGCATGCTTATCCCCACAGCAAGGGATGGGACCTGGGACGAGATCCTGTGTGGTTCCCCCCAGGGTCGCCCTACGCCACATCCAGCCCCCAGGAGAGCAGCAAGACCCAGGGGGCAGTAGGGGAAGCACTCGAGGAAAGTCTCAGCTGCCCCCCTGCAAGCTCCCAAGGCCCAACCACCCCATCCCCACGAGCCACCAACCTCTCGGCATGCAGAGCTCGGCTCTAACTTTTTATTTACTTCCTTGCCACAGCCTCCCCAGATGAGCACACCTCCTGCGACCCTGCAGGACTCCCCCCTTCCCGCAGCCCCCCCACGACAGATCCCACCGGGGTCACGCACCGCAGGCACCTGCTCGGGTCTGTCCCAGGAGAAGTCCTTGGAGATTTCCTCAAAGCCCCGGTGGGGCCCCGAGGGGAGCCCAGGGGAAGCAGCCACCCCCTCGGCCCTCAGCTTTTGTCCACGACCCCGCCCCCGCCCCAGGTGATGGCGGACAGGTGCGGGACCACCGCCCCCCCACCCCACCCCACCCCACCCCACCCCAGCCCAGCTCGGCCCGGTTCGGCTCGGTTCAGCCCCAGGCCCGGCCCCCTCTGCCCCATCCCCGCCCGGTCGTTTTGGTGGGGAGAGCCCCCGGACCCCCCCCAGAGCCGCTCCCGAAGCCCCCTGCCCGCCGAGGGGGGGGTACGGGGGGGGGGGGGGGCCCCCCCCCCGCCGCCCCCCCCCCCCGGGCCCCCCCCCCCCCCCCCGGCGGGGGGGGGGGGGGGGGGGGGCACCGTGCTAGGTTAATCCTGGGCTAGAACCAGGTATTTCGGGCTAATAGGTGTGCGAGCCCCCTCCCAGCCCGCTCCCGGAGCTCATTAACGTAATACTTTCATGTGTGAAACGAGCATATAAATGGGCATTAATGAGCTCCCGGCTGCGGCGCGGAGGAGGAGGGGGAGCGGGGAACCTGGCGGGGGAGCGGGCGGCCCCCCCGCGGCTGCAGAGCCGGGGCCGGACCCCCCCCGGGCACGGGAAGGCACCGCCGGATCCCCCAGGGTGCGCGCCCCGACGGGGCGGCCCCGTCCGCGCCTCGTGCGAGGCCACCGCGAGCCCCCCCCCTCCCCCGCGCCGTGCCCGCGGGGACCCCCCGGCCGCAACCCCGGGGGACGGCCCCACGGACCAGGCGGCTTCTTAAAGTCGGCTTTTATTAAAGAACCCAAATCGCGTACAGAGGTGCCTCTCCCTCGAGCGGGCGAGCGCGGTGGTGTCTCTGTCTGCGGAGTCGCGAACCGCCCGTTAAAGTGCTGTTACATCCATAAATGTACGGGGGGGAGGGGGGGGAGGGGGGGGGGGGGCGAGGGGGGAAATAAATATACATCATAAATAAATAAAAATCCAACAAATACTGTACCAAGAGAATCACAGTACATTTATATCCATTGCACATAGCCACTTTTGTTTCCAGTCTGGACGAGGGTGGAAGAAGCGGACACACAGGGAGGGAGGGGAAGACGCGGAGCGGGGGTGTGCCCGGGGGGGCGCGGGGCGGAGGCAAGGGGGGCACGGTGCCCCCCCCCGCCGTCCCGGGGCCTCTCCCCGCCGTATTGCCAGTCCGAGAGGGCCGAGCTCCGAGTCCTCTATGTACAAGTGTCTCCTCGTGGAAATGGCTTGTGTGGGCTCTGCCCTCGGCTGCGGCGCGCCCCCAGCCGCAAACCCTCGGGGGGGAGGGGGGGGGGCCGGGGGGGGGCTCACTGGGGCAGCAGCGGCGGCTTGAAGGAGCAGTTCCCCGTGCAGTGCCGCGGGGTCAGCATTTTGCAGGAGAAGTGGTGCAGCGCGTCGTGGGCCTCTGCAAAGCGACAACACCGTCACCCCCACCGCCGGGGAGGGGTCGGGGGGTCTCTCCCCCCTCCTTAGACGGCTGCACCCCCCCCCCCTTCCTGCCCCCAGTACCTTTCAACTTCTGCTGGATGGCGTAGCGAGCTTTCCTCTCCTGGTCCAGCTCGTTGCACAGCGTGTCTGGGGGGGGCGAAGGCATCACAACGGGGCTGGGGGGACCGGGCTGCGACCGCCCCGTCGGGGGAGCGGGGTGCGCGGCCGGGGGGGCAGCGCGGAGGGAGGAGCGGGAGGGGGGACGGGCGGGCATCGCTCCCGGCTCATTTTGTAGTTCGGATTTTAATTTTTTAATTGAAGCCGGGAGGGAAATCGCTGCCTTCGGAAGGCTCGCATCGTAACGATGCCTCGCAGCTCGCGCTGCCGAGGGAATCGGAGCGCATGGAAGGATGCGGAGTAAAACAAAAATAGGCGTAAATTAATAGGAAAAAAAAAAAAAAAGGAAAAAAATACCTCGGACGATCTGGAGCTGCTGCACCATCTCCTCGCGGTACGCCAGCTCCCGCTTCATCTGGTCCTGGAAGTTGTCTGCGGGGCAGGGGGGGTCAGCACCGCCCGCCCCCGGCCCGGCTCCCGCTGCCCAACGCGGGGCGGGCGGGGGGACACCGAGGGGGGCTCGCCGGTACCTTTCAGGCTCTGGAAGTCCCTCTCCAGCTTCTTCCTCAGCTCCATTTGCTCCAGGACCAGTTTTTGCAACTCGTCTGTTTAAAAATACATGGCGGGGTCGGGGGCAGCCCGCGCCTTCCCATATGGAGGCGGCTCAGCGCGGCGCTAATCGCATTACGTTACATTAATCACAGGAGTTAATCACTCCTGCCGAAAACCTAAATACCTCGAGCCGCGAGGAGACGCCGGGGGGTCCCTCCTGCCCGCCCCCGGCCCGGCGGGAGGGGGCGGCCGCATCGGGCGCCGTCGGGGCGCGGAGTTCCGCGGAGCAGCCGCCCCCCCCCCAGCCCCCCCGCGTCGGAGGCCGCTCCCCCGCCTCACCTCGGGCCAAGTTTTCGATGTCCTTTTCCACCAGCTGCGTCCCCGTCACGTCCATGCCGAGGCCGTCCTCTCCTGGGGGGTCGGGGGTGCGCACGGGGTCAGCGCCGCCGCCGTCGGGGGAGACGCGGCCGCGCAGAGCCCCTCGGAGGGACCGGCGCTTACCTCTGTCGGTATTTACAGGGCTGGGATGCGAGACGTTCCTTTGGTCCTGATAGGATTTTCTGGTCTCTAAATCCTCTGCCGTCGAGTGATTGTCTTCTTTATCTTGCTCTTAAAGTTAATAAACCGCTTTTCAACCATAAGCAATGAAAGTATGGTCCTGATATATCCTTAATTACATAATTAAGGACAAAGCCCTCGTTAAAGCCTTCTTAGCGGACATCCTAATCGCTTTGCCGCTGGAA
>CM021706.1:19800315-19840776 GCA_011074415.1 Stictonetta naevosa | reverse complement strand
GAGCGGCGGGCGGGCGGGGGGGGCGTCCCGGTCCCGGCCCCACCGAGCCGCCCCCGCGGGGAGCCGGGCGGGCCTCGGACACCCGCTGAAGGCTCCCGGCCGCTCTCCGGGGCCGCCGCCCGCCCCGCCGCCGCGTCCGCCCGGGCGAGATGCAACAAGAGCGAGTGGCCAGCCGCGCCGCCGAGGGAGGATCCGGAGCCGTACTTGGAGCCGCCGCACATTGATCCGGTGACAGCTAAAATAACGGGAAGACACACCCACTTAGCACCAGCATATTTACATTAACTGCCTCCGGGACCCCGCGGCCGTCAATCACCGACGCGCTCCAGTCAATCACGGCGCGGCTCTCAGGCACGGGGGGGCACGGGGGGCCGCCACCGAGCGGGGACCCGCCCGGGCTGCCCGAGGTAAGAGCGCGGCCCGGCCCCGGCCCCACCTGCGCGGGGCTCCGCGGCCCCCCACCGAGCCCCCCCCGCGCCCCTCCGCTCCCCCCGGCAGCCGCCACCAGGAGGGGCTCGGCGGGGGCACCCGCGGGGGGCCGCGGCTCGTTGCGAGTTGACGAGGGGCGAGGGAGGCAACGAAAAGAGGAGCCCGGGGGGGGCGGCGGAGGGGCCCCATCGAAATCGCCGCCGCGCTGCTCCCGCCGGGCCCTCCCCGCCGCCGCCGCCCTTGGGCTGAGCGCTCCGCGGTTGCGGGACCGGCCGCGGGGGGATGCGGGCGGGGATGGGAGGCGGGGGGGTGGCACCGGGCCGGCAACGAAATCGCCGGGCGGAGGCGGCGGGGGGGGGCACGGCCGCGGGTTTTCGTTCGCGCCGGGGGCCCCCTCCACGCCGGCAGCACTGGCGGCCACCGGAGCGGAGGGGGGGGGGACGGACCCCAGGTCCTACCGGCGCGGAGGGGGCCCCGCAGCCGCATCTCCGCCCTGGGTGTGTTCCCGCATGCAGCGTTCGTCACGGCCACATTAATTAAACTGTAATTAATCATCGCGTCCGGCCGCGATCGGCGCAATTACACTGATCAAACAGAAGTTAATAACGGCGCCGATCGCCCCCAGCTATCACTTTTGTCCCCGGCGCCGGGAGGAGGCGGCGGAGCCGGCGAGGAGCGAAACGCAGGTGCGGAGCCGCCGATGCTGCGGTCCCGGAGGCTGCGGAGCCAGGGCCAGCCCCGGTCCGCGCCCCCCCCCCCTCCCCGCAGCACCGGGCTGGAGCACGGCTGCCGCTCCCCCCGGGGTCCCGCCGTAGCGGGGGGCCGGGACGCCCCGTCGGGGTGGGGGCACACGGGATGGGTGCTGCCGGCCGGGCCTTGCAGCGCGGCCTTCCCGCGGTGATGGCAACCCGAGCTGGTAATTATTCCTCGCCTTTTAATTATTTATCCGCTCCCCCATCCTCCAGCCGGGCGGACGCAGGAGCCGGCGGCGGGAGACCTGGCGGCGCTGCCCCTCTCGCCGCCGGCTCCCGGTAGTCCCCGGGGGCTGGATGCCCGCAGTGCCTGCCGAGCCCCCCCTCCGTGCCGCGGCAGCCCGGCTCCGGCCCCTTTTGCTGCGCCTCGCTGGGCTGCGAGGCACCGGCGGTCCCTTCCCGGGCTGGATGGGGGGCGGCACGTCGGGGAACCCCAAGGGGCCGGGGGCTGCGGCTCTGCCCCGGCCTCCTCGGCCGTGCCCCAGCCATCCCCACTCCCCGCAGGGCTCCGCTCCCGCACGTCCCCGATCCCCGCACCGGAGCCGGCCGCGGCCGCCCCGACAGCGCGGAGCCCCGGGCCGGGGAAGCTCCGCTCCGGCCCCGCCGCTCCGGCCCCGCCGCTCCGGCCGCTCTCCCCGCTGGCGCCCCGCTCCTCGCCGTATCTTTTAACAGTTGAATTGACTGCAGTTTTTGTCAGTTAATTAGGTTTAATTTACATAATTAGTACAGTATAAAGAGTATTGGGGATAATCAGGAGGTACGTCTCGCTTACTGTGTAAACACGGATTCGGAATTAAAAATCAGATGTAATTAAGGCGTGTGCGCGCGGCTTTTAATTGTAATGAATTTCTAATTAACGCTCAACGATCGCCGCACGCGAGAGCCGGGACGTTTGCGGGCGCCGCCGCCGCCCCGGGGTCCCCCCCGGGTCCCTGCCCCCCCCGGGTGTCCCCCCCGGCCCGGGGGTGCGCGGCCGCCGAGGGGCTGCGGGCAGGGAGCTGCGCCCCGACGGGACCCCCGCGCCCGAACCGCTCGCGGGCGAGGCCGGCGGATAATTTAGGTTAAAACTTAGGGAGCCGTGTCACGGGTGTATAAATAAATAATCACCCGGGGCCGGCCGCGAAAGGCCCTTCTCTCCTGGAGGGCTGCGCCGAGATTGCCACATAAATCACGGCGGTCTAATTCAGTGGAAGTTTAATAAACGCCTCCTATTGGAAATGAATGTTCCCCATTTAACAGTTGTATCAGCACCATATAAAACCATGACCCCAATAAATTTAATTTTAGAGGCCGATCAATCCGGGCTTCTCTCTATCGATCCGCAGCGGCTCTGCGCATTTACAGCCTCTTCCGCGGCCCTTCCCGGGGAGGCGGGGGGGGGGAAGGAGCGTTTCGATTAGACTCTTTATTAGGAAAAGATTGCTCCGAGAGGCCTGAAAATTAAACGGTGACATTTTAATTACTGGACATTGACAAAGGAAGCGGGCGGCGGCTCTCTGCAGGCCGGGCACACTCCACCCGCCCCGACGTGCTCAGCTCCCGCTGGGTGGGGGGGCGCGGGGGTACCCCCGGGGCCCCCTCCCAGCACCCTGGCTGTGACCCCCCCGCGGGGGGGGGGGCGCCCCAATGACCCCCTTTCTGCATCCCCCCCGGGCACCAACTCGATGCTCTTCAGCCCATCGGCCCCCTTTACTTCCCCCCTCGCCCCCCGACGGCAGCGCTGCCCTTCACTTTTGCAACCCCCCCGAACCTCCCGGTCCCCGCCTCGCCCCCCGCCCCCCCTCCATTTCTTCGGGGGCTGCGGGGCCGTTCCCAAGCTCCCAGCTCCCCGCAGCTGCGGCCCCCCGACGGGCCGGGCCGGGCCGGGCCGCGGCTCCCCTGCAGCTTTGTCTCCGCTGCCACGAAGTTCGCCCCCCAACAAACCCCCGCGATCCATTTGCCATTAAGCGGCTCCGGGGCTGAGCGGCTCCTTCGAAACCTTGAACTTTCGCTGCAGGACGCCGCGGCGACAGCAGCCGCAGTGGGGGGACCGGCGAAGCGGCAGCCGCTCCGCTAGGCAGCGAGGCTCACCCCATAAATCCCGGCTGGGCGCACCCCGGTGCTTTATGGCCGTCCCTTTACTGGCTGGAGGTAAACCAGCCTCGGGGCAGCCACACCGCAGCACTCCCGCTGCAGCCTCCTGCAGCCCAAAATATATAGAAGATTTTTCTTTCTATTTTTTTCCTCCCTCACCAGAATTGGCACTGCAGCACCGCCAAGCTGGGTGAGCGGGGTCAAGCTCTGATCCCTCCGGATTTGTGCCCCGTGAGCCTCCCCCAGCTTGAAAAGTTCCCCAGTGGAGGCTGAAGATGAGTTATCCAAAAATAACCGCTGTGACTCAGCACCCCACCGCCATGCCGCGGGGGCACGGCTCCTGCTCGGTGCCACAGAGCCCCTCTGCTGCCGAGGGCCCGGCTCCTGCTGCTGCCCCCCCAGCTGGGGCTCTTGGGGTCCAGCTGGTTTTGCCCAGGGCAGGGGGGGCTTTGTGGGGCAGGAGGGCCAAGAGAAAGTGGAAAAAAGGGCGCTGCGCAGCTGGAGGGCTGCAGCCCTGCTCCTGTGCCGCAGCAGGCAATGGAAAGCCACCCACAAATAACCTTGCACAACGGAAGAGGGACCCTGAGCACCCTCTGGAGAAGCTGGGAGTCCAGAGCTTGTTGTTCTGCAGCTCTCCAGGCGCTGGGGATGTCTGTAACACCTTTAACTCAGCACCGTTGGAGCCCGTTGGGTGCCAAGCCCTGCACAGGCCAGCTCCTGGCGGTGCTGCTTGAGTGGGGGTCTCACCCGTGGGGTCTGCTGGCTGCACGCCTTCGTGCGAGCAGAGGACGAGCCTCTGCACAAAGACGCTTTGTCCCCAGGAGGCTGAGCCGCTCCGCGCCTTGCGGAGCTCTTGCAGGGAGCAGCGTGGGGCCGCCTGCTTCCAAATCCCTGCAAAGGCAAAGGATTTGCAGCTCCGATTCCCTGAGCCCGAGGGTGCCTCCATTGCCCTTGGCCCCTGCGCTGCGGGGAGCAGCCACCGGCGGTGACCCCCCCGAGCCAGCTGCTGGCTGGGGGCACCGTGGCTCCTGCAGCAGCCCCTGCCTTCCTCCTCCCTCCTCTTCCTCTCCGGCTGAGGCTGCAGCCTACCTGGGGGCCTTGGGTGCAGCCCTGGGGGCTGATGCCAGTGGTTCCCTTCTGCCATCCTGCCCCAAGGCAGCGGGAGCAGAAATGGGTGCTGAGCACGGAGCGCTCACCAGCGCCATTGCCCCCACCCCACAGGCAGCCCAAGCCCAAGCCCCCGGCCACCGGGCAGCAGCTCCTGCCCTGAGCCTTCGCTCTCAGCCAGCAGATTCTGCTCCCTGTGGGCTAGATCATTTTGTTTTCTTTTGCCACCAAGACGCAAATTCCCAGGTTTTGCTTCAGACGTTCCTCCCATGCTCCCTACATCATGCCGAGGGTCCCCCACGGTCCGTCCCCTTCCCCTTGCTGCCCCCAGTTAAACTTTCCCTGTAGGACCACAGAGCTCCACGAGCTGCTCCCGGATTCCACGCTCAGGTTTGCTTTTGCTCTCTGATGTCAGAAGGATCAAACGAAGCTCCTCAGCGCTGTTTCCAGTGATTGCTTGGGTATTAATATGAGCGGCGGCGGCCGGTCGGTGCTGTCCCTGCCTGACAGACCTTAAAGCCCACGGCGAGGGATGGGACAGGGACCGCACGCAGCCCTCGAAGCCGCAGCCGGCCGCGATCCCCACTTTGTGGTGTCTGCCAGAGGTACGCGTGCACGCAGACACACACGCGCACGGGCAGCTTTTCAGGCTGTTATTCGGAAAACAAAGCCTGCCACTTTGCCTTTGGAAAGCTGACAGCAGGATGGACTTGGCCACAGGACACGAGAAACGAAATCTTTTCTAATTCTGCGCCGTGTGTAAGGGCGAACCACCCCGGGCTCGTCTCAGAGGACGAGCTTCGCCTGGCAAGGATCAGGGGCAGAGAAAACTGGAACAGTTGAGGCCCTGGCACGGGTCAGCATGCCCAGTTTGTCCCAGAGCCTGGGAGCTCCCCATAAACCCCCCGGTACCGCTACAACTGATGTTATTGGGAAGAGGGGACAAAGCACAGTGGGGCTGGAGGAGGGCTGCTGGTGGAGTCCCCACGGCTCCAGCGCAGCCCCTGGGGACAGAGGGCAGCACCCAGAGCCTTGAGCTCTGCCTCATGGCTGGGGAATTCTCCCTGCCTGTTCAACTCCCATCCCTGGAGCAGGTTTCGGGGCTGGGATGACGTTAGGAGCAGAGCTGGAGGCAGAGCAGCCTGGGGCTGGGCTTGCAGCAGCACGTTGTGCATGTCCTGCTGATGGCAAAGTCACCTCTGCGTGCGTGCAGAGCCCGGCCGAGGCAGGATTTCCTCGGCTGAAATGCAGCACGGCGCCTTGCCAGGGGCACGCCACGGGGGCTCCTTTGTCCATCTGCGTGGGTGCCCCCCACCAGGCTTATCCCAGCTCCTGCCACCCCACACAGCACCGGCGTGAGCTCAGCACCCACTTGCTGCAGGGAGAGGAGCCCAGAGGACCAGGGACCCACCTGTCGTGGCTGGGAGCACCCAGCAGAGCTCCGTCTGCCCAGATCCTGGCCCAATTTCATCGCTCCCCCCGCTACGTTTGCCCCTTGGTACTGGTGGGTGGTGGTGAGAACGGCACAGAACTGCTCGAATTGGGTGCCCTGGGTGCTGAGGGCTTGCACACGCGTGTGCGAAGCAGGGCCAGGACACGGGGTGGCAGGAGCCGTGCTGGGGGGCCCCGCAGCCACCCAGATCGGGCTCTCCTGGTGCCTGGGTCCCTGCGGCCACCCAGAGCCACCACCACCTCCAGGCACAAGGAGGGAGCTCAGGGAGGCCAGGACCGAATTCAGGGACCTGGGGAGGGAAAGAGGACGGAGACCCCAAACTTCCCCCATGATTGCTGGATTGATTAAATACACTGATGAAGACGGCAAGGTTAATACGCGTGCCAGTGAATTATAACACTGTCAGCCTGCTAGCCGGCAGATTTTTCACATTCCCATCAGCTGGCATCCAGCACCGATTTTCAGGGCGACGTCTTTCCCTCCCGACCTCCCTGCCAGCGCAAGCAAGAGGAAAAGCCTTGGTTTTACTGACTTTTAAACTAAATCTGAGGGAGAGACTTTTTATCCAGAGAAAGCTAATGCAAACTGTTAGAGATAAATAAATGAAAGGGCTGCCTGTAGTCTGGTTGGCTCAAAGGGAAGAAATTTGTCTCACTTTAGAAAAAGGACCTGAAGGTATTGGTCCTGTTGACTCATTCATTGTACTGTTATCTGCCAGGGAGGTTGTGACATCAGAGCAATTAAGACAAACTTTAGTCTATAAGTTCATGCCTGCAACCTCTATACATCAGAAGAAGACAAATGATCCCTCCAAGGAAGGAAACAAATATTTTCTAGGCTGCTTCCAAAGTAACATTTAGGATTTGTAGCTTTGGTGGGAATTTTTCACTGCGTGTTTTTCAGGCTGCTGGTACATAACAAACTACCTGAGCTTTTCTTTTAGCAAAAGTTTATTTCTAATGCAAAAACAAGCAAACAAACCCCTCAACCTCCTCCCCTGCCCACAGTGCTCAATTTGCTGACCTAAACCACCGTTTACACACCAACGCTGCCTGTCACCCTCCTCTTCTCTGCTGTGTTTTTGCAGGAAGCATCTGAACACAAGGGCTGATTAAACGGGTGCCAACCTGTTGTGAAAACACACCCAGAGACTGCAGGATTGACAAACACAGCACAAATGCTCATGTCTTCTTTTTTCCTGTGCGGTAAGAGCAAAGTCGGGAGCTTTGCCCGGTGGCAGCGATGCCGCAGCAGTGAGCGGTGCTCCCCAGCTGCTGGCAGCCACCATGCTCGCTCGTCCCCCCAGTGCCAAGCCCCTTCCCCAGCCCAAGCAGCGGAGGCATGTGGGGAGCACAGGGCCAGCTTCACCCCTGCTGCTCGCACCTTGTCCTTCATCGGCAGCAGCTCCTGTTGGGTGGCTGGGGCTGCTGGGTGCTCCCCCCACCCATCCTGCAGCTGCCTGGGCGTAAGAAAAGGAGTGATCAAGGTAGAGGGGAGAGAGGCAAGGCACTTCCAAGCAAGCCACAAACTGCTGTGATAATCAGTACAACACTGCAGCCTGTTCTCTGCTGGCCCTGAGGGCAAGCAGCACAGCACGGCTTGCACCCCTCTGTGCAGCTCTGTTTCCCCCACGAGGTCAGGGGGTGCTGTGAGCCCGTGCCATGGTCCCCAGCCTCCTCGCACATTGCAGCAGCGGCACCTTACAGCCGCTCCGTGCTGCTGCCAGCTCCCCATGCCCGCCTGCTGCTCCCCTTTTAGGAGAGGGCTGCCCTCGGTTGCTCCCTCTGCACCTCAGCAAAGCCACCACTTTGTGGTGAGGGCTGATGTCACCTTCCTGCACACGTGGAGCAGCCTGAGGTGCCCGAGCCGTGGCTGGGTGCTCTGCGCAGAGCTGGGCGCTGCCCTCCCTGCGTGGCTCTCCAAGCAAGCCTGAGCCACAGCAGCGAGCACCCGGGAGCACAGAGCACCGCCAGCCGATACACCTGACATGTTTTATTCTGGAAGGGCGATCCCTCACCTCCTCACAGGATGGGCAAATCCAGACACTTTCTTATTTTTTTTCTCCTTAAAAAACAAAACAATCTCCAACAAGCATTTTGTGGATGTCTGCACTCAGAAGACAGCCAACAACTCCTTAGGAAGTCCTCCAAACAGTCAGCGTGTCGTTCTTACGATAGCAAAAGACTAACAGTTAAAAAATACTCTGGAGCCATGAAATATACAGTACATTCAATAACAAAAAATATAGATAAAAATACTTGCTTTAAGGCTGTGTACAGTTTAACTGAAGATTAATTTGAGGACATTAAATTGCTCAGCAATAAAAGAAATGTGTGAAGGAAATTCCTTAACGTGTGTGTATGGGAGGGAGGGAGGCATCAACAAACATCCTGAAAGATTTTGTTGATGCTTCTAGAAAATAGTTTTAGCAAAATATGATCCAGAAAGACTGAGAGTCCGAAGCGAGGGACCGGTTGTGCTAGTCCCCGACGAGCTGCTGTCGTGCACGCTGCCGTGAGCCGCCCAGCTCACTGCGGTCCTTGCGTCGATCGCCGCTCCTCCAGCATCCTGCACACCCACATGGACACCACTTCTGCGTTCCCGTCGTTGTACTGCATGATGAACGGGTGGCCCTGGAGAACGGGACAGGCAGAGTTAGCCAGGAGAAGCACAACTCTTCCTAAGAAAACCCAACTAGTTGTTTTTTAATTATTGCTATTTTTAATGTTTGGAACAAATACATTGGAACATGCTGCAGTTACATTCATAAAAACGCAATAAAACACGTACTCAAACCTGTGGACTTTCAGCTGGATCCATATTGTCCACGTACATTATTTATACAGAAAAGGGAAGGCCGGGAGAACCCAAACTCTCTGCTGAGGCCTTAGCCTGGCATACCTTGAGAACACTAGGTTTTTGGTTTTGCTTTACATTTTGAGCTCACCATGGTTTTTGGAACAGCTCCTTCCTTGGACAGCCTGCTTCAACTACGAAGTCAGATTTTAATAAAAAGATATTCTGACCAACACGCTAACCCACCCGTCTGTTTGTGAAGGTCCACGATCTCTTGAGTCTCTCTGTAATAGCCCCTTGGTGCAACTCTCCCGCTCATTAACAAAATGCAATCCCTTGTGCGGAGGACTTGTAAGACCCTTGACTTCTGCCAGTAGGAACCTTCCTCCTCGCCTTGTGTACATCCCTCACCCTTGCACAGATGGTTGTATGAACTACCTAGGAAAAGCAATGCCCCTCCTGGTGTTAAATTCCTCCAACTACTTGGTCCTTGAGCTCTGTGCCTGCAGATGCAGCAGGACCAGGCTCCAGCCTCTGCAGCACTCAGCAGCCATCAGGAGAGGCATTGCTCATGCAGCACGCATGCGAACACTTTGGAGCGATCATTTGACAAAGAAATTAAAATCTCACCTAAGCAGAACTCTAACAGGCCTTCGGGAGAAGCTAGTGCAGGAACTCGAGTATGATGGAAGGAGGGATGACAATAAAATATTCTCACCCATGAAATCGTACGGCTACCGCAGACACCACGGAAGAGTTAGACACCTCCAAAAATCAGAACGGCACCTCAGGATTAAACAAAAATATGGCCTGCGATTTCAGCAGCCAGCCTAGGCAGCTCGTGCCTCAATCTGGCCCCATTCCTAGAGATGGGAACATGCCATCTTCAGCTGAATCTCAAATGAAGTATAAAAATCCACAGGAAACCAAGTACCGCAATTACATAAACGGCTGAAAGAAAGCAATCGCCAGGAGAAACCATCACAGATGATGAAAACCTCTCCTCCAAATCACTCAAAAGCAGCTCAGTTTTTGCAACACTAAACTTCATGGTTCTCGCAAACAATGCCTGAAAGTAATCAGAGTCGATCTGCCGGGGAGCCCGTGGGGACGGTGACGTACATGCGGGAATTACCGGCGCGGAGCACCGCGGCGAGCGGCGGCGGTCGGCGCGCTGAGAGCCAGAGCGGGTCTGATGCGGGGCCCGGGATGCCTGCAGTCGGCCAGGGTAGGATGGCACCGAGCGGAACAATGAAGAAGCAACTGGGCTAAATAGAGCACAATAAATCCTCGCAGCACCAGCTTGAAGCAATAAAACACTCGGCGGGGCCAGGGCCAGCAAATGCAGGAGGCGCAGGAATAAAATACGCCGTCATCTGCAAGACGCACGCAGGAAGGGCGAGACGCTGTTGCTTCAGCCCTTTGGGATGGCTGGAATCTCAGCTGTAACTTTCTGGGGAGAAGTCTGAGACATGGGGAGCCCTTCTTCGAGTCTGACCGGGACCAGCTCGGTTGCTTGCCCATTTCACCTCTGGGAGGAGATGGAAGCAATCCTCTGGTGGAGGCACTCGGCTGAGCTGGAGGTCCACCACCAGAAAACCACATGCAGACCATGCCATGAAGAGCTACAAACGTCTCAAGTGTTTTATTTCACAGCCTCTGGTGCCCTGACAGCTGCCTAACAGCCCCGGCACCGGGTTTCTCTGAAGCACGAGCCTCTGCCAGCCACAGCCATGCTCCAAATTTGCTCTTTTTAACTGTTACAGAAACAGTTATTTTTCCTCCAATATTCAATTTTTTTGAAGCGAATCGCCTCCTTTCAGGCATGCCTGGCTTCAGAGAGCAACTTTAAGTTTGTTCGAGGGCTCTGAATTTCACGTGCAGGCAGGTAGGTGCGAGCTCAGCCCCTGCCACTGCTGGGAACACAGCCTGCCGAGGACGAAGAACATGCCCAGAGGTACCGGAGTCCGTTTGAGAGCTCGGAGGATGGCAGCAGACACTTCAATGCTACCGAGAGAAGATGGATGATCTTCAAATGATGCATTTGAGTACACAGACGCTCGCGGCATTGAGCATATGGACAACGTCTTTTCCCTTCCAACACCTGGCTACTAGAAATCTTTAGCTTTGGTCTTGAATGTCTAGCGTCAGGAACAACGATGGAGAAAGACTACACCCTCTGTTGTTTTCCTTACTGCAGATATCCCACGTACGTCTGGGTTTTACTGTTTAAGTAACCAAATGCAATCTGAAACGTTCCTGGTTTTGAAATATGCCTCGATTCCTACCTAGGACACAACGTGGGAGGGAGCACGACCTGGGACCCGGAGGCAGGAGTCCTGGGGTTTCTCCCCAAGCTGCTGCAGACTTTCCAGCGCGACCTTCACAAGGCTGCTTCATCTCCTGCAGCCTTATGGCTAAAAGGGATACGCGATTCTGCTCTCTCATGGGAGTGCTGAAAGAATCAGTGCAAGTGTGTTTTGCGCAGCACTACCCCGTTTTTGGGTGCAAAAGGTGCAAGACGAAGGCAAAGGCCTATTATTAGCAACACAGCCTAGAGGTAGCTGCTTCGCCTCTTACACAAAACAACAGCCAAGGACACCAGTTAGAACTAGGGAAAAACAACTGAGCCCACAGACAAGGAAGAGCAGATGCATTGGGGCAATTAAAAAAAAAGCTATTAAAAGACAGTCCGCTGCTCCCATGAATCTCCTTTACGACGGAGAGGCTCCCCGCAGAGGAGGCATCTCCCACCCACTACATCCTTGCTGCTCAGAACACGCAGGGAAAACTGCAGGCTGCGCAAGGCTCAAAACGTCAGCTAGCCGCGCTGCTCACCCTGTTTGCTTTGTTTTGTGAGGTTATTCCGTTGAAGCCTTGGGTTTTACGCACTCATTTTTCTCCCTAGAAATAAGTTTCACTTGAAACCACCGTTTAGATTTCTCTCATTTTTATAGTGCCCCAGCGAGGATTTTTCTCAGGCTGAAGGGATGTTTTTACCAGGCTCTTTTTTGTTGTTGCTGATTTTTTTTTTTTAATGGGGAATGTGAGGACAGACATTTCCACCAAAGCTAAGACTACAGCACCAGTGGGACCTGTATTTGCAGATCTTGGTAGCCAGCCCACGGCATGTTCAGGTCAGGCACATCAAGCAGGGTAGTCACAAGGAGCACAGGGTGCGCAAGGTCCATGGATGGCCCCGAATCACTTTCCTGCTTCTAATACCCGGCCTCACCAGACCACACCTCGCTCAGAAGCACCTTGCTGCTGCAGTCACACCTGCAACCGCAACAAAAACACACAAAGAGCACAGAACTGCAGGCAACGCACGAACGCATCAAACTTGCCCTTGGCCTGCTCACAGCAACGTTTAAGTTGCGATGCGATACCAACTATGTAAGAGGTAGTTGTATTCAGCTCGGCGTCCAGAAACGTCTCAGGGAAAACAATTAAAGTTTCCTCCGAAGGCTCAAATCACCATGGTTGCACCAGCAGCGGTCTCCTCTACTCTTCACAACTTCTCCACAAAGTCACCCCGTCGGGTTCTCCACGTTTTGCCACTATTCAGCATCCAGTCCCTGACTCCCTTCCTTTTCAGGCACCTAGAGAACAGCAACCATTAAATCCCACAAACCAAACCATGCACCTCAGAAAGCAGCGAATTAAACTGGAAACGTTTTTGGAGGGGAGTGAGGAAAGAAGGGGAAGGGAGATTAGGTGAGGAGGGAAGGAAGAAATGAGGGAAAAAAGGTAAAAACAAACAAACAAAAACTGCTGGAGGAGAAATGCAGCTGCACTGCTCCAGTGCATGCCCAGGCTGCAGGATGGGCCTTGGGATGATCTGTCCCTTCAGGAAACACAAAAGCCAAAGCAAGCTGCAACAGCTCGGAGGCCAGCTATTAGTGAATTCTGGTCACTGAGCGTCTCAGCAACAAAGAAGGATCCCAGCCCTCGCTACAACAGTGAGCAATGCCTTTAAAATAAACACAACCAACCTGCAGGACTTAAAAATCCTCACGCAGATTTATTTTGCTTTGCAAGCTAACGCCGATGAAGGGTGAATGCACGGAGGCTTGAAATGTGTGTTTTTTTTTGTTGTTGCAGTGGAAGGTTATCAGTAGTAGGATGGCACTCTTCGTTTGGGTGGTGCACGTACCTTGCTGCGGCTGCCATTTTTTGGACGCATTTCATTTTTGCAAATGCCAATTCTTAAATACTCACCGTGACAAATATTCAGCAATCAGCACACCCAACAGACCCAAGCAGCAGAAAAAAAAAAAAAAACACATTTAAAAGCCACCACCAAACCGCTCCCCCATCCTGGCCAGGCACTGATCCGCTTTGCCCCAGCCCTGGGGTCTGGCTGGGCACAGCCTGCAGCGATTTCTGCTGCCGGCGGCTCCGAGCAGAAAAGGTCAGGCAGGACGGGGCCGGGGATAGCCACAGAGTGAGTGTCAGCCAGCCTAATTTTGTGTGTCAACTCTGAAAATTAGATAAACAATGACAAACCAGGCTTTTTAAATGAACTTGTCTCATCTCGTTCTCTTGATAAAGGGTACATTTCTCAAGTTGCAGTGTCCCATCAGACAGGTTAACTCTTTCGAAGGGGAGCACCTCGCAGAGGGGGATATAAATGATTTAAATATCTGACATGAAATTAAAAGGGCAGCGCCCCCCTGAACACACAGCCCTGGTAATTTGAACTCGTTGCCCACACACCATCCATCATTTAGCCCAGTCAATTAAATCACCATTATTCAAGGGTAAAAGTTCCGTAATTTTACCTACCCTTAAAATTCAGTAATTTGCTTTCATGGTCTTCTCCTCCGGCCTAAGAAACCTTCATTTTTGATATTAACCTGCACAGAGCTTATCGCTACGGACCCTGAATCACGCCCTCGACAGGGCTGCAGGTACCTGGGGTGCTTCCTGCTCCCAGGGGCAGCTCTGCTCCAGCTCTGCTTGCAGGCTCCTCTGCCACTGAGTATGAAATGTCCACGTTTGGATAGCACCATGGAGGTTTAGACCTACACCCAGGTCCCTAACCAGTGCCACAGGACAGGCAGACAATAAATAAAGTCGCTTAAGCAATGCTCCTGTGATTTTAGAGGACTTTCAAGCACAAAGCAAGTGTGGGTCAAGCTGGTTTAATAGGTCCATGAGATACACAGCTGCTGACCTCAGCCAGGATAGTGAAAAAGCAGATTCCCAATTTGAAATACTCGTCGGCCACGTATTTCCTTGCAAATCTCCAAAAATGACAGGGTGGGATCTCCTGGAGCAGAAGACCTGGGGGACACATAGAGGAACATTAGTTCCAAATGGTGCCCAGGGACACTTATTCTTATTCTGATAACACGGTCAGATCCAACCCCAGCATCACCTCCTTCATTTTTTTTTTGCTGGGCGGTGAGAGGTTAATTGGGGCAGCACAACTTGCTCCTGGCTATCCTGGAGAACGTGCTGGGATCAGGGCTGGCTCACTTCATTACTCAGGGGCACGTGAGCCTTCAAACCTGCACGGAGAGCTGCGTCCCTGCAGGAGGACACGAAGGTTAAGGGGAGGACACCTGGGAATGCCATCCCGCGGCCCCTCGAGCTTACGGATGGCTCTGGCCAGAGCAGCAGATTGCACAGGGACGAGCAGTACTGTGCCTGTCCTGCCCACACCACTGCCAGGATCACAGCCAGGTGCCCCCACGGCACCCACCTCCAACTTCAGTGGTGGTGTAAAGCAGCAGTGGGTTCCTGGGGTGCTGCCCACCCTCCCTCCTTCCTCCTCCCCGGCAAAAAGAGCCATGCCCTGACTTGCAATCCTGCATGGCCAGGGCCAGTGCTTGGGGCTGCCTCTCGGCAGCTTCCCTACAGCCAGAAGCAAGCTGCAAAGACAGACCTCAACATGAACCTGAGGGGTAGGGAGGAGGAAGGAGGGACATCACTTCAGGGCCCAAAGCCTTATGGTAACAACTGTCTGACACCCAAACGTGATCACAACACCTGGCAAATTAGAAACGACAATAAAAGACTTCACGCTTACGCCAGGGACATTAGGAAACAGGCAGCGTTGCTGCTGGTTGCACCAGTGCGAGCCTTTTCACGCTCTCTTTTACAGGAATCCTCCCAGATTGTGTAGTAAAAGCACTGTGCTCCATTTATTACAGAGAGGCACAGACAAATTATGCATTTCATTTAAAAATTTGAATTCAGTGTAACAAAAAAGTATAATAAAAAGATCCCAACTGTTGCAGACACAGACTATCAAGACGATGGCAGTGCCCTTAGACAGCATTTCAAATACAGTTTATTAGCCTGTGATATGAAAAGGGTATTTTTATTGCATGATATAATGCAATGGGACCTTGGGCGCTCTGCAGAAGGACCTTGCACTCAGAAGTGTAATGAACCCATAGTCCAAAAAACATTATACTGTACATTAACCTATCATTAATGGCACATTAGGGCTAGGGGCATTGCACGCTTTCTGGTCAGGGCTCCATCAGGACAGTATGGAGGAAACCACACTCTTCACAGGCTTAAAACAAATAGAGAAAATAAATATTACTGATGGCTACAGGCTGCTTTAAGGGAAGCTCACTCTCCGCTCAACACGCGAGCCTGATGCCATTTTTTAAAGGGGGAGGGAAAAGACAATGCAGCAGTTTATTAGGCAATATTAGAACCGGCGTGTCACTGCTCTGCAGCACTGAGTGCCTCCGTGGTGCATCAGATGCCTCAACGCAGAGCTTTTCCTGCAAAAACATGGCAGCTCTGAGCACTGGGGCATCTTTAAGAAAAAAATGAAAACAAAATCAGTGCCTTTCCCTCATCCCTGATGACACGGGTAAGGCTTCCCTGGCCGGAGGAGTTAAGACCTAGGGAAAACTTCCTCTGCCCCAGCCCTGCACAGCCCCATCGCTGCCCGCAGGACACCTGCGACCTGTTTCCACCCCACACCACTTTTGTTCCTGAATCAGCTGGGAAGTCTCATGTCTTACTCCCCTGGAGGTGCTCTCTGTTTGAAGGGAGGCTTGATCTGTAAAGTCTGCTTGGCAACTGATTCCCTAGCTGTCTGAAGGAGTGCAAGCCCTGCAATTTTGGAAAATAAGAACTTGGCTGTAGACTAGTGCACCACAGTTATCATCCCAGCTAGTTCTCCAATTGCTACTGATGTTTTTATGCTATTTACAGCTCTTATAATTAAATGAGGGCACATATTCAAGAGGAAATTCTTGCCCATTCCCATCTTTAGTGTCAGACCTCCAAAATGACAAATATGAACCTCAGCTCTGGAGCTGTTTTACCTCCCCGGATGCCTGAAGAGACAAAGTGCTCGAGTAGCTCAAACTACCCCAAACTGACCCTGCGTCCCCCTCTAGTGACCTCAGCACATGCAGGATTTCATTACTACTGCCTCCAGTCGTGGAGGATTTTACATCTAGAGCTTCTGCCTCCAAGGACAAGCCAAACTAAATGCTGTTCTAATTATCTGTGCTAGCTATCCACAAGGCCGATTTCTGCTCCCACAGCCAAGAATAGCAGCGAGGAATCCTCAGGCCAATACTCTACTGCTGACTCCCAAAACATTGTTAATTCACAGGCACAGAAGGTGTCAGAGCCCTCCTCAGGGGCTGTGCCACGCAGCTGCTTTCCCTCCATTGCTTTCTTCTAAGGCTCAGGTGGGGTAAAAAATCTGAAGGCTTCACATGCTCACATTGATCCGTGGAGACACAGATATATACACGAGTGGGAAGACCCTGCCAGACACTACTTAAGTATGATCTGGGTGTTGCATCCCTTACTTCACTTTTGCAATTTTAGGATGTGTTTTGCCCACGGCAAGTAACCCTTTAGAGAAAAGGGTGGGTGCTGAAGCGCTTGAAACATCTGTGACTGGGAGGCTTAGCACAAGTGTCTAGAAAGCAAGCCCCCAGTTTCCTAAAGCTCCAGCAAGGTCAACCCTTGCTTTAATAGACACAGCTACCCAGAAATGCCACCTCCTTGTCTCTCTCAAGCAATACCTTGCAGTGACAGGTCCACATATGCCAGATGACAGCAAGTTTAGCCATAAAGTATGAGCTTTTCCTGTGTACTTGCATGGCTGTGTTTGGTCTGGTACCAAGTGTTTACTGGCCTGTATCTCTCCCCCAGTTCCCACCCTCTACATATTGACTACTCTGGGCAAGGGCTGCCTCTCACTGCACTTGGCAAAGAACTCAGCACGCCCACAAGCCCATCCTCAACTGGCTGCTAGAGCAAAAATCCCGTAACAGGGGCCAAAGACACAGGTCTTCAAATCGATCTGTAAAGCTGTGGGTGGCAGAGGGACTCCAAGAATCAGAAGACGAAAGCATCCAGAAAATGATGTTTTCCCAGAATTTTCCACCCCATGGGGACACCACCTGTAGCTTCTGCCAGCTCGGAGAGCACAAAGCACCCATTTGTCTAGAGTACGGTGGGGGTATCAAAGTGGGTCAGAAACCTCATTGACCAGGGTGTAGATGAAGCAGGGACAAGAACACATCTATAAGCAAAATCCAGTATCATTAGTCTCCTTGAAGTTTGTGCTCTCTTTCCTCATTCTGAGCAGTTAATAGCACAGCCCTCGCCTGCTAAACAGTTCCACGCGGAGTGTCGGAAAGTGGTGAGTTTTGTTTGTTGCATGGCCTCCCTAACATACACTGTAATTAAAATGTTGATTACTAAACAGTTTAAATATATGACAGACAATGCAGTTAAAGTCTACAGTTAGGTCAATATGTGATTTAGATTTGCCATTTAAAAACTCTCATTTAAATTTTGCATACATTAATCACTACCATACTTCAATGTTCTGATATCCACCTGACTACACTATTAAAATAAAACTTGCTGCCCCAGGGAAATCCTACTTATTCTTAATTGTTTCGAGGCTTTGATGGGCTTTTAATCTAAGATTAATTTATGCAATTTTAAATAACTCTTCTTATGATTAATAAGCTTGAAAATTAAAAGGAGTCTAAAGCAATTATAATGAGCATTTGGTCATAACCTCATTAGGAGAAGGAGTGAAGGATACAGCTCTGGAATTCTTACAAGACTACAATTTAAGGTTACTTTCAGAGGAGTCAAACATAGTTCTTGAAATTGCAAAGGCAGATTAGCCTAGGTCAGTGCTAGAACTGCGGCTATCTAGATTAGCACACTAATGATTTTATCCCTCTGATAATATTTAAGATAGTGAAGAGATGCTACAAAATGTACTAAACAATGATAAATGAATAACACTATGAAATGCTGAAGTCTTGGAGCTCAATTTCCTATATATTTTTTTTCCTCTGATGAAGACTCCTTTCACTTTTTTCCATATTACTTCTCTGAATGTAGATGAACTTTTTCCAATGCACTTTTAGTTTTTATACAATAAAATCAAGGGCAAGTGATTTTCAGCAGGTTTAGTAGTTTTGTTGATGCACCAAAATTCTTCTGCAATTTGCAGAACTTGTCTTTACATAATAACAGTTTCCAAGCACAATGGATGGACCCAGAGGAACAACCGCTTAACTTAAACCTGAAAACCTTAACCTGAAGACAAGCTGTGCACAAATCACACCCAAATTTCCACTTCTAAATAGTAATATACATTTTCCATTATGATTAAAACACCTTTTTAAACCTTCTTCTGAAGCTCTGGATGTTGGCCATAGCCAAATAACATGCTGGTGGCCCTAAAAGCAACCCTGACCTGTGTGTCTGGGCTGGCCATTCAGGACAGCAACTCATCACCAGACTCGGAGTCAAGAGGTGATTTTCTTTCAGATCAGGTTAGCAGCAACTAGTACAGCTCCTCTGACTTCTGTAGTACGGACTTGACTTTGTAATTCAATTCCTCCATACTGCAGAACCCCAGGGTGTGCACGAGTGAGTCTGATTTTTGCTACTCTCTTCCTGTTGTGCATACTCGTCTTAAATGTGCAATGGAGTTTTGGTTTTGGCTGTGGCACAGGCAAATCTATTCACCCATCTGCAGATCATTCTTTCCGCAGCAGTTTTGCTTTTGATATTTGCCGTTAAACCAATAACTGTGCTTGGCATGCTTCTTGGTGTTTAGCTAACAAAATGAGCTAACTCCCAGCAAAGGTATTTTTCATGATGACTCTTAAAAAAAACTAAGGCAACTGAAATATAATTGGAACGTGCTTTTGCAAGTGTTGCTGAGGTTAAGAAGAGCTGTAGAAGAGGAATAGAGAGAGTGGCCCAAGGCTGATAGAGTCTGTCAACATTAGCAAGCTGTCGACAACAGAAGCAGATCTGCAGAGTGAAATGGTTGGTGCAGTGTTTCAGGGATGGAAGAGGTTTTACTTTTGACCAGCTCTGGTCTGGTCTATGGATGCAGCACCTATTAGTAGCTGGAGCACATGAGGTGTGTGCCTGGAGCACATCTTCTGCTTTGGTTTCATTTGAAATTGATTAGATTCATGAGCTTCAAGACCCATCTGTGATGAGAATGGAAGTGCAGTAGCTCCGAAAGATCTGTAGATTCAAACCAAAATGCACACCTGACCTAAACTCTAATGTTAATTCAGATGCATCCTCAGCAGTGTACTTTAGCTCTTGGCTCACTGTGACAGTCTTGTTGACACCAAACAGACAGAGTCAAACACTAAAAATGTAGTATTTCCTTCAAACAGATTTTCCAGACAGGGAAAGAAGGGAGAAAAAAATATGCTTTCTCCAAGTTCCAAGAAACTGTTTTCTACTGACTGAGTTGGAAAAAATTGGAACAGTATCCTCCAACTTTGGAGTAGAAAATGCTGTGTGAATACATGTATGTGCATACACATAAAAGCTGACAACAACCAAAACAATGACAACAAAAGAGAAAATGATTTGACTGGAAACAATAAGGAATAATGAACCATCCCACACTTCACTGGGATAGGGAAGTTTCTGCACATTAACAAGTTGTTTTTAAAAGTACTCCATAAGATAATATCCCATTACATGCCTGAACACCATCTAGTGCAAAAAAACACATCTACGTTTGCCAGGTTTCAGTAAAAAGACTAAGTAGAATAAATATTAAATGACGAAGCCTAAACATACAGTCAAATCATACTGTGTCAGGAGCTGACGAACAGGTATAAACCTATGTGTAGAGAAATGTATGGCACCCTACTAAAAATACGGACAAGACCACAAAATAAATAACCATTAGTTGGCTTGGAAAAAAAAAAAAAAAAATCCTTTGAATCCCTCACAAGGTCAGTGCGCAAACGACCAAGGCCACCTCGACCACTTCCCCCAGACCCCACTGGGAGCCAAGCTCGGCTCCGAGGCCGGCAGGGCCGTGCTCCCCATGGTGCAGGGCAGGCTCTGGTGGAGCCGTTCAGGCCTACACCAGCTGAGCATCCACCCCAGCATCCCCCATTAAACTGGAACGGGCAGATGCGTGTTTATGGGACAATGAACTTTTCCAGGGCCGCGGCTCATCTCGCTTTCTCGTTACGGCCTTAATAAACCCGCGCGCTCCTGCTCTGCGGCAGCTGCCTTCGGCAGGAGCGCGGGCAGCCGCTTCCAGAGGAGAGGCCGCGGCTTCAAAAAATCATGTTTAATTTAAAAATTAGAAACTGGAGCAGGCTGTGAGCGCAGAGGTTGATTGAAACAAAATTTAAATTCCTGTCAAGCCCATTTAAACACAGGGGCCCTTCATAGACAATTAGCTGCTCCCTGTGAACGCTGAATAAACTCAGGCCTGGTCACTGTTAGAAGAGAGCAGACCTACTGTGAGGAGCTGGAAAAAAATTAACTAAAATCAGGCTGTATGAAATATTTAGCCTCCCAGTTTATCACAGGGGTTTGAAAGTGTAAACAAGACAAAAATCGATTCCTCGGTGCCCTCCAATCAATCCCCCAAAATGGTTAGGGCATCTGTTTCTGCTAAATTTTGTTTACTCTGGCAGATTTGCCTTAATTGCAGTTGTTTATCTCCCATTGTCCCCGGGGCCCTAATCTCCCGATTACTAATACTTAACACTCATTTCACATCTAAAGCTACTTCTAATCCTCAACAGGTTTCTGGGGCTCTTAAAATTATTGAAGCCATGGGGACGGGAGATGCAACCTCTTTGTGAGAGGGACATTTTCTTATCTGCTACCAGCTGGGTCCAATCATCACCAGGGATGGCTGCAACAAAGGTGCTAAAAGGCTCTTTCACAGCCACTGCTGCTCCGCTGGGAATTCAGTGGATAAAAAAGAGCTTTGATGGAAAAAATCCGAACAAGAGGGCTATAACAGTCCAGCCAAATAAAGTTACTGTCATAATCAAGTGCTGTCAATCACAATGAAAATCCAATTAAAAATCTTTCAGTGCAGCCCTCTTAAGTAGAAAAATGTTCCCTATTTATATGCGTTTTTGTCAACTGCACAAATTAGAAAGTCGTATTAATTGATTTTTTACTACTTTAGGCCCTGATCCTCCAGCTGAATTTCTGTGGATGTAAGAATCAACTGGCACAAATCTGATTAAGGGATTTGAGGCATAATGCACACAGGTCATAGGAAGCCATATCTGTATCTCCTGCTTTATACTCTGCTCATTCATAGGCAATTACTACTCTTATTTAATACTGCATGAGATTCTTGAGGTGCTAATCAGAACGCAGGCCCACTGTTGCTGGTACTATACAAATGTCAGCAATTTCAACCTATCCTGCGTGTCTGAATCAATTTAAAATTCCAGTTTCATTACACAAATAAATACTGTACATAGATTTCCAGAGCTGCCCATTACAGCAAATTCTGTGATGAATTTGGAACAAAAAGGAAGGATAGTATTCTAGGAGCTACAAATATGCCTCTTATTTTCAAGCTATTAATATTTTCTTTCTTTTTTAAAAAATAAATATGTAAGGAAGACAATTGACATAGAAATGTTAATATCATAAGTGCACAACTTCTCAATGTATCATAATTCAAAGACTTGTAGTTCTGCTACCAAAATGAGTGAGATGTAAATATTTGCCCAAGTGTCTGGAGAACTACAGAACAACTAGAAGTGCCAAATGAAACATTTGCTCAAATTAAACTGCAAAGCCCAAGAGACACAAGTCACCAAAAATATTAACTATCATCTAAGCTGTATCACTCTAAGCTGTTGCCAATTTGTTTTTGCCCAATTTCCTTAGATTTTCAATACTTCTTTGTGCCAGCTCAAGTTATTTATTTTCACATTTCACTGGGAAGTGCCACTATATTGTGCAGCTTTAGGGCATGCTAGAAAGAAAGAGTCAGATTTTCACATTTTCAGTAAAAAATCAGCAGTAGTATGAGCAATGGGACTGCAGCAGACAGTGAATGAATATAACACCTTAAAACTCTAATGCTAACAAGTTAACCTTGTCACAATCTTAGTCTTCTGTAATTGCTGGATTTAGTGACACTGATAGAATGTATTTCTCCATTTCGATAGCTGATTTCTCAAGTGACAAAGAAGAGCAAATCATATCCCTAAGGACAGAAACAGCAGAGAGAGAGCGAAGGAAAGAGAGAGAAGGGAGGATCCATAACCCACCTTCCCCTATTTCAGCAGAGTGGGGAATAGGTTGAGTAATGCAGCCTCCTGAAATAATATACTTTTTTCTTCCAAATCTTCAACTACCCTGACCAAGGAAGATGACAAACACACAGTAGCAGGAACACCCCAAATCCTAGTGCGAAATCCCAGCACCAGTGAAGTCAATATAAATTCTTCATTGACTCCAGCGTAGCCAGGATTTCATCCAGGACTCCTTGTCCACTGTGTGTCTGTGATCGATTGAGGACACAGTTTAATATTTATCATGTTTACAGCAGCTGAAATACCTGGCTTTGTACTTTATTTTTCCTTAGGAAGTCAGGAAAAAGCCCTTTCCTCTACATCTGGTATGTGTTTTGGTGTCTGTCAGAATTTCTCCTTGTCATGGGGTGAATGAACTGGGATCATTGTGACAGAGGACAGCCTAAATGCTTGCAAACAAAGCTATCCATCACAGGTTCAAGCACTGACAATTTTATGCTGGACAAATCATCTCTGATAGGTGATCCTGCACTGGCTCGGGAAAAAAAAAAAATATGCTTGTAAGTAGCCAAAGAGTGAAAATTCTTGGCTCAATGTGATCCAGCAGTGATGCATAAACATCTAGACAGATAGAGACAGAAAACATTTATCTGTAAGCTGTCTTCAGAAGATTTAATGGATGCATCTATGAAAAGCAAAGTGCAGACAGCCCTCTGTTTTTTGTCAAAATTTAAGGTCATCAAAAAACCCAGCCTGTTCAGCGCTCTCAGCTACTCAGTCAGTGATGCCACTGCTATAACGCACAGCCAAATTAGCTGTTGGGGGAAAACACTGTTATTGACAAACACGAGTGGAAGTACGCTATTGGCTTTATTCTGAAGGTTTACAGGGAAATTCAGGTAGGATTACGCTGATCCTCCACTTGTTTGTTTAAAGCACTGAACTCTTTCCCACAGACTACAAACCATGGTTTAACACAAGCTGCAAACAAGTTTAGCTCTACCTGGTAAGAACTGCTACTGGTCAGACTCTCTAGAAAATGACTACTTAACATAGTGCTACTTAAATGCTTCTCATTTCTGATTCCCGATATTCATTGCAGGTAGGGGAACAAAGAACCAGAATCCATTTTTGACAGTCTGCAACGTTTATGAAAACATATTCAAATATATCAAATGATCTATCTGAAAAAATGCCCATTGTAGCTAATAAGACCAAGGTGTCTGATCTAAATGCTATTCCTGAAGTGTACAGAAGGATTGCTGAATGCATAGGAATAGGGAACTTCAATATCACACTAGGCATTTAAACAAACAAACATAATAATAATAATAATAAACACGTTTTCAGCAAGTCAGTGGTTTTGACACAGATGATGTACAATTTATCATACAATTCTGAATTAATCACATGCCAACATTGAGAAGTATCATGAATTTAAAGTTAAAAAAAGGAGAAAAGATAGAAGTTGTAATTCCTATTTGGAGACCTAAACAAAAATGAGGAGATCTGTGCAAAAGGAATCAAGTGCAGAAGCTGATTGGATTTTTGGCCAACAGGCCAACAGCATTGCCTTTATCTGCTCAATATGTCCCTCAAGAAATCCAAACAGCATCTTAATGACTGTACTTTTGGGCTTCCATGGGAAAGCATAAAGAAATAACTGCTACATGCTTGACTTTTGGTATTTCAAACACAATTTCCTTAAGTAAATCGCTTTCATTTATACAGCAATATGTAGCATAGTAGAGTTCAATGCTGTACTAACAAAAAAACTCAACCGGAGACTTCAACAGATTTGCTGTTTTTTTGAAAAGCACATACAATCTGCAAAATAAAAGGCCAAGCTTCCAGCTAAAGAAGAGATTTTAAACAATTACCAAAGCGGGGTAGTGATATCATAAAGGCAATTTCTGCGCTAGCTTGTTTTCTGAAACTCTCTTTGCCTCTGAACAGCTAGAACAGATAATAACTATTAGTAAATCAAACTCCTGCAATATCCAGCTGTGTCTCACACATTTACATACAGATAGAATGGGTATATGTTTTTAATATGTATGCGATACGTACTTTTACCACAGCTGAAGTGCATGTACAAAGGAGGAGGAGAATGGGAATGGAATCAGCATGAGATAATAAAGTGGCCTAGATAAAGTATTAGCCAGCGATTGATCTCAAACAGGGGATGTTGCTTCTCTCTGACCTGATTACTTACTATGCATAGATTCCATTAAATAGAGCTTAGAATGGAAAGCTTCTGAAAAATACCGTAAATACAGTCAGATCTACAGCTTCCTGAGCCAAACCAGCGTGCGGATGCCTACCCATACACTCGGCACAAGCAAGAGCTTGAACCTCCCCCGTGCTGCCAAGTCGTGCTCGCTAACTGCACGCACCCCACTCGTGCCTGTCCGTGCTTCCCCGGCAGCCTGGCTTGCAATGCCAGATGGCTCCGTGGTTTAAATGAAAACAGGAAGTTCATGGAAAAAAATAATCTTTACAGAGAAGAATTGCTGAGATCTTCCTTTTCTTGTTGGAAGGGGAGGGAAGAGAGACAGAGGAATACACTACGATGTGCAGATTTCCATGGTGCTGAAACAGGAGCAGGTTCAATTTAATTGACTCTATGCCCTTCTTGTCTTAAGAAGGAACAAATTGGAGACAAAAGAGCAGGCACAGTAAGAACAATGTTCAGAATAACCACTGGTGAATTATAAAGATCATTCCTTCCCCAGAATGGACAATTTTCCCATTGCCTGGTGAAATTACTTTTTTTTTTTTTTTTTTTTCCAACACTCGTGTGGAAAAAGTCTGCTAATTGGAAATACTTTTCATCAACTAAATTGCTGATTTGCTGTATACAGAGTGAAACTGGTGTTATAAAATCTTTTTTTTTTTTTTTTTTTTTTTGGACAGGTGTAAGGAAGACTGGGTGTAAATAGAGGAAGTTATCAGCTGTTATGGAAATCTGGTGTTCGCTTCCACAAGAATACCTATGGTACTAGAAAGCCTGATTTTATACAGGAATTTCATACAGCCTTGGCTTTGGCCCTATTTCCTAACAAAATGTGTGCAGTGACTTTTATAAAAAGAAAAAAAAAAAGGAAAAAAAAGTGCTTCTTAGCATGATAGATGGGGTAAATCCATCCCTGATGTAACCCTGTGACTTCACTGGAGTTGCCAATCTGGCACTCCAGGTATTGTTAGTTGGCTCTTAAAATGCATTTAACAATTCACTGATTATCAGGAGAGCAGAAAAAGATTGATGTTCTGCTCCCTTCATTTTGCTTCCAGTCTTTAATTATACTAAATTGGTTACAAAATAGTGACTTCCAGTACGGTTAATGTCCATAGGGGAGAAAACTTGCACTCCGCTGTTTTGTCTGAAGCTAACGATGATTACATGTTACACCTTTCGTCCTTGCTAGTACATTTCCTTTAAATCAACACAAACAACGAACAACATGAAATCCTGCTCTCAGTGAAATCAACGGTAAGCTGACCTTGAGAGGTCCAGGATTTCACTGATAGTATCTGCATCACTCTACCTGCTACTGCTAGTTAACACAGAGATAGCCATCAGAATTACAACACAGGCTTCAGAAACAGAAGATGGGGAATTAGAAAGGCTATTGCGGTCACAAATTCCAGAATTCAGAGGATTTTTAACAGTTTTGGCCCCGTTTTCCAGCTAAGCAGGGAAATGCACATACATATATGTATGTTCTGATATGCTTGTGTACATGTATTTATGGCATATATATACAAATGTATATACGCATATAAATATCAGAAATAAAGTGCTCCTTGACAAGGCTGGGTCAGTGCAAGAATGCAAAGGACCCGACTGGAGAGCAACTACTGAGCTAGCAGTGAGCCTGCCGCAGAAAAGCGCAGGGTGCTCTGAGCCCATCCGGCTGGGAGAGGGAATTTAGGCCAGCTTATGAGGGTCAGCCACATTGCAGGCAAGGACTGGGTCACTCCTCTATTTCAGCAGCAGTCTACTTCATGCTTTAGTATTTGCTGTTGCAAGTTCATTTATAATTGAATAGAAAGTAGCATGAGGGAACAAATGTGTTAAACAAAAGATTTTGTTTAAAAAGTAGGAAGGCTTTTTTTTTTTTTCTTTTTCCTGGGCTGCTATAATTTTAAAATTATTTTACAAAATACCTCCTTAGAAGGGGACTAGCACACTCCAGGGCATGTAGTTGTAAAGATAAATCTGTGCACTTCCCTGGTACTGCAGGCACTCACCCTTTGGCCTCATTTTTATGACTCTACACCCTGGAGTGGTGTTATTGCTTACAAACATACATATATACTTATGGGGGTATGTGCGATCTGCAGATGTTTTATTTATAAGTGGCAGGCCTATTGCATCACTGAAACATGCATTTACAAACAGATACAGGTTTTATGAAACCCTATTCCGTTGTTTTAATAGCTAAGCTATCCAGCCATAGCATAATAGTGCACAAGGTAAATGTGTCTACATCTCTAGAACCTGTTCCAAGTTTTCTCAGATGTGACTAACTGCAAGAATTTTCCAACCATCAAAAGTTAATAAAAAAGACAAAATAAGGCAGAGTAAGCCTTTCATACGAGACACACCACCACAAAGTGGAGGGGCTCTGATAAACTTCAAGGCCTCATTTTGCCAAGGTATTTAAGCAGGTGCCTAACTTCAAATGTAGATCTATTTAAGTTAATATCCTTAAAATGAGATTCACAGTTAAATACCTTACTAACCAGGGTCTACACTGAGACTAGTCTGGATTGTGAGATATCTGCCCCAGGGCATCAGCGGAGATTAGCCTTTAACTAGAGAATTGCTGCAGTAGAAACAATTGTTTATTTTACTTGTAGTTTGTAGCATGTAAGCAAGAAAAGAAATGACGCAAATGTGTTCTGTATCTTGTTGAAGTCTGCTAAAATTATTCCTACATATTCAATGCACAGAAAATAAATTATAATATTTTTACATAAATCTTGAAGTGACAGGAAACATAGCACATACAAAAAGTAATGAAACACTTAAAAAACCAAAGATATTTGATGTGAATCAGAGGAGACTACAACTCCTATCTCCCATATAAATTATTGTAAATACTAAAACAATTGTTTGATTCTGTATTTTTCTAGTAGCTTAAAAACAGTACTCTGCACTAAATACACAGCCACAAGGGACCAGCTTAAGAGCAGGTACCCCATTATTGCCTTACTGAAAAAATGGCATTTGCTAGAAAAATAAGTGGTCTCTGAGCTCAGATTCCAACACTGAAAGCCTTTCTGTGGAAAGACCAAAGCCACATATTAACTCAATCTTCTGTAGCCAAACTAATTCCATTTTACATGAATATAAGTGAAAACAGTAGCTTCTGCATTTCATTAAAAATACAATATTTTGACCATATCCCCTGCTTTCAATCTTCAGATTTTGAAAGGTTAAGACTAGCAAACGATGACAAGGAGTGACCTACATTAAGCTGTAATCCCTGGACATATAAACTGAAAAAAATGTGTATTAAGCATCAATATCGTTTTGACTGAAACTTGATATGGGCTGTGAAAGTTCTGTATTAATTCCCCAAAACACACACGAAGCCTTGGCCACAACGAGTGTAACACCAAAATATCCATTAACTTGTGTGGAATCAGAATTCCACCTTTTGTTTGGGTGTTCTCTCTAAGTGTTTAATTGCTGCACAAGCAGAAACAGTTTAGATTTAAAATTATACATGCTGAAAAAAACCCACCACACAAAAAATGGCAAAATACCCAGTTCCCTATACCTTAATAAAAAGCATTCATATAAAAACCACACTGGAGGGCTCTGAAGTTTTACTTACCATTAAATCTTCGGGAGCTGGTCTTTCCTTTGGTTGCTTTTTCATGCTATGTGACATAAAACAAAATGTTCATATATAAACAAGTGTTTATTTATTTCATTTTCTTAAACAGTGAAGATATCCTCCTTTAACAGATTGTGTCTAGAATTTCAATGTATTTCTTAACTTTATCACATACTAATGGAAGACAGGGTTCCTAACAGTGGCCAAGACATTAATCAACTTCTCCTCTCCTCTCCCTCCCTCGTGGTCAGTGTTTCTCTATTATTAATATTTTGTTGACTGTTATCTAATTTTCAACTTTTGTGTGTGTGTGTCTTTGAAGTTCCCTACAAATGTCTAGGTTTCTTTCATCATTTTTGAAAGACGTCATACCTACTAATACCTTCCTCTGAATGAGACGCAGAGACAACAGTTTCCCTTTTATTTATAGGTCTACCCTGCTTGTAACCATGAATATGTGTAAATATAAAGATCATTGAAAACCAATCAGCTCAGAAGATATAGTAAGTTGATTCTCATTTTGCTAGGGATTATTACATAGCTTGACACAACATATTATACAAACAGGTGGGAAATTTAACTCTAACACTAAACAGCTTCAGGAAAACACACAATACCCTGGGGTTTCTACCTTAATTTTTTCACATTCATTTCCATTACACTGCAGGGTGATAGTTCATTACACAGCATTAAGCTGTTTATAAGATCATGTTTCTCATCCAAATAGTCCTAGTTTTCTGTGCAACAGGTGCAATTAGCTATTGAAGACAGTGCTTAGCTGCATGAAGGAACACAATAACATGGCACAGAGGTGACCATCAGGAGCTGCCTACTGACTAATTGGATTACATCCAAACAGCCAGTGTTTATGGCGTATCTGGTATAAAGTCATAACGTCTGATATGCTGCTCACTTGACATCTCTAATACTTATTAGAAATTGATTGCTTGAATAGCATTCAGAATTTCTTCGCATTTGTTTGCTTTTTTAAACAGTAACACCTCCTAAAAAGAGCTGTGTGCTGTACAGCCTGCATAACACTATATCTAAAATATTAGATAATCTGTGATGCAGTTAGGTTGCATTAATGATACGATTTACCTTCCCTACGAATAACTACACGCACCTCAAATAATGCAGGCACGAGCAAGTAAAGCAAGCTGTCTGACGAGTAGGTTGGTAACAGTTCTAATCTGACAGTCCAAAGTAGCTGCTTCCCCAGGGAAAACAAGGCTATTAGCCACCATCAGTTATGCTTCAGTTTGACATCTGTGGAAATTTTAACACAGGTTATCCCTCCCCCAGCCTCAATGAGATTTTTTTTTTTTTTAAAAAAAACAGCTTGTCATTACTTTTTGAAGGGATTAAAAATGTACAGCTTCATGCACATCAGTTGTGGCGCAGAATCCCCCGAATGGAGGTGCTCTTTGTAAACTGAAACTATTGAAAAAGGAGGCCTATGTTATGCAAACTTGAATTATTTATTTGCTTTAATTAGCTGATAATCAGACTGCTTTTTGTTTCTGTATTGATTGTTACATACTATGTCAGACCTGGAAGGCACTCTCTCCTATGTTAGGTATTTAAAATTGAAACATTTTAGATGGCTTTTTCTGCTGTGGCTCTCGCACACAGTACAGAGAATTGGAAAACGCTGTGAAGCCCGACCTACAGATCTGCGTGGAGCCAAGGGTTTCGAGTGCCTTGTTTTCACTGAGAAAACATCCCTGAAGTAGTCCTCTCGTCCACGCGGCTGCTGCTCTCAGTGGCACACACTGAGATGGCTCCATCTGATTTAGCACAGCTGAGCATCCTGGAAGTACATGCTCACAAAAGGGATGCTTTTCTGTCAAACAAATCCTATCTGTACAAAATTCAAGCTTGTTTCTTCTGCCATACATAATTGACTGCCTATCATTATTATTATTATTAAAGTGAATGACAGTTAAAAAAGATTTTCCCTTCACTCTGTTTCTTTAGGATAGCTTACCCATAAGACTTATATTCTCTTGTCACTAGAGAAGTGTATTTTTTATTATATAAATTCCTCCTTGCCTATTCTCCTTTAATTTAAATGGTCTTCAATGAACTATTCAGTTTAAGGAAAGAAAATATACCCAATGGTGTGTTTTAAAATACGATTCACAGTAAAAATTACTTACTGAAAAGCCAATGAATTAATCAAGGCTACTTGCCTTTCTAAACATTGTGGCAATTTTATAAGTAATATTTTAAAAAGCCCTAAATAATGATATTATACACCCGGGTTTTTGTGGCCTCTTTACCCTCAGATGAATTCTTAAGAGTCTCATTGCATGAGACTGCACCCACATCCAGGGCAGGTTTATTAAAACAGGAAAAACCCTTGTAAGTACTTTTACGACCCTTTGTGTAAATAACGTTTACATAATTTAAACAGTTTGCTTAGCTTTGCTGCCCCATCTGCCCAAGGCCCCCAAGTCCCTCTTCTCTCAGAAAGGATGCAAGGAAAGCCATAAGGTCTCGCAGAGCTGCAGAGTTAATGGCATGTATCATTTACATTGAGGGCATGGCATGTTTGCAAACTGAGCTTACCATTGAGTGATGAAGTGTACAAATGGCTCAGAGAACTCCCCGACTGGAAGGACGGGCGATTCCTGGGATTGGATTGAAACAAGAAGCAGAGTCAGAAGCAGGGAAGACAATTTTTTAGAAGGAGAGTAATATAACAGCGACAACAACAACAGCCAAAAAAAAAAAAAAAAGGACTCAACAAAGCCTTTTCACACAGAGAATTTGAGGGAGAAAGGTACAAATTCTTCCGAGAATGTGTTATAAAACACTGAATTTCAACTAATGAGTATTACACAATGGGTAAAAACATGTGGAAAGACACTGAGGGGAGGTGAAAAAAGGACAATGATAGCCACTGGGTAAAAAGGAAGGTAGGGAAAGTGTAAATGAGAAATTAATGATTATTTAAGTAACACACAAATGGTCTTGTAATTAACAAAGAGCTGTGAAATTATTCTTGTGTTGACCTTTGTTTCTTTCACTGCATTTGCTATTTATTTACACTCATGTTTATTTACACTTATTCATTTGAGAGGCTCTCCTAATTCGCAGTCTGTTCTAGATTTAAAAGATGAAATAATTTTTAGGGGGAAAATATGCAAGATTTACCAGTCTAGTGAAAATAACCACTCAGTGTTTACGAAAGAAAAAAAAATTAAGAGCACAAGGAAAAAATACAGAAATGGGGAACAAACAACATCACCATTTGCAAAGAAGGGCTTTACGAATTTAGGAGTTTTTCCAAGAATGACAGAGAGCTCCACTGTGTTTATAGTGTAACAGCTCAGGATGTAATGAAATTACACTGCAGAGTACTTTAACAGTGTCATCTCATTAGACCTACAGTTGGAACAAGAGAGCCACATAAAACAGGCAGCTGCAAATGACTCCATTCTCATCTATTCTCATTTGCTATTAAAAATACCTTTCGGCGGCTTTTTTCCTCCCTGACATCCCTACACAAAGTACCCTGCAAAGTATGATACATGCACCTATTTAAATTAACAAAGGAATGACTTATTTTAATCTCACTGTGCTTTGGAGTGCTTTGGCCATTTGGATGAGCAATATATCATTACATACAACCTTCCAGCGCTGCAGGCAAGAAACTCAGAGCGTGCAGCATTTGGTGGGAGCCAAACAATTTCTCTAGCACACAACTGTGTCAAATGCATGCATGTATTCATTATTGAGAATGTGAGGAAATAGCTTTGATGTAGTGGAAAAAAGAAGATGATAAAAGCACCTCTGCAATGTGTGTGCCATTATCAATGGTGGCAGATAGACACAACTGCAGAGCCTCCTATGTGATTAGTAAATATACATATAATTGCTGTGGCCAATTATCAGAAAAATGAGATCGGTAATTACAAGACAGAAAATTAACTAGAACTCTTATTAAGGCTTTGTTTCCAATTCAAACAATTGGAAACTGCTGGAAAATACAATTAAATCAAAAGTAAGTGAAGAGTAAAAGGAGAAGCCAAAATTGCTTTACAATTTTCAAAGAGTTCTATTAAATACAAGGACTGTTTGATATAACATGCCCAAATTCTCTTTGAACTTAGCCCGGGCAAGGGAGAGGTTATTGTTTCTAAACTTATAAATGACATCAATATAGGAAGGTTTGCACTGGAGAGCGGAAGGAACACAAGGAAATAAACAGCGCAATTAAACTTTCTCCACTTCAAAGAACTGTGCATGAAAATTATTCATATTAATACAGAGAATGCAGAGCCAAGTGTCAGGCTCGCTTCCACTGTGTGGAGCCCAGCAGGTTCAGCCTCTCCCCACCCTTTTCTCTCGTCCTGCAGAAGTCTTCCCCACGCTGGCACCTGAGGTGGCAAACACCGCTGTCCCCAGGGGGGACAGACTCGGGACAGGAATGTACAAAAGATGCTGGGCACACTTTACAGATCACTGAAAATTGTAAGGCGAAGCTACCGGATCCCTCTCCGTGGGGAAGTGGCCCTGCCTGGCGATGTTCCCCCGCTGTTTCAGCACAATGGGAGCGAGGAGCTCCTCGCGAGCGTCCCTCTGGCGGGGCTGCCAGTGCGGATGGTGCGCGCTGGGGGAGCAGGACGGGCACGCGGCACTTCGCACCAATTTGGTAGGTGATAATTTCTGCAATCGCAAAGAGATGACGAACCCGTAATAGAGTGAAGCTTCATTATGAGAGCTGAAGAGAGGCTGATGAACTGCTCTGAAGCCACCAGCCTCTCACTTGGGCTGAGCCAAGCAAAGCCAGCGGCAGGGACCAGGCCATGAAGACCCACATGGGTGCCTTCACCCAGTGGCTCCTGAACCACAGCATGGCCAGAAGATGAGGAGCTCCGGCACAGGCATGCAAGAAAATCTCACCCACCCCAGACGCTACATTTTGACACAGCTTTCTGTCAAAACTCAAGCATTTTAACCTCATCTGGGCCCAGCCTCTTCTGCCCAGGCCTGGCAGGCATGGCCAGGCCTCCCTTCAGGAGCTCAGGAAGAGATTGTGGAGTCAGGGAGATAAACCTGGATCTCAGGGGTAAGAAAACAAGATGCTTTCATGCAGCCTTCCCAAGGATTTCAGACTGCACGTCCCACACATTTGTTGGTCGTTCACTTGATGAATTGCAAGTCTTTTGGGATGATACATCGATCTCAAGAAAATACTCGCTAGGAAGTGCGTTTGAGGGCAAACAGATCAGTGGAAATAAATAATTCCACTTCAGTAAATATGAGCCAATTCTTACTTTACAGCATCAGGTGAGTCAGGGGAGAAGGCTGCAGATTTTGGTTTTAGGTGAACCAGGAAAGCATGGGCTCTCAACTGCTTACAAAGCTAAGTGCTAAAAAGTTCCCTTTTTAAAATGACTTCAGAAACAGAAAACATCCCTTCAGTTACGACATCTCGGTGACTGAAATATTTCTGTTTTTGCCATTGTTCTACTCAAGAATGTTTCAGTAGTAGAAAGATGAGAGTATTTTGTACTTTGAGCTATTCCAGTGAGAGAAGTGTTCCTATTTGCTGCCTCTGGAACTTGAGCAATTATGATGTTGTTGCATCAGGTATAAGCAAAAATTTCCCAAACTACACAAAATAAGTACAGCCTGTATTTTATCATGATGTTCCCCAGACTATGACTCTGGCTAACTCTCAGAGGAATGGGAACATTTCATTTCCATCAAAGACAACATATTTAACTAATATCTTGAAGAACAATATATCAGGGATGCTGCTAAAATGGCAGCAGAGTCACAAATGGTTGCAAAGGGCAATGTACCCACTGCCTCTTACATCCCCTGGCAGCTTATTCCCAAGGCTGGCTATTGTCCCAAGCCCCCGAGCAACATTTCTGCAACTGGGATCTGCTGCAGGAGAAGACAGGATCAGCCTCTGTGATTTCTGTGATCAGCCTCAAAACCAGCCAAACCATGCACATACGGTGTGAACGGGGAAGGGCAATAGGAAAAAAAGTTTGAGTGATGCCTTTGCCTTGTGAATAATGAACAGTTCAAGAAGGTCAACCCATTACAACTGAAACCGTTTAATTATTAATTATGCACAATCTATGAGCAAAAGGACAAGTTCAGAATGTTTAATGTGTGGTAACTCCGACTGGACCCTCTCTTGGCATTTTGTTATTAGCACTTGTCAGCAAGGTGCTCAGGCATAAAGAAAAAAGCACAGCAGCAGAAAATCTGAGCTAGCAGGAGGAGGGAGGGCTTTAAACTTCAAACACTGATCCTAATATTTAATTTATGGAGTGCCAGTGCTCTGGTATAAACCTTATTGACTTCCATGGAGTTAGGGGAAGTCACATTATTTAGATGAAGACATGGGAAGATGAACACTGTGACAATCCCTTCAAAAGCCCTCTCTTTTGAAGGGACTGATGGCATTACTATCTGTGTCTTTTTTTTTCCCCACAGGTCTGAATAAAGAGTGAACAACATGGTAATGTGTCCAGAAGTCAACCAATCCTTTCCAGTCTGTGCAATAAGAGTTCAAATGACAGGTGTAAGCATTATCCTCCCCTGCTTCTCAAATCTGCTACCTGAAATGTCTTCTGATCTGTTTTGCTCCCATCAAGCAGAGCAGTAGCAGAGATTCTGCTGAGGCTCAGGGAAAAATAAAGTACAAACTCACAAATGATGGAAAGAAAAATAAATACGGATGAGGCACCTTCCTCTCCTTTCTGTCCAACTTGAAAGTTTGTCTGGGTAAACCCAAATTCAATCAACAGATACAGCTCACAAGTAGTTTTGCCTCCTCATCTGCTAACTCCCTCTCCATGAAGGGTTAAAATTCCCCATTCCCCACAGCTCCAGAGCTACTGCGATTTTGCAATACTCTCTCCTCAGTGTGCGTGCTTGTGCAGAAGGAAATGCCATGGTCCTATGGCTCTATGGCCACAAGAGGGAAGTTAGCAGAACCGAGTAAACCAAACTTCAGTTACTCTCTCCTCTGGGTTTCCCCAGCACACCCTGTCTTTGAAATTATCATCTCCTCTGGGCAGATATTCCTATTCTGCAACTTGTCCATTGATGCTGAAATGGCAGTATTTAATAAATCATGTGTGCGCTTTACAAAGCATTTTTGGCTTATCACTTCAGCCTAGACAAATCTCTAGGACTGAAGAATTTGTATGCACTCCTGCTTCCCTGTTGCTAAAGCTTTCAAATAATACCCTTACTTGCTTTTTACTTTGTGGCCAAATAGTGATTTTTTTTTTTCAGACAAACTTAAGTTTTAGCTGTACCAGAAATGCTGCCAGTTGCAATTATGTGTAATAACTGCACTGCAGTTACAGAGCTGTTTCAATGAGACCAGCAAATTACAATATTGTACATGTTCAGATTTACTCCTTCAAAGTCAACTTCTTTTTACAGCATTCCTAAAAAAAAAAATAAAAATAAAAAAAATCCATTGCTGACTTTTAGCCAATCTACTTCAAAAGCCCTGCACCAGCCTAATGGCAGGTGAAATCTTACAAGTAAGTTGCAGAAAGCAATGATGTCTGGAGGGGGCTCAGAGGCCCAGACTTAAAAGAATTTCTGGATTGTCCCCATTATACTCCCACCCCTAGCAGGAAGGTGAAAGATGATTATATCTCTGCGCCAGGTCGCTTCTTGCTCTTTTCTTAGTAGCAGATGCCAAATGTGACAAATTATATGTGGGGGCATTTTGGTGTGAAGTTCTGTCTGCTGGGATTGGAGTGTCAGCAGTAAACTCATTTATTTCCAGATCTCTAGCTGGACTGGAACCAAGGTCGAAAGGCCAGTGCTTTATCCACCAAAACCCTCAGCCTACCTCTAACACCTCAAATCACGTGAGAACCAGCTATTCTCTCAGGCAGAACTACCTGCACCCCAAGTTCTTGAAAATACAACGTATGAGTAACCTACATTTGTACGGGAGGCACGCAGACTTTCGTGGTTAAATTCGTCAGCAGGTACTTGGAGCTATTTGCTTGTCACCTCTGCAGCATTGGCTGCCGTGGGATGTTTTTCAGAGCCCAGGACAGGCAAGGAAAGAAGCCAAGGAGTGTAATTAACATTAGGAATAATCTAGAGTGTACAACATGACATTTTCTACCTCTCGCCAAGCTTTGTACTTGTTAGTGAGGCTCTCTAAAGGGCCTTGCAGATAAGTGTACAGGTAGCTGGAAAACAGGTTAATCCTTTAACCGTAACTGTAATTGCTTTCTCTCTAAAACAAACATAAGAATTTTTTCTTCTCATTGCTGGTCTCTTGTCGATCATAAGCTAGCAGAGCACAGCAGTGTTTTGGGTAGATACACACACATACGCACATTTCAAATAGCTAAGGCACAGCAGCATGAAACGTAGCCTCTACCTGTTCGCACCAAAGGGACTCAATTGAAAAACTAAACCCATTTATTGTTCCCTTTTTCCTCTGTACACTCCCAATGCATTTTTATTGCTTTTTCATAAAACACTGCTGCAAATAATCAAGCATGACCATTGACATCCACAAGATTGAGTTTTAGGAACCATTAAATGAGCTTGCCCTCTTGGGAAGGTTCTTGCTCAGGTTGGTCTAAAGGTAATTATTCAGCAATTCCTACCTGTGGTTTTACCTTGTTCCTATATAAGTCCCTGAATCTCATACACTAGTAAGGTCACAGTTTTTGTCTCAATAAAAGCATACCCCAAAACAACTTATCCACAGGACAAATTATGGTGAGTATGCGTACACATGCACACACACGTGGGTATCCTCAAACACCAGCTTTTCTTGTATGGAAATCTTCAAAACTCCAGAAATTTTCAGGGTTAAACAGAGAGATCCATACATTAAAATCAACTCATGAGAATCTAAGAAATTCCCAAAGAAAAAACAAAATCTTGTTTCATTCAGAGCCTGTCAAGTTTTCTACTTCATTTATCAAAATAGCAAAATGTAGCACTGATGCATAAGGTTAAGAAATTCAGCACTCAAGAGGCAATGGTCTTATTTTTGTGTTATTTGATCAAGCTGAACGTACTGTGAATTTTTAAGGCTATGCTGTAGCAATAAATAGAGGGATGTATTTAACCAGGAGGAAAAAAAGGGAATAGAAATAACTATATAGGATACATGTATTAAGTCCAAGTTATTTTTTCCATGAAAAAATTTGAAAATTTATTGACATTGAAATGCTTCATAGCTCAACATTAACACTACGCTAGCATTAACTGATGCTGCTAAATGTTTCTGGAGTATGAATTTAAAAAGAAAAAAGAGGTCTTTGATTTGTGAAGTTTGTAAAGTCCTTGAGCTAGATTAAACTGCAGTCTTGTGAGACCGAGTATCTCTGTGGGGGCGCTTAACAGAAGTGTTCAAGAAACTCATGGAAAGCTTCTCACTGCTCACTCATGAAGCTGTCACGGTAAGGATTCACGAGTACAACTAATTAATTTTTCTTTTAAACTTCTGCCTGACTCATCAAAATATGAAGATTTTTCAATGCTGTCTCCTATTTGCAAAAATAGGACTTGCTCTTGAAAGCCTTTCCTCTTGAAGCTTCTAATGTAATTAATTTGGATGTCCACTAATCCCAGTACTTTAACTAAAATTGATGGACAAAAATAAGGTTCTTTTTTTCTACTTACTTCAACATATTAAAAAAAAAAAAGCCAAAACAAACGCCTAAGACACTATTACACTGAGACAAGCCATGGAAACTTTGAAATCAAAATTAATTTGTTTCAGATTATGAAGAAGAAAGGGTTACAAACTAGAGCTGATGCTTAACTACAGAGCTTGTGACCACAACTGCTCCACTACAGAGAAACCCAGTTTACAGCAACCACCCAAGGGGCCGGCAATAATTGGTTTCCTAGTAGGGATACTCTAACTAAATAAAGGTCAAACAAAATAGCCCTGGAGAGCTTAAGGAAAATTTGAAGTAGTTGCTTATATCAGGAGGGCAGCATACTGGATGCATTCCACAGGGCAACTTTTGTTTATCCAGCCATCTCCAGCTACGGAGCAGCTACCTGCCAAGCCAAAAACCACAGGACGGAAAGGATGGGAAGCTGACGTGCTGAAAAACTGAGAGCTGTCGGGTTTGGCCTTTTGGGATCTTCATCTGCAAGCCTGTAATCACCTAGGTGTTTTACTAACTGCTGATCTGACTAGCAATCAGGAAAAATGTCATTTTTCAAAGGTTTTAGAAATACTGCATCTGGAATGCAACCGAGGAAGCAACTAAACAGTAATTTCCGACATAATACATTTTGACACCAAGATAACAGTGAAATGAATAACTACAGGTTGGGAGAAGCTTGAAAACTGCTACTTTTCAACTGACTACAAAAATACCCTATGATCATAGCCCTGTTTTTCCTGAAAACTTAAAGCTGCCTTCTGCTGCAGGGTCACAGAGCCCAGTAACCTGCTGCTTACCGAACTGGACATTTACAGCACCCTCATTACCTTTTATACTTAGAGTCTTCTAATGCATGAAAAGGAAAATGCACAATTATAATCAAAGCTATGGTTCTCATAATCTCTGCTTGGAAGTGGAATTTGATTTACTGAGTGACTCTTGCAAACATCAGCAAAGTGAGCACAAAACCAGACCATGCTGGTGCCTGGGAGGTTGCTGGAGATCTGGAGGCTGGGCAGGGAGCAGTTAAGGTGTTTTGTCAATTAAAAAATCAGGGGAGGCATTCTGAGACTGCAAGCAGCAAGAGAGGTTAAAGAGCACACTAATTTTAATTGCAATCTTCAGGTTTCAGAGTCAACCCACTAAGCGAAATTGGGTGGCCTGCATTTCCCTGATGCATCACTTCTGGGCTTGCAATATCAATGGCATTATTCTGGGGTTCTGCTGTTTATATTTCTAATTTATTGCCTGGAATAGACTCAGATGATACAAACTTTTTTATGCACCTAGAGCTTTTGGAGAATGGTCCTGCTGCTGAGTAGACTGCATTGCAAATTCTTTGGCTGCATGGTCCTGAAACATAGGGGCACATCTAGGACATCTTCCAAGCCAGGCAGTGGCTCCTGCTTCCAGCAGGACTCCATTCTCCTTCATGTTGGAGTGTTTCTGGAAAGACTGCGCACAGCAAGCGATGCATGTCGTTCCCAATAGGGATTCATCTGCACTGCTCAGTGCTTTCCATATAACATTTCGGTGAGTTGGAGACAAACTAAGTTGAGTGCTAGAATATTAAATTACTCTCAGATCTCAAATAACAGCAGACTGCCTTTATTGCTGGCTGTATTGCAGGATGAACTACATTAACAACTAGACTATCCTCATCTTTGGACCAGAAGCAGGAGTCTTATCATGGTGGGAGATGCTGCTATGATTAGGACTGTTGCTTAAATGAGCGTGTCTTATTTGTAGCTGGATCAGATTTCACTGTAAGTTACCACATGTTAAAAAATAAAGGTCCTGGCAGGCATGCATCCTATTCACACAATGATTCTTGCTAATTTTGGCATTAAAAAAAACATCCCAGAAACAATGTCATTAAAAGCCCGATAACATAATTTAACAAAAATTTGTCAGGCACAGTTTACAATGCTTCTCTAATCACTTGCTCATTCTGGACAATTTCTGAAAAGTAAATTTAAGCCCTATGAAATGAACAGATAGACTTTTTAAACTGCGAAAATGACCTACTATGTCTCACATACTTCACTGAGAATTTAAAGAAAAAAAAAAAAAGCCAGCTTAAAAAATCTCACTACTGCAGAACATCTAAAAACACCCATGTATGGTTTTTATTCCATCGTGTGCTACCTTACAGAGCATGATAAGTCCAGGATATGTAGGTAATACACAAGCAACCTCTTAACTAGTTCAGTCATCGACAAATCTTATGAATTAAAGATGATTATGAATGAGCAGAACATTAACTTTTGGATTACCTCTATGTTTTGGTAGAATGTGGGCCAGTTCTAAACCAGTTCTGGTTTCTGTATATTGAACTTCAAGAGAAGTTGGATTTTTTGGATCATTTCTTATGTTAAAAACAGAGCAGAGTAAATTTCCATCTCCCAAAAATATATTCTTAAAATTGCTGTTCAAACTGACCAAAACATCAGAAAATATCATTACTTTTCTCTAATCTACTTGTATAATTTTTTTAATCGAATCTGTGAAAATGCAGTTCATCACACATACAATGTAACACCGAATTAATGCAGGCAGATGCTTAAGTCTTGTTGCTGCCATATTTTTATAAATTACCATCAACATACCTGGTTATTTGCTGAATTTAGGCCTCAAATAATGGAAAATAAAAATAATGTTTCTATCAGGTACTTCGGGTCTATTCAAAGGCCTCTGAAAACCACCTTGCCTGCTGAAAGCCTTCTCCACCAGTCTTAGCTATTGGTACTGCCTCCCCATCTATCTGGGTGAGCCTGGAGCCAGCCTGGGGCACTGGGGATGTGATCCCTT